>JAUCMU010000042.1:13039403-13054430 GCA_032275025.1 Enteromius treurensis
TAAGCTACATACCTTCTATGTACATATCAGAGAACAATTTAAAATATTCTCTCAAAGCATTCTATGGCACCTTTAAGTTAAATATGAATATACATTTTAAAACTAAAAGAATTGTAAAGTAAAGTAAATATTGCTTCAAGATTGTTCAAGCAATCAAACAGTTGAATTATGGTAGGGGAGAAGTTTTCCTTGTTTTAGTCAGTGTTGCTTGATTTAAAATTAACACGATGGAACAGATTCATAACTGACTTTATTTACATTTAATATCTTCCCAAGACCCAATTTTTGAACACAAAGTGCATATGAACACTGATGTGGAGCTGTAAATTTATTTCCTTTGTCAAATTGATATCAAAAGTATTAGTATTTTTAACATCCCTAATGCTTTATACAAAACTGTTTGAATGTTTGTAATCAGTCATATTTTAATAAATTCTTTTATTGAGCAGGTATGCATCAAATTAATCGGTGACTGTACACTTACAATGTTTTTTAAAAGATTTTCCTTCTGTTTATTAAAGAATCCTGTAAAATGTATCTTATTTTGCACAAATATATTAGACGAGTTTTCAACATAACAATGAGAATAAGAAATGTTTCTAGAGTCAGATCAGCATACTCGGATTTCTTATGGGTCATGTGACATTAAAGACTTTGCCATCGTAACGTTGAATAACAAAAAACTAACACATTAAAAAAAGTAATAATATTTCATCAAACAAATGAGCCTTGGTGAACATGATTTACAAAATCACACTGACTCCAAATGTTTGAATGTAGCGTTTATTGCAGATATTATACAGCAAATGCAGGTTTATTAACAGTGATTTTGTTGGCAGTGGAGCGTTATAACCCTCAAGAAAACCGCTGGCACACAGTAGCACCCATGGGAACCCGTCGGAAACACCTGGGCTGTGCCGTATACCAGGATATGATCTACTCTGTAGGCGGCAGAGATGATACCACGGAACTGAGCAGCGCAGAACGATACAACCCCAGAACCAATCAGTGGTCACCTGTAGTTGCAATGACGTCCAGAAGAAGTGGGGTATGTGAATCTTTGAAAATGTTTCAGCCTTTTAAAAAGAATTGTGCCATCAATGCTCTCTGTTGTTCTAGGTTGGTTTAGCAGTAGTAAACGGCCAATTAATGGCAGTTGGAGGATTTGACGGTACCACATACCTGAAAACTATAGAGGTCTATGATCCTGATGCCAACACATGGAGGTATGTACAGCGTACTTTTTATTTATTTATTTTTAATCACAATAATTAGGCAGCTCAGTTTTTTTTGCCTTGATAATAAAAGGTTTGAAAAATACTGGGAAATTGGATGTTGGAAATTCAACTTTGCATTGAATAGATTTATTTTAAATTGTAAGCTTTGACTTGCATCATTTTCAAATCATAGGTGATTTTTCCAGTCACTGTTTCTTCTTCTCCCGTTTCCCCAAGGCTCTATGGAGGAATGAACTACAGGAGGTTGGGAGGTGGCGTTGGTGTAATAAAAATGACTCACTGTGAATCACATATATGGTAACACCTTCAGTATCCATCTCTCAGATGCCTCACCATAGCTCGTGCCTCATAGAGACATTGTGCATCATGCAAGAGGAAAAAAAAAACTGAGTATTGTCTCCAGTTACTGAGATGGCAATGGTACCATCTCCTGAAGCTGCTCTGAGGAGACTCACCTGGCCATAGAGCATCACTCCATTTTGTTTTTACATTTGGTTTCTCTTTCGTACTTGAGAATAGGCAAAGGCAATGTTTTGAAGAGAGAGACAGCAGCCGGAGCTGCATAAAGCCCAGAGCGTTTGTTTTTCTGGAAGGAACTAGGCTTCTGCCGGTCTGTTTGACTGCATTGAAGAATAACTACAGTAACCTGAAACACGTCGCTGGGGATTGGTGTGAATGACGCTCGTTCTTATGAGCAAATGTTTCCCTGATTGATGTTCTAGTCTGAATTGGATGCACTGTGATATCTTTACCATTTCTTCAAGTTTAGGTTTTTATAATGAGTTATACACTGAGCATTAACTGTTCTTCTGCATTTTACCAGATGCAAGCAGATTTGTTCTCTCTCTTCTTTCTCTGGTGTACTGAAAATGCAGTCCCTCCTCAAAAACATTGCAATCTAATGAAGGCTGTAAAAGAAGAAAAAATAAGTTATTTTTGAAGCAATTCAAAAACAGGTTTGACGTATTATCAATTTGTTTACTTTTATACAACCGAATGCATCATTGAACCAGTCCATGCACTTTAATCCACTAAGAGTTTTTGTATTAAAGTTTGTATGCTTTTTTTTTTTTTTTTTTAAAGATTGTTGGATGTATTGTTTTATGCAAGTATGAGGACCCAAGAAAAAAAAAAAAATAGATTTTTCATAATCTGACATTTTAGAACAAACAGGTTTGCAGTAGTAGCCTGCACGTATGCTCCGAACCTTAATGTAGAGCTTGTTACTGAATTGTTACTGCCCTTACTTTTTTTAAAATGAACACTTGTTTTCCCACGGGACAGTTGTGTGTTCTAATCTTGGTGTTGAAATACGGTTACATAAAGTATATCTTCCATTAACTTATTTAATTTTTAAGATGTACAACTGTCTATACATTTCAGATCTTTGAAAGTGGAAATAAAATATCCAAAGAAAAATTATCCAAATGTTTGCAGTCATTGAAATTGTGTTTATTGGTGATCAACCTTTTCAGTGAGGTTTATATGAGTGGTTCTCAACCTTCTTAACTCTAAAGCCCCTCCGAGACAATATTTCCTTTGATACTTTGTTACCGAAACTAGAAGCATCAGTATATAATAGAAACACAGGGACCGGTGTAATTACCTTAACTTCACATTTAACATGTTTTTTGAATTTTAAGTTTCCTTCTATGAATTTAAGGTCTTTTTAAAAATATAAACCGAAAATGCAACTTAGTTTTGTGCTTTATTGAGACAAATGGTACTGAAGTTTAAATACATTTTAATTTGCACATTTTAGGTCCTCTTCTGATGTAAATACTTAAATGATGGGTGTTTTGAGTGCAAATTAAAGAACAAGTCAAAGTAATATGCACCAACACAAACAGTCCATTTTAAATCAATTACAAATAAGAATCCATTTCAGAACTTCCATTAGAACACAAATGTCTGTTACCTACAGGCTTTGTAAAAGTGTTATACATTTAGATTGTTAGATTATGACATTGTTGGCACTGCTAGAAAAACGTAATCATAATAGTTTTAGAGGCCCTGAGTCAAAACACATCTAAACAATCAAAATTAAGCCACTATTCAATATGCAAAGATAACCAATCCCTTAGTGATTTACACACTTTAAATTGTTTGTATAAAACATAAACATGTTACAATATGGACATATCAACGCCTATTTGTGTGAACTATATAGAAGGGATATACACATAGATGATAAGCAGGTTTATTTGTGATAAATGGGTTGTATCACATTAATATTAGCCTAAGACTCATATGTTATTTGTCTTGATAAAACTCTAGCAAGTTAAAAAAGGAAATGGGCAGAATTAAAAGTTTAGTTTCAAAAGCTGAAAAACAAACATAGACATATTTTACAGCACAAAAAAAATAAATACGAGACAATAAGCTTTAAAAGATAAAAGTTTAGATGTCATCAAAAAAAAACAACAACAACTAAAAAATGTATTTACAAATCTAAACAAAAAAGCAGATTTTAGGTTGGCATTTTCAAAAGCGCAGATTCTGTCAGTAGGGTGAGTAAGGTGGTGATGTAGTCACTGCTTCCGATCTGAAAAAGAGAAAAATCTCATCTTAACAACAACTCACGCTGTATATACAATGAAAAGATATGACACATGAAAATTACCTTGATTTTTCCATCAAGATGTGCTGATCCCAAAGCGGTAGATACTTTTACGAGTGTACCAGCAGACAGGTAGATTTTAAAGTGTCTAAATAAATGAGTCTCCAGCCCGTTGATAAAAGACTGGACCTCTTTAATATCAATCTTGTCGTCTGCACTCTCGTCTGGGTGAATGCTGTTCCAGAGCTCCCACGCATCCTGTGGGTTTACTGTATATGAAACTTCCAGAGGCGGCTGCGTCGGAAGGCTCCAGGCCAGTTTCAGATGCCTGATATTGCAGGTGGGATGGCAACCAGTCCACAGAGCAGCCAGCCAGTTCAGAGTGGTAGAGTTTAAAGCCAAAGAACCAAAGTTGCAATCGAATGCCCTCTCGAACCAGGATTTAACAAGCATTGTAAGAGATTCCGGTCCGCTTGTGCAAAACAGAGGTAAGCTGACAAAATCAGAAGGCAGTGACCTCAGGTATTCCGGATCACCGTTGACGCATGTGAGCCAACCACGCCAGACAACTTTTGGTGCGTCTGCAGCTGCAGCAAATACCGGTTTGGACTGAATCTGAGGGAGGAAGAGGAAAACGAACATGAATATGGCATATCGGTAGGACTTTTTGAAAGACGAAAAAGTATCTTACGTTTGCCAAGGCTGCATTTATTTGATACAAAATACATTTAAATTATTATCAAAAATATCTTTATTTTAAATTTTTTTAAGACGCAATTTAATCCTGCTATAGCAAAGAATCAATTTAATGCACTATACTTATTAAAATAAACATTTTTCACATGACCCTTTACGAATGATTCTGATATACTTGTTTGGTAATAAATATTTATTATTGCTGAAAACCGATTTGTTGCTAAATATTTTTATTTTTGTGAAAACCGTGATGCATCTTTTGCGTTACATCATAAATGTGTTACTTTGTATCAGTTTAATGCATCCTTGCTGAATAAAAGCATTTATTTCATAAAACTAAATTTAACTTATTACCAGGCACTCTTACTTACCTGAATGAAAACGGTCTCAGCATCCTCATCGGTTTCAGCCAGTCCAAGAACTGCAGTAAACATAACCTTAAATCCCGCTTCCAGCCCAACTTCAACTCCTTTCTGTTTCTCTGCTACGATGAAGGCTGCAAGATGTTTGGAATATGATTTCAGCTGCGTATGTCTGAAGTGATGCAAAGGGGTGACGTAGGACAGCTTCCACTCATTCTTCACCAGCAGAGCGATATGCTCAGGGTCAACTTTATTCTGTTGAAAATATAAAAGACATTTGAGACTCAAGCCACTTTATATTATATTGAGATACTGAATTCATCTCTTACAGTGATGAGTTGTGATTTGGCAGCTTCTCTACTGGTTGGGATCTTCAAGACTGTTAAATGTCCAGGTGTTTGCCAGAAATATGAGGGTGCTTCCACACAGCTCCGACCATAACTTTTGCTTCTACGAGTTACAGGTCTTCTTGCAGGAGTATTGACGGCACTGCACGGGTAATACAAGCAACAGAAATGGTTATTAACAACGACTCTACTACTAATGGAACCAACAATGAAAATTAACACAGTTTTTCAAACCCCCCAATAAAAAGACACCAGTTCGGACAACCGCTAAGTTACTATTAGCATTTTGCTAACAAAGCACTGCGTGATCCATTTTCGTTGTATTAAGTGAGACGCGCAAGCGTGTTATGTGTATCAAATTAACATTCTGTGCGAAAAAACGTTTTAAAATAAGTTCAAAATCTTAAATCTGTCATACCTGCCTCTCCCCTCCATGATGAACAAAAACACACTGAGCCAAAAAAAAGCAGGAAGAGGATTTGAACATCCCGCTTTCCCATCGTGCAACGGGGCAGGGCAGGAAAAGTAATCAAGTGCTGTTACTAAGAGTCACATTCATCGCATATTTCTACATTTAGTCGATTTTATATCATATTTACCAGGATAAGTAAATGGTGTTGATATAATTAAAATTGTAGTACATACATATATAATAAAAGTTATTTATTGGCGTGTTACAAAGGAAAAATCGATTAGTTCTAATTTGATTAGTTATGCCACAGCTTTCCGTGCGCCGGGTTGTAGCACACGGATAGAGTTCACAACTGTCAGAATCCAGAAAGTCAGGGAAAAGTCGTATGGATTAAGGTTTTGTAATTCTTTCATATATTTTATACGCTATGTGAGGCAAACAGTATAGGTGTTTGTATCCTGTAGACCGATTTAAGAGGTGTAAGATAAAGGAAATGAAAGAAAAACAAAGGTGACCGTCAGTGTTACATTCATTGCAGTGATGTAACTGCTTTATAGATCTAGACTGGTGTAAGACATAAACACAACATTTATAGTAATGTCAATTAATAGCTCTGAGATGTACCTTTTATTTGTTAAAAACAACACCGAATAAATTTAGCCAGAGACAAAACGACCTCGCGTACAGGACGATGGCACACAAATACAGATCATTTTTTCTTAGATCAACCCAGCAGGTGTTGAGATGTCTGTATAGCAGAAGCTCAATACCTTCCATCAATCGTATTTATTCGAGAAAACCATCTTTACCTCCAAATTTGTCAGCACGGGCTTATAACTACTCCAGAAACTGCTCTTCTTACTCATCAGGTAATGTGACCTTCATTAAACCAGACAGTGTATTTGTAATATCCTTTATTTCAGCATATCAAGTGTTATATTTCTAATTCGTTTTGTGTCTTGTAGGTCAAAGCAGTTTTTCATTGAGAAGCCACACATGTGGAGAACTGTGTTCCAGTCATATAGATGAAGAGGTTACTTTATGTGGCTGGATTCAGTATTTGAGGTATAATACGCAATGCTTATTCTTTCTAAAAAAAATTCTGAGCCATATCGCTTTATAAGAGAGACATATCTGTACTTGGCTCTTTAGGCAAGATCTTTTTGTGATCTTGAGAGACTTCAGTGGACTGGTGCAAATTCTTATCCCACAGGATGAGGTACTGTAGCAGTATGCTTTCGTTGCTTATTTTGTGTCTGATTATTTAATTCAGCATTTGTTAATTTATTTGCTGCAGTAACATGTTTTTACCATTACTGTACATCTTTTGTTTGACACTTTTTATTTCTTTAGTCCAAATCTGACTTGAAGAATGCTTTTCTCGACCTCACTGTGGAGTCTGTCATCATGGTTAAAGGAAGGGTCAGGCATAGACCAGAGGGACAGGAGAATAAGGTCTGCTCATATCCCCAATGAAGTGAAAAGTATGATACTCTACTCGGTGTGACATGTGTACAATTGTAATTTTTATTCAATATTAGAAAATGTCCACAGGAGATATTGAAGTCTGTGCTGAGAGCATGGAAGTGTTGAATACCTGCCGAAAGCTGCCGTTTGAAATGAAAGAATTTGTCAAAGTAAGTAAAAATATATTATTTCACTATATTAAAAAAGTGCTGCATGTATGAAATTTTAAAATGCATTATGAAGTATTACTAGTTTTGCCCACAGTAGTTCTAGAGTGAATCTCACATGGTCATATTTCACTACAACATCAAAAGGAAAAAATGAATACCTTTTAAAAGGCTTTTGGCAAATTGATGTGTTTGCTGTTTTTTTTATCAAAAAGAGTAATACTGTGAAATATTTTTCACATTTTTGCAAATGACTGTTTTCTATTTTAATTTATTCTTGTGACGAAATCTAAATATTCAGCAGCCATTACTCCAGTCTTCAGTGTCACACGATCCTTCAGAAATCATTCTAATATGCTGATTTTGTGTTTAAGACATTGATTTATTATCTATGTTAAAAGCAGTTTTGCTGTTTACAGTTTTGTGGAAAACATGATCCATTTGTTTTTTCCGGATTCTTGGGTGAATAGGAAGTTCAAAAGAACAGTATTTAATTATTCATAATTTTTTTTAGCTGTTACTTATCAGTGATCTTGAATGGACAAGGACAAGCCCTTTGATTCAGTGTCATGGAAATTATGTCAAAATGAAGAAAAATCTTAATTGGCCTAGAAATGTGAAATGACCTTGAAGTGTTTCTCGCCAGTCTATGTTTTATTCAACCTTTGTCATTTGCTGCGGAATAGCCAATTAATTTCATTCCAGATGGGTGTTGTTTTCATTATTTTTCGGAGGTTATGAATTTCCCAGAGTTGTTGTTGTCCACGTAGGATAAAACTCCCTGATGTGCCCAATTATCATTCTTATCATTGCCTTAAAGAAATCCGAAGCCCTCCGGATGCAGTATCGGTATCTTGATCTTCGGTCACCCAGTATGCAGTACAATTTAAGACTGAGATCACAAATGGTGATGAAAATGAGGGAGTACCTTTGCAAATTGCATGGTAAGCATTTACAGTGGCATTTTTCATATTAATGAAATATGATTATCGTACTGGAATACTACCTGAACGTTACTTGTCTTTTCCCAAGGATTTGTGGATGTGGAAACGCCAACATTGTTTAAAAAAACACCAGGGGTAAGTATTTTTTCAGTATGACTCAAGTGTCATTTTTATAACCAAAATATAAGGCAAGGTGCTAATTCAGATACAGACTATTTTTGTTTTATAGAAATCTCTTTACATTTAAAGGGGTGGTTGTTTTTTCAAGCTCGATGGTTTTTATGGGGTGCAGTCTAAAATGTTAACGCTTCCTTTAAAAAACGACAACAAAAAAACATGATTTTTCACATAATTTACCTGTATTCCACACCACTATTTCCCTTAATGAGTGTTTGTTTATTTGTTAACTTTATCCAACGTCCAACATTGTAAATTGCACTCATAAACAGGCAATACAAAAAGAATACCTGCTGAACCAAATCCAAAGAATAAGAGAAAGTATAAATGCAGGATGGAACGTGACATACTAAGCATGATAACATTTTGTAATTGCAGAAAGGTTGAATTTATGAGAACTTATTTGATGCTGCACAGAGCTTTTATAGTGACTCACGCTTCTGTTTCTTGTCTCTTGCAAGACACCCCTGTGAGTCCTGCCCAAACATCAACAAAATACAGCTGGTGCAAAATATTGCCAGATCGTTACCCAAAAATTTGTGAGCAATCACATCAATCTGGTTTCTTCCCTCTGGCTTTGTTCTTCTAAGAACTTTTACATCTGTTTTCAGCGATTGGACTTTTAAAGCTTTGAAACATAAGTGTACGGGTATGAATGTTACTCGCTTTATCTTGATAAACCCTCTGTTACTGGACACTTTAGTTTGCAAAATAAACGAATTAAGGCTGAATGGAAATATGGGATTGGTAACTGAAAGCATTCTATTTTATTTATTTATTTTTGTTTATATAAATTATATATTTTTTGCATTCATACAGAATGTGTAATTGACATACTTAACAATTGCATTTGATATATGCATGACTAAAGTGTTTTTCTATGCTGTTGTCATATCATTTAAACGTAGCCTATAATATTTTGTGAAGTCACACAAATTAAAAAGTTTGTGAAATCACCTTAGAATTATACTATTAGACTTGATATTTATTTCCAAAACAGTTGAGTAGTAAATAAAGACATTTTATTGCATCCCCACACCTTTATAAATAATTGAGGAAGAGTCTAATTTGTGACATGTCACAACAAGGCTGGGCAGTTTCTGCAAAGTGGTCTGTAGGGGGCAGATGATCATCTAGAATGTCACAATGTCTGCTAAATAGCTTAAATATGAAAACCCACATTTGTACAGTTGGACTTGTTGAATAGCCTTCTATCCTACGTAGGAGGACTTATCTGTATAGAAAACCCATCTATGTTTTAAAAGAAGGATGGATGGATGGGGGATGTGTGTGTAGATAGATAGATAGATATATAGATAGTCAGAAGTCAGTGAGGTGTTTTTAATATTCTTTTATATTTTGCACATTTTTATACTCCTGCATTGTGCTCATTTATTTTGGTTCTCTCTTTTGTATTTTATAACGTGTCTTTCATTTATTAGATTGGCTTGAGATATGCTGGCTGATTCAGTTCTCAGTGAGAGGCAGGAATACACAGCGTTTATTCAAGTGTAACTGTGTTTCTCAGGGTGCCAAAGAGTTTGTGGTGCCATCTGGAGACCCTGGGAAGTTCTACTCACTTCCACAGAGCCCACAGCAGTTCAAACAGCTTCTTATGGTGGCTGGCATAGACCGGTAAAAGTCATATTTTCTTGCTTTTTTTTGTTTCCTTCATATTCACAGATTGTTGTCAGATGCTTGGCACATTCACTAAACTCTGCCTTCACTGACTGACAGCACGCTGACAACAAAACTACATCCTGTTGGCCAACATGCTTAAGGAATCAGTCTTATTCTTAGCCGTTAGCAGCTCTGAATAATGCAGAACAGCATTCATTCCAATGCTGTGTGAAATGCCAAAACAGTGACATGTATGTGGAGTGTGCTGCCTGATACGGATTAGAATGCTGCTTTGAATTTAAAGATTCTTATTCTAATTTGGAATTCAAAGCAAAGAATTTTGAGATGGCATTAGCACGTAACTCACTGCGTGGGTTGCCGCTGACATGTTTTGCTTTGTTTGCAATGTTTGTGTGTTGAAGGGGTCTAGGGCCCATGTGAGTAGTTAACATTAATGGTTATAATAGAAATAGCAATTAACATTAAAGAATTGTAAGATTTCACAGGGCCTAATATTGTTACAAACTAAAATAAAAAAGACAATGAAGTATTAGTAGATTGACACTATAAAAAATATATTGGAGCTCCAAAATTTTACTAAAAATTGTAAGAATGAATGTTTGAGCATCTAAGCATTTTTGCATATGCGGTGGTTCTGTCTGATAAGATAAGCAATACCTCTTTTCTAAATAAGATAAAATGCTAAAAACTATGCTAAAGAGTACTTGCTAAGAGTAAATAATAACTATGTGAGTTTGAGATGATGGCGGATCTAATATGAACATACATGTAAACGTAGATGGAATGAACATGCACAATGAAATATTCTAAATCAAGTTATATAAAAAAAATTTGAATACTGACCAATTATATATATACATACATATATATATATATATTTGTGTGTGTGTGTATTAAACATTTCCTGTTATGTGAGAAAAAACCTGTCTGTTGAATGCGATTAATCACTTGACAGCGTCTTTTTTTAGCATATTAGAATGCTATACAGTATGTTCTGCTGATATAGAAAGGTATTTTCAGTTGACAATTCACAATATTACTGCTTAAAAGTTTTTTTCTTACTAATAAATTTAGCCAAGTTAAGCATAAGAGTTTTCTTCAAAAATCAGTTATTATTATAAATCAGTCTTATTGAGCCTATGTTTTTGAATGGTAGTGTATATTATTACAAATATTTAAAAATAAGTATTTTCCTGAGTGCACCTTTAAATACTTAAAATTAGACTTTTTTTTTTTTTTTTTTTTTTTTGAAAAAAGTTTAATCAAAAGCAGCTGAACAGAAGTGTGAGAGAAATTTTGGGCATCCACCCACAACACACAAGTATTATGTTGACTTTTTTTGCACAGGCAAGCACCTCTATCATTTTGTTCTGAAAGCACAAAATCTAGTTTCTATTAGATTTTGAAAAATGATAATGACCACAATACTCTCATTTTCATTTCAATTTTGGCAGCGAGTCTCTTTGAATTAGTAGTTGCGTTAAGCCAGGACTGCAGGCTAGTTTTATGAAAAGTCTGTCAAAAGCAAATGATATACTATGCATGATTTAAAAATGTCAGTCAGTATTGGCCCACAGTCACTTACGTGCTGGTTATCTCCCACAATCTCAGGTACTTTCAGCTCGCTCGCTGCTACAGAGATGAGGGCTCCAAGCCTGACAGACAGCCTGAATTCACACAGGTAATGATGTGCTAAAGGTTGAGGGGAAACATGCAGCAGCAGCGCGCCTGACAATATCTGCGAAACTGGGGCTTGGTTCTGGTGCAGATGAATATTGAGTGTTTTAATGATGTGGCTCGATCTAACTTCCACTCGAGAGGGTGAGAGCTGCTAATAGGCTTTGCAGGCTTCTCACTCAGACTAAAAATCATGAACCCCAAAAGACCATTATGCTTTTGTTCAGACAAGCAGCAAAAATCTTTTTGTGTGTGTGCATCGAGTCGAATCCGATTAGTTGTTAATGTTCTGAATTACATAAAAAAAGGGAAAACACCTGGTATCTGCAAACCTGATCCAAAACGCATTTAAGTAATTTAATATTCGATCTGTCTGAGCAATCAATCAATCAATCACTTTTATTTATATAGCACTTTAAACAATACAGATTGAAGAAAAGCACTGGACATTATCAAATAGGATCATATTTGAAAAAATGTGTTTCATGTGCAACGTGAACAGCATTTTCACTAATTTCTCCCTTTTTCTTTGTTGACACATCTCCTAGGTGGATATTGAAATATCCTTTGTAGACCAGGCGGGAGTCATGAGTTTGATTGAAGGCTTGGTCCATTACTCCTGGCCAGAGGACAAAGGACAGATTAATGTTCCTTTTCCCTCTATGACTTATGAGGAAGCCATGAGAGACTACGGAGTTGACAAACCAGACACTAGATTTGGGATGAAGGTGACTGCACGTTCTTTCTTTGTACACATCATCCTAGATTGGACGTAAGACATCAATGAGGTTGTTTGCATGCTGGCCGTCCTTGGCAGCACGCTGTGCTGGCATCCTGTTTCCCTACACATCACAGATTTTCATGTGGTGCTCAACAATTAAAAAGGAATCTCTTGTGATACGTTTCTTTGCACCGTTGTGTGTCCTGTTCGGTTCTGTTCATGGATTTACAGAGCTTTTTGCTGAATCTGGGACATTTTGACGTTTAGATAAGTAATAGTAATAAAAAAATTGTTTTTAAAGAAATTTATAATTTATTAAATTATATCGGTAAATTAAATTCTTATAACTTTTGCAGAAAAACATGTATAAAGTCACAAATAGTTGAATATTTTAAATAAAGGCCTTTTTTTCTTTTTTCTTTAAAAAATCATGAAAAAAAGTATTACAGGTTAAAAAATGCATACATAATATATATAATGTTTGTTTTTATCTGAAAAAGTAATTGTTTTTAGCATTTTTAGCATAGAATAAAAAGTAAAAAGGGTCTTGGGCCCCACAGCAGCCTATAAGAATTTGTTATAGAATTAGTTATTAGCAAGAATAATGTGACACGTAAGATCAGAGTAATTTAATTTGATATCACAGGAATAAATTACGTTTTGCAATATATGAAATTATCAAAAGTATAAATGATTTTTATGATACATGAAAATTGAAAATAATCAGATAAAATTAAAATAATAATTGTAATAATATGTTTATGTTCCCTTTGTGTTTTTTTGTGTTTTTGTTTTCATTTCAGCTTTTTGATGTCACCACAGCATTCAAGGGAACACAAATTGAGTTCATCAAAGATGCACTTCTTAAACCAGGTGGCTGCATTCAGGCCATCTGCGTCCCTGAAGGAACGGTAAGGACAGATTCTGTAGATTCTGATTCTTACATCCCAACACCACAGCTTAAACAGTGTAGTTAGATTTCCAAATAAATTCATCTTTTCACTCAGTTCCTGTCAGTGGTTTAATGCTGTCAGCATAATCAGTGTAGCCTGGTATTCAAACAAATAATAATTATGCTCTGAATGAATGTATCAATCAGTTAAATAATTTGCCACATTATTAAATTCAGTATTAAATGACTTCAATTTGCACATCATAAGAACAATATGAATCGCTAAAAAAGTAGTACCGATTAGAGGATTAAAAATCTTTTTATATTCCTTAAAATGATTGTCCTTTTGAGAAGGCACCGAACTGGAAATGTGCTCCTTTTAACTTGTATTATACTGGAAATCAATGAACAGTGTTATCAATTATATTCATGTGGTCTTCATTCTATTAGTCACTTTTATTAAAAAAAGACCTAATGTGCTCACATTCATATACAGTGGGTACGGAAAGTATTCAGACCCCCTTAAATTTTTCACTCTTTGTTATATTGCAGCCATTTGCTAAAATTATTTACGCTCATTTTTTTTTCTCATTTAAGTACATTTTTAATGTACACACAGCACCCCATATTTACAGAAAAACACATAATTGTTTAAGGTTTTGAAGATTTATTAAAAAAGAAAAAAAACGAAATATCAAATGACTGTGACACTCATAAATTTAACATAGGTTCTGTCCAGTTCTTCTGTTCATCCTTGAGATGGTTCTACACCTTCATTTGAGTCCAGCTGTGTTGGATTATACTGATTGGACTTGATTAGGAAAGCCACACACCTGTCTACACAGTATAAGACCTACAGCTCACAATGCAAGTCAGAGCAAATGAGAATCATGAGGTCAAAGGAACTGCCTGAAGAGCTCAGAGACAGAATTTTGGCAAACGTTTCTGTAGCAGAAACATTTCTGCTACACTTAAGGTCCCTAAGAGCACGGTGCCCTCCATAATCCTTAAATAGAAGACGTTGGGGGCGACCAGAAACCTTCCTAGAGCTGGCCGTTCAGGAAACTGAGAGAAGAGCCTTGGTGAGAGAGGTAAAGAAGAACCCAAAGATCACTGTGGCTGAGCTCCAGAGATGCAGTCGGGGGATGGGAGAAAGTTGTAGAAAGTCAACCATCACTGCAGCCCTCTACCAGTTTGGGCATTATGGCAGAGTGGCCCGACGGAAGCCTCTTCTCAGTGCAAGACACATGAAAGCCCGCCTAGAGTTTGCTAAAAAAAACTCCTAGGACTCCAAGATGGTGAGAAATAAGATTCTCTGGTCTAATGAGCAGCAGATGTTGGTTATTTATGTTTTGATGCTGGGATGCTGGTCCTTTGCTGGTTTATGCTGATGCTTTTGCTGGTTTTTGCTGGTCATGTGCTGGCAAAGGACCAGCATGAACCAGCTTAAACCAGCATCCCAGCATCAAAACATACCTAACCAGCATATATTTTTTTCAACAGGGTGGATTTAAGTCCTGTTCCTTGGGACCAACTGCTTTGAATAGTTTGAATTACTCACAATCATGTTGATCCAAACCAGTGGGACACAAAAGAATATATTTCAGAATATTGTTAATCTCTATTGCATAAACTAAAAATACAACGGAAGTGTCACGCTCAGGGATACAAACAAAGGTAAGTTTCAAAACATAAGTCTTTATTTGACAAATAAGCAAACAAGCTT
>JAUCMU010000042.1:13072105-13083668 GCA_032275025.1 Enteromius treurensis
TTGTAACCTTGGCCAGATCTGTGCCTTGCCACAGTTCTGTCTCTGAGCTCTTCAGGCAGTTCCTTTGACCTCATGATCCTCATTTGGTCTTACATGCACTGGGAGCTGTAAGGTCTTATATAGACAGGTGCGTGGCTTTCCTACTCAAGTCCAATCAGTATAATCAAACACAGCTGGACTCAAACAAAGGTGTAGAGTTAAGTATGCGTCTGAATACTTAGGACCATGTGATATTTCAGTTTTTCTTTTTCAATAAATCTGCAAAAATGTCAACAATTCTGTGTTTTTCTGGCAGTATGGGGTTGCGGTGTGTACATTAATGAGGGAAAAAAATGAATGAATGAAAATGAAAAATGAATGATTTTAGCAAATGGCTGCAATACTGTATAACAGTGAAAAAGAGTGAAAATGTAAGGGGGTTGTTACATGTCTGTCTAGACATAGTTTCGTTTTCTTGTCTCCTTGTGTTTATTTAGGTAATTCACCACGTGTTTTGCCCATATTTGGTCTTTCCTGTGTTTGTATGTGATTATTAGTTGATTGTTCCCCGCCCGTTTTAAACTAGTGTATAATATATTTAATGTATAAATTGTGGATATATAAGGTTTAAAAATTGCCTGAAATTCTTTATATAATTGGCATAATGACTTATTCCTTTTGTCTGAGATCTAATTTGTGGTCATTTCTATTTTAAGATTTACAAATTTTACAATATCATACCACCCACTGTTGATTATTTGCACCCAGGGTGGCGGACTTACCCTTTAGGAAAAGGTAGGCGACTGCCTTGGCCCCAGAAAGGCAAGGGGCCCCCAAAATGCTTTTCATACACAAGAGGTGCATTCAGTGATGACACACGAGCGGTTGCTACTTACGGTGTTTATTACCACATCAGCCGTCTGCGTGTCCAAGTTGAATGTGCTTCTTGTGTATCCTGCTTGTAGCAAACGAAAATATTATGCATGTGATACTGACTGCCGCAGAAGCGCGAGCTCTGCACCTGCTTCGTTCAGCGAATGGCTGAAAGGAGCTGCGTTTTCCGTTAAAAGATATGTTGCTTATCTGAGGCCCAGTTAACACTAGTGGGTTTTCATTTTAAAACGCATAGCTTTTGCTACGGTTACGTTGTTTACACTAATCCAGCGCTTTCCACCCCTTCGAAAAACAGACACTTTTGAAAATGCTGCAGACTCTGTTTTAGTTTGAGTATACTGTATACTGTGTAGTACTGTATAATAATTTACACTTCTGACTACTTCTTGCATCTCAACTGTAAATCAATTGCTATTTTGTGGTCTACAACATGAAATGATAAAAGTGTCTGTTAAATGAATACATGTTAATGTGAATGAAGGAATCCCATAATAATATGAACTTGAAGAAAATTAGAAACACTGGCCATAACTATGTGGCACCATTGTGCAGCAGGAACTAGCAGTAAATGTGTCCAAATATAGGGCCCCATTCCTATATTTGCCTGAGGCTCCAAAATGACTAAATCCACCCCTGTTTGCACCTCATATATTGTTTAACAGGGATTTTGTGTATGCATATTTTTTTCTTCCAATGAGCTGCAATTACTAGCCACCTAATCCCCATATCTAATCCTCCTGCCATTTTCTCTGGTAGACCTGACCTCTATCAAAGATAAAGGGACCACCTGCTTTTCCTTTCCTCATTAATAGTCCTGAGCCCAGCCTGATAAACTCTCTCTTTTAACTGCATTTTGTCAGACAGTGAACCCTGACCTGTGGAACACAGTATTCAAGTGTTCACATTTATCAGATGAGCCGGAGATGGAGGTCTCAGGGGAGAAATGCATTATCTATAGAGGGCAGTATTGACCTGGTGACAATCATTCAAAGAAGGACTGTAAGTGCCGCAACCAGCAATGAAATTTGTACTCCACGCATTGTCAGCAATGAAAGGACTGAAATTATGGTTACAGTGCTATAGTAAAACAACAGAATCAGATAGTAATGGAAACAGGATTGACACCACAAATAATGATGCTCAATCTGTCATACGGTCTAAAAGCCCTATTCGGACAGACTGTGAATGCCGTGATATTATTTTTCACAACGCGTGATCTCTGTGACGCCAAGATACAAAACAGACCCTCTCACCTCTGTAATAAACATGAAGATGTTAGTCCCATCTGAAATGGTACTGTACATGAAAATCACAGACGTCAGGTGATTAAGAATCGAAGGTCACACGTAGTTTAGAAAACTAGTCCTTTTTAGTCTAACCAAGCACAATGCAATAGGTTTTCAGCCATTTATTGATTCGGACGGGATAAAAATCTCCTAGTAATACCTCCTGTAAAACTAGTGCCGTCCAAACTAGTGGTCTTTTCCTTTACCTTACACTTTAAGATCTTAAGGGAGAATCTGTGACTTAATGGGCTTTCAATAATGCATGGACTTGAATCATAAAGCAGAACTACCACATCTCCCAGTGACAATGTCCGAAGTTCTAATTGAGCTAATCAATCACTGACACATTGCGCAGTAGTTGAGACAGTGAGACAGCTTTTGTCATTAAGCATGCAGTCTGTTAGTGTTATTCGGTAAGGTCACGTGTAATGAATTGTCACAAGCTGTTGTAGCCTATATCTACATGATTTGATGTTGGCATGGAAACTTAAAAGTGGAGTAATAATAAAATATGTTGTATTTGTGATTTGTATATGAAATGTTTATGTAATAATGAACTTTGGTTAATGATACTGAAATAAAATACAAGTAAGAACAACAACAAAAAAGTAAATAAACTTACAATAATAAACAACACCCTTCAGCAGTTTAGGGTCACATAATTGAATTTTTTTTAATAGAAATTATAAGTTAAACTGGTCAAAAATGACATTAAAAGACATTTATAATCTTAAAACTATAGTGTTTCGATTAAATGTTGTTCTTTCCATTAATCAAAAATATAAATAAATAAATAAATAAATAAAAATAAATTATTAAATAAAAAATCTGCAAAAATTTCCTTTCCACTAAAATTTTAAGCAGCACAACTGTTTTTAGAATTGATCAGAATTACAGCCTTGATAAAAAGCTTTTTGTCCTCTTATCAAAAAACATTTAATAATCTTACTGATCCACAAGTTTTGAATGGTAAAGTTTGTATTTCTAATTATAAAAATATCTTTTAAAGTGAAAGTGAAGTGACTTGTGGCCAGGTATGGTGACCCATACTTGGAATTTGTGCTCTGCATTTAACCCATCCAACGTGCACACACACAGCAGTGAGAAGTGATCAACCACACACACACCGTGAACACACACCCGGAGCAGTGGGCAGCCAGTGCTGCGGCGCCCGGGGAGCAGTTGGGGGAACGGTGCCTTGCTCAAGGGTCTCACCTCAGTTGTGGTATCGAGGGTGGAGACAGCGCTGGTTATTCAAGGGAGACCCCCTTACAGCATCAGACTGATTGGCTGTCCTCCCTAGGGGCGGGACAGAACTCCACAGGTTAAAACAGGATGCACGCGAAACATCTGTGTAAGTCAAAGCATCAGACGAGGGTAAAAAACGAGGGTAACAAGCTGGTAACAAACAACTGGTAACAAAATGGTAACAAACAATTTCCTCTACTACTTAAAATCTGGGGATACAGTGTGAAGCCGCTGAGTCTCACCACGACTCTGAAGTACCTCCTGTATCTCCAAGTAGACGGACTCCAAGGTGATGAATACGGTGCTGTATCTTGTGTCTGCCACCTGTTTGACAGTTTTTGATAACTGGCTAGTCAGACCAGATTGCTTTAAATATCGCACACCAAAACCTTGGCAGCCTGAAGGGTTCCTGCTACTTCAGGAACAGTTTCTTCAAGCTCATCTGTGTTTAAAGCATTTTGGAGGATAGTGTTGTACACATGGTTTTGACAATCCAGGCGCTCATATGCGCGGAGAGCGGCAACAATATTAGCCCCCTGATTGGTTACCCAGACAACCTTATTCATAACAGTTGATTGGAAGCCTAAAATGGAGACTAATTGCTGCTGCAACTCTTTTCTTATGTTGTCTCTTGTTTTGGCTTCGTTTGGAAAGCTTGTTGTGGTAAGGACCCTGCTCTTCATGTCATACTGGGGTGTGACATTGTGACATGTAATTGACATGTAGCTTAATTTACATTGATCATCCATCCACATGTCATTCCCACATTAATTAACGACATGACCCCCTTGATTTCTTCAACCACATCCCCTCTCTTAGCAATCACCATTTCTTTGTATTTTCGGGAGATTGTAGTGGGGTCAGGGAGTAAATTTTTGCTGACAGACGGCCGTGGGTTGCACCTACATTTATTAGCTCTTGTGCTAAATTAACAAAACCTTCTCCTGCTACGGATTCAAACGGCCGAATGTTCTTACAGCAAAAAGTCACACATGTAGTTGTGATTCGTGATTTCACTGTCAAGGGAATGGGTTTGGAAAGGAAATCACTTACACTAAGCTGTTTACTGCTGCTGACTGCTGGACCCCTGCATCCTCCATGGTCAAAATGTCTCTGTAAATAAGATGGTCCCTTTGTCTTACTATCATATTTTAGCAAAGACTTACAAGTTGTGCATTGTGCATAACCAGTTTGCTCATCATTTAAAGTTGTCACTATTTGAAAAGTTGACCAGAAGTTTGCCTTTCCTCTGCATTTTCCACAATTTTAAGTTCGCCATTGGCAATTTTTCTCTTTATGTTCTCCATTGATTGCATGTGCCTGGAAATCTCAATGCACGAGAACGAGATCTCTATGCACTGACGCTTCTGGACCGCACGCACGCATTACTGCATTAGATCTCATTAAACTTTTTTTTTTTTCCCAAAGCAGGCCCGACGCCCATGCTGCAGGTGAAGGTTATTCATGAGGACATTTTTAGTGTCCCCGTAATTCAAAAGGCTTAAAAAACATATTAAATAGTGTTTTTTTTTTTTGTGTGTGTGCGAGCTATGACGTGAAAATTTATCATTGCGACATGGATTCAGAAAACACTTGTTTATGAGTAATAATTCAAATGTTTTTGTTTCCCCGACACATTCATGATAATCACTTTTGATGGGGCATTGCGGCAGGATTATTTGCGTGCATCTGAAAGCAGAACTCTTCAGCTGTGCTGACGGCTGCTCTCTCTCTGCGGCGGAACAATAAACACAGTGGAGTCGCTTTTAACTGCGGAGCGCGGTCTCATGTTGTATTCACCGGCGCCACATGGCAATCTTTTAATCACTAATTAATGGATGTCTAAAATATAAAAATAAGGAGAAGCCTAAAACAGGCCCGAGGCCCGGCCTGCGTCTGAACTATGACGTCAAAATTGGCCCAAAGCCCGGCCCGAGTGGTGTAAAAATTGACTAAATGCAGGGCTCTACATTCAACCGTTCAGCGGACCAGCTCTCACGGCAGTCCATCCACCCTGGAGAATGGCGACTCCACCCCCTGGTAGTCCAGCTGACCTGGAGTCACTTCGGCGAGGCAGAGATAGACCTCTTTGCCTCCTCCGAGTCCTCCCATTGTCGCCTGTTTTACTCCCTCACCGACGCTACCCTCGGCAGGGATGCACTGGCACACAGCTGGCCTCCGGGGCCCAAGTACGCCTTTCCCACAGTGAGCCTCCTTGCACCCTGTGCAACATCAGGGAGGACGAGGAGCAAGTTCTGGTGGTAGCGCCATACTGGCCTTCCCGGACCTGGTTTGCCGACTTAGTGCTCCTTGCGGCAGCCCCTCCTTGGAAAATCCCCTTGAGGAGAGACCTCAGGGGATGGGCATGATCTGGCACCCGCGGCCCGATCTTTGGAACATGCACGTCTGGCTCCTGGACAGGAAGCAGCAGACCTCTCCGGCTTGCCAGCAGCTGTGATTAACACCATATTTCAGTCTCAGGCTCCCTCAACAAGGCAGGCCTACGCTCAGAGATGGGGTCTGTTCGTCGAATGGTGCTCCTTATGTCTAGAGGACCCACAGAGATGTTCGATTGCTGTTGTGCTTTCCTTCCTGCATGAAAAGTTGGAGCGCAGGCTGTCCCCTTTGACTCTTAAAGTGTATGTTGTGGCCATTACAGCATACCATGATGCAGTGGAGGGTCAATCCCTGTGTAAGCACCAACTCATAGTTAGGTTCCTTAGAGGTGCGCGTCGGGTTAATCCCCTGAGACCGCCCTCAGTGCCCTCTTGGGACCTTGCCGTCACCTTAACCGGCATGCAGCAAGCTCCTTTTGAGCCCCTAGCGTCAGTCGAGTTAAAAGTCGAGTGCACGGTGCCTCATTAGCAGATATTTGTAGAGCTGCAGGCTGGGCAACACCAAACACATTCGCCAGGTTCTACGACCTCCACGAAGAGGCTCTGTCTTACCGTGGGTCGCGCTGACGCCTACTCGGCTCCTGTGATTATTGCACGCCAACATTCAATATCCAATATTATATTTTGGCCTTTTTCCAAAAGACTCAAAGACGATTGGTGTCTCAGGCGAGACCCCATATGTCATATGTAACGTCTCCGTTCCTTACTTCAGGGAACGTGGGTTACGTACGTAACCTAGATGTTTTCATTGAAATATCAGGCTTCTTTATTGTGTACTTTTGTCTTTCACAGTAAAACTTATTTCTATTTCAGTTTTAGTAAAGTTTCTATATTTCCAGCTAGCAATTTTATTTATTTCTAATTTTTTTATTTAGCTAAATTCTTCTCATTTAGTTGAATTCATTCTTTGAATCGTTTTAAATATTTTAGTTTTAATTTGAGTCTTAGTTGATAAACAACTGGTAAACTGTTGATTATATTTAAGAACTATATATAATTATAATAATAATGATAATAATAATAATAATATAAAAAAAAAATAAAGTAATGCTAATAATTATTAGTACATTCAATAGAAAAAATATATATAATTTAGGTCACATGAATGCAATAATTCCTGTATGGATTAATGTTTGCAGATCTAGACTAGGGAGGTATTCCAGAAAACAGGTTATGTGACATACCCAGGTAAGTTTAAGGGTAAGTTAGTGGATAACCTCAACTTTCGGTTCCAAAAATGGAGGTAACTTTCTGGGTAAGGCACAAATTATACTAAGTTTTTACGCCAGGAGAGAGTTATAAGACCACATATTGGTGTCTTTTCATTTCCTAATGATTGTTTGAATGAGCGTTGTCGGTTTTCAAAAGATTCATTAATTTATTTAACACATCTCTTGAAACCACATATTGCAAATGTCACAAACCGCGGAATCTGCGCTTAGCACAGAGAAAAAAAATTGCATCAGTTTTTTGCGTCAGGTCATTTTTTGTACTATGTGGGCATGTGCAGTGGCGGTTCTACATGGAATTACTCCCTGGACGAGACCCCTTCTTTGCCCCATTAAACTTAACTCTTATCAGGTGTTTTGGACCCGACATACTCACGGTATGCAGGTTTGGGGTCAATCATATGTTTTACCAAATGGTAAGTTAACATTGCATTTTGGAATACCCCCCAGGGTTATAGTTAACTAAACATTTTTATTACTTAAACTTTATTTAATAAAGTATTTAATATTACTTACTAATGTAATTAAAATTAAATTAAAAAAATGTTGCACGTTCCAAGAAATATTTTTATTATTTACATTTAGATGTACTAAAATAACTCAAGGTAAACTGAAACTTAAAAATAATAATAATAAAAAAAAGGTTAATCATAAAAGCAAAATAACTAAAACTTCAAAAAACACAGAGAAAGAAATAAATTCATAATATGAAAAAAAAATTCCTAGTGTAAACTCTAACAAACAGACATGAAAATGCTTATTTCAGTTAAAAATCACAGCTAATTCAAAACAAGTCATATTTTCAGTAAAAATTTCCCTGCAAACTGCACATGATGCTGGTAAACTCTCCATAAATGATGGCATGTTTCCAGTGTGGAAAATGGAGTGTAAGTGCAATTTTTTCCTGCCACTACAGATGGTGATGGACTCTTGTGTTACTCTGAAAAGCACGATAACAACATGCAAAACACAGCTGAAAATCACACTCCGCCAAGAAATTCCATTGAGGCTGATGATGCCGCCCAGAGCCAATTTAAGGGCAGGTATTTCAGCGGGTGCCAAAAAATGCATCAAGTCATTGAAAAAAATAAAAACAAAACAAATAGAAGATACAGCATCCATATCCAACCACTTCTGAGATAATGCATGTATTTGAGCTCCGGCTTGTATCTTAGCAAGAGTACATTCTAATTAAAGGCTTTGGATTTCTCCCAACGGTGCAGACTTGCACTTTTCCAGCCTTCAGTCAAGTCGTAATGATCATGTTTACAGGATGAACGCACACAACCGCTTTCCTATTTGGAGGTGTATCAAATGAAGGAACACGCTGAAGCAAATTAGTCAAAAATTGTGAACATATTTAATAAATAAATGCGAGGGACATGTGTGAAGCTGTCGATGAACTGGGAAATTGTAAATGAGTGTGTTTCTTTATTAGATTTGTAGAAATGTGTCTATGCATTAGTGTCTCAGCAATGGATATGAATAGGTGCCGTCAGAATGAGAGTCTGATTTATTATTACGACTGTTTACTATTACTTAAAAAGTAATAGTAATAAGTGTGGGTCACTGTCCTGTTTTTGTCAGCTATTTGGGTTTTCATTCTGACGGCACCCATTCACTGCAGAAATGAAAGCCATTTCACTGTTATATACATATTTCCTGCTTGACGCTTTCAAGTTGATTTGTGAGCATGCAATGCTGTCATTGCTCATGGATAAATGAGCCGGACGTAGTAATTACGAGAACATGAGATGGCTTTCTCCTCTTTAAAAACACCCCCAGTAAATATTCAACAGTATGTTTTCAGCCGTTTTATCTACAGCATTGCAGAAATAAAAGTGTTTATGCATGTGTAGCACCGACTCTTGAACTGTATAATTGATAAATAACAACATATTTAGCGCAGCTCTTATGGGACGTAACATTTGATTGATTCTGAATGTTTTTGATAGCGGGTGCGAGGCAGTTTACTGATTTTGATCTCCAGTACAGATATAATTCATACAGAATTATAATTATCTTTCTCTGGAGGGAGTTATGATGTAATGCAGAAGACCAAAGAGTGAATCAGATGCTAGTTTCTGATAAGAAATGCCTTGCTAGTGTAAAAAAAAAAGGAAAAATGTAATTATAGATTTGCATGTATTTTAACCCAGTCAATGACTTTGTTACAGTATAATACATTCGCAAATTGCTCATTCAGGTGATTTGGTTTGACCAAATACTGTGAAAATAATTTATTTCAAGAGCCTGTCAAGTCACAATGCTGATTTCTCTTGACAAAAATCAATAATTTAATCACTGTATAAACTGCAGCGCTCACATTTTGAGTGAGAAAATATAGTGTCAGGAAAATCAGAACATAATTGCAAATGATAGAGGTCAGTCAACAAGAGCAGGATGAAATTACTGCAGACACAAACAAAAAAGCAATCACTGTGAGCAGCATTAAGAGACAAAGCATGTTTAATGAGCCAAGAAACCTAGTACTTTGTGTACAATTTGCCGCCGTACGACCCAAAACTTTCCAGATGCTGATCTATTACGCTCTGAACTCTGGAGAACAAAAGCATGTAAGACCCAGAGGTCATTAGCAAGAGGCAAGCTGTGCCAATATTGTTCAGTGCAATGTACAGTCGCTCCTTCCAATTAACCATATTTAAAATATTAAAGGTAAACTTCAGCCAAAAATGAAAATTTGCTGAGTGTGTTCACTCTCAGTACATCTGGCATTCAGGATGATTTAGTTTTTTTATCAGATCTGGAGAAATGTCTCTTTGCATCAGTGTCTCAGCAATGGATGTGAATGGGTGCTGTCAGAATGAGAGTCCAAACTGCTGATAAACACATCACAATAATCCACAGCACTCCAGTTCATCAGTTAACATCTGGAGAAGACAAAAGATACTAGAACTAATCCAGCATTAAGATGTTTTTAATGTCTAAAATATGAGTTCATGAGTTCCATAATAAGTGAAAAAGTGTTCTGGTCTGTATCAGGAGTGAAATCTGCACAGATCAAGCACTGTTTCCCTAACATTTCAAGAATGTTTTTTTTTTAATGTTCTCATTAGAAAATCATTATTTCCTTTAAGAAAAACACATCTTTCTGATAATTAGACCTCTACAGCCACAGCTTCATCCACGAAGATGCAGATGAAAGTCATTTGCAAGGTTACACCAGAGACTCCTCACATACAGCATAAACCACTGCTTTTACTTGCCGTGTGAAAAAAAAAGTGATCTCACTCCGACTCCCAAAACACCCAAGCTCACAATAGAAATAATTTGTTTTATTTTTTCTGAGCGATGACGGCCCTCAGCGTGTGATGTGATTGATCTCCAGATCACAGCTTTACAAGAAACGCAGATGATTTGCGGTCTGACAAATGAAGCGGGGAAAACAGGAGGTGCTCTTGACTGGTTTTTCACGTTATAATAAACTACAGAATCTCTCTGAGTTTCGGCTGTAAGAAAAATGACATAAGAAGGTCTCCTGCTCCACACGATTCAGTCAAACACCTCCAGCTTAATTTCTGCTAAATAATTCATGCTTCATTAATTGGAAAGTAAATGAATTCCAATGTTTCCATACATGAATAACGTGAACGATTAATCTGCCTAAATCATTTAGAGAGATCCCTTAAGAAAGCTGCTAGGCGCCTTTACCTGATGCTCATTGTGCATTTAAGATGCTCTGAGCTTGTTTGTGAAAAACATCTTTTCAGGCAGCATCTCTTTAGTATTCACGCATCCGAATAATGAAGAGGACAGAGGCTATTAAATTCTAGATCTAAATTCTAAAATAAAAAACTCAAGAAATGATGAACTCAATAAGCAAGTAAATAAATAAATCTAATAATGAATTTAGTTACTTATCACATCATTTAATAGACTATCTTTAGTCATTTATACACTAATATATATATTTTTTAATAAATACTTACTAAATAAATTAGTTAAATAAATAAAATAATAATTTAGTTATACTTATTTATTAAATAATTGATTTAATTACCTCTTAAGTAAACAATGAATATACTTAATAATTAAAAATAATAATAATAATTTAATTCCACATCAAATAATTAAATAATTTAAGTAAATATATGAATGATTAGCTTAATTAAGTTACTTATGTGCATAAACACACATGCACACATAATATATATTAGTGTTGTCAAATGATTAATTGCGTCTCTGAAAAAAAGGTTTCGGTTTACATAATATATGTGTGTTATGTATATAAATACACACACAGTATATAGTATATAAAGTATATAAAAAAAGGTATATTGTTTGAAACATATTTACATATTTATGTTTATTTACATATTTGTATTCATACAATATTATCATCATCAGATATTGCAATACATTATCATATATTATAAATAAATATATTTAATATATAAAATTATTTTGAAATATATACATGCATGTGTGTGTGTGTGTGTGTGTGTGTGAAAGTATATATACATAATAAATCTCTCACATATATTATATGTGGGGGGGGGGGGGGGGAAAA
>JAUCMU010000042.1:13094860-13121089 GCA_032275025.1 Enteromius treurensis
TCAAATTCCCTATAGAATCTTAAATGATTCTGATTTACCTTTATTGTTACATTTGAGCTAATTTTGTCCCTTTACATTCTCCACAATCACTGTGTTCTCCCCAGGCTCCTAGGAATCCCTTTCGGTGTCTCCAGTATCTCCAGTTTGTGGTTCTTTGTCTCTGTGTCTCCATCGTCTCCCTCCGTCTCCAGCGCTCCATCGTTCCTACAAACAAAGACATTCTAGTTACTTCCTTCCACAGTTCTCTCCAAACTATCCATCTATTACGCTACTCACCTGTGCTCATCTGCTATATCCATTCTATGTCCTCAAACTGCAATAAATACTCCTGTTGATTTATACTTGCCTCCTGCGTTGAGTCCACTTCCTAACAGTCTGTACCTTCTTGGGTCCTTCTTGTTTTTCATATATATACACATTTTAAATTTAAAACTAAATGTTTTATTAATAATAAACAAATAAAACCAATGTAAATTAAATCTGGCATTTATAATTAATTACTTTTACCAGGCATTAACAATTAATTAATAAATAATGGGAAGATCATTAAACTCAAAGACAAGTGTCCTCTTTTTCTATGTTAAAATGTACTTTAATAGCAACTTATCAAACATGCAGAAGCACCTGTTGTATAGATTTACCCATATCAGTCAGTTGTATAAGAGCATTGATTATGTGCACAAAACGAATCTGAATTGTTCTTCAGTCTAGCACTGTCACTGTTTGCCCGGAGGCATTCACAGCTTGCAGCCTTAGTTTATCTGGTAATGCAGATGATCACACTACTTGAGACTTTTGCAAACAGCCATGCTGTTTATCACTTGCCAGTATGTCTGCGCACTTTGTCTTCACCAAACGACAGGGGCAGGCCAGGATAATCCAGGACAACTTCATCAGCCTCGTTCTCTTCTGCAGTGACGCATCCTCACCCCTGTGAGAATCAATATCTGTCTATGAGAGAAGTATGTATTCCTGCTATTATCCTGTAGAGCACAATATGTTACCAATTGATGTCATTATGGATGCTAGTTTATTAGCAGGTTCGCTAAGGTGACCAAACCCACCATAAAACACACTGTCTTGTTTTATTATATCAAGCAAAGATAAAACTGGTTTGTCTTTCATGATTTAAAAAAAGAGTTTAAATGAAAATTTAGTCCTTTTAAGTCATTGTTGAACACAAAAGAAATATTTTGAAGAATACTTCTGTTTTTGTCAATTCAATCAAAGTCAGTAGGACGTTCATTGTTAGAGGTGTTTATGACTATAATGTCATACAGGTTTGGAGAGTGAAGTAAATCATTTTCATTTTGGGGTGAATTGCAGATTTGATATGTAAACTTGTTTCAAAGATTAACATTAAAATCTAAAATCTAAAAACTCTAAAATCTTTTATTCATAATTTCTAATGATTATATATGACAAATGCCAGGACTTCACTAAATATCATAGCATGCCATAGGATTAAAATAAATAAATAAACAAAGCCAATTTTGCCATCATATAAATGTTTTGATAATAACATGGTTTCGAGTGGATCGCTGGACGAATTGCCCGCAGCTGTTAGCAATCAGCTAATCAATCCCCTTGTTACGATCACCCAATCAAACTCAGCTCAAAATATCGTCTTACAGGTTTGAAATGACATGAGGGTAAGTAATACATGGCATAATTAAAATTTTTGGGTGAACTATCCCTTTAAGCTTACAGTGTGTGCACATTATGACTACTCACATAAATTTCAACAGCATTTTTGTCTGGTACTCTGACGTTGGTCTTATTTTTCTGCTTCCATTGTAGAACATATTATACTCTGAACAGTAAGAACAGATCAATGTTAAATTAAACTTCAGCTACGATTAGGTGGACAGGCAATGATTATGACTTCACTGAGGGGTCCAGGGCCAAAACTTGAGAAGCTGTGCTGTCAGGGCCAAAAGCTTGAGGAGAATAAAAAAAGAGAAAACATAGTATTTCCAAGCATGCCCTGTCTTCGTCCCCTGTTTGTTCATTGCAAAGGCAATCCATTTGGTCAGGCATAATATTGGACCTCTTTGATTCAGTCTCCCTTCATTACACTTTCTAAAGAGATGGGGAATAGCTTCCGTCTGGGAGTCTGTCCATGAAAGGTCCTCTGTTGCCTGTGTCCCTCATTCTGCTTTTTCCCTCCTCCCCTCCTACAGTTTATACTCTTTTTGGCATTTGATAGATATCACCTTGGCTCAAAGAAGCCCATGCAGCTCAAGCATCCAACCACTGCTGTATTAAATGAATATCGACTCTATTTTATTGCCAATTTCCTGGCAAAGCTTCCTTTTTCGCTAAAACGATGGTTGTACCTTTCTATGAGGAAACTGATAAACATACATTTAGAGCAAATGTATATGTTGCAAGGCTTTTCTTTGTAAAAGGAACTTCGGCAGAATGTCAACCCCTCCTTCTCATGCACTGGGCTGTTATCAGAGTGCGCTAATAGGACTTCTTGATCTCCTAACGTTCGTCAGGAATACCAAGTCACCCATCTGGCCAAAAGGAAATTGCCTTTGCATTTCATATTCATTTTCTGCAGCCCGCCACCTCTTGATGGGGTCTGTGCGCTCCACTCTGGCTTACTCTCTTATACAGTGTGAAATAATCTCGGAGCATGGGCCCTGCCGCTGCCAGTAATGAACACAAAGGTGAAAGCGAAGGTCATGCTTCTGTGATAATTCCAATGAATTCATTGTTGTGCATGTAATGAAAGACAGAAGGGCCCTTCATTGCCTCCCTGCCATGAATATTCCTGTGTTCATCGCTTAAGATGAGCGTGATTGGGAGGACAAATCATTTAACAAAACAGATGCCATCCATGTCCCTTCTTTCAACCTTTCTGACCTCACAAATTAAGCTGTTGTTTAGTGCTGTTAACCTACCTATCCACATTTTCTGTTGACAGCGAAGCCAACAGGTATTTGAACACTTCTATAAATACTAAAACAAATGCCAGTATTTTAAAGAAAAAGACCCTCTTTTCAAGTAAATATAATAAATGATGAATACTGTTCATAAAGAAGAATAATTAAGTGTTTGCAAATTTAAAGGGATAGATCACCCAAAAATGAAAATTCTGTCAGAAAGTTTGTAACATACTATATGGGAGTCAATGGTGACCCAAAACAGCCTGGTTACAAACTTTTACTTTGTGTTCGGCAAAAAAAAGAAATGATGACAGAATTGTCATTTTTTGCTCAACTATTCCTTTAAGCCACACTGAAAAACACACAATAATATCAGCCCAGTCTCATTAAAATGCATGTAAATAGTATGTCAAATAAAAATGAAAACTTGTGGTTTTTACATGAAAACAAAAAGTATTTTGACGTATACATGACATATGCAGTTTTCGTGCGCATATGCTACAAAATTTATTGGTGTTCATATGATATGCAGTTTTTGCGTACATATAATACCCACAAACCTGTTTATGACTTTCAATCAATAAAAACAACCCAAGACTGACTTTTCCAAGACACCCCCCACCTGTTTGGGCTTCTTAACGGCGAATTTGGCCGAAAGGTGAGGGATTTTCATGCTTGTAAAAAACACAAAACCTAAACAAAAACTAATAAAAATGACAAAAGCACACAATCATTTTACTAAAAATTGAAAGAAAAAAAACCCCCCAGCAACAATAAAATGGTGCCTATTACTGCCTAATGCAACTTGTAATACACTGCACATTGCATTTGATCACTGAACAATGGTAACCATAGTCAATATAGTTTGATTAAAAAAATACTATACATTTTAAATTTGGTAACAAGTTATAATGTATTACAATGCACATAATGAATATTTATCATTTATTATACCCTTTAATCATTAGCCTATACCCTTTAATATCCCTTAATAATATATTGTACATAAAAGCTTAAAGTGCTACCAAGTTTTGTTATTGAATAAATTTAATGATGCTTTCATTTGGGATTGAAACTGTGTTTTTGAATGAGCTGACTGAGTGAATGATTCACTGACTAAATTATAAAAATCAGTTGTTTCTTCCTGACTGAATCTAAGTTTTGACACATCCGTTGTATGAATGATTAAAAGATTTGCTTATAAAGATAGCTTGTCAACAGACCACTTACCGGTCTAAGTATATAACCTATAGAAAACACCAGTGAAAAATCCTCACCGCTAATGCAGTGAACAATGAAAAGTCCCAGAGCTTCCTCATCTTTTTTTCATGATATCTTCACAAAGTCTAAGACTTATCCTTAGTTCCAAACCCCTGCATTTTTATCCAGATCCTCAACTGCTTCCTTGCTATCCAGGAAAGCCTCAGCATCTACTCTCTGCATACATTTCCAAATACTTAATAAGACTTTGGAAGTTAGGACAAAACTTGGGATGCTTGCCTGGTGTTGTCAGCCCCTAGAGATGTAGAAAGATTTGCAACTCTGTATTGTTTTGCATAATAGCTTCATGTAAAATGGGTTGAAAACAAAGTTCTTTGATATGCTGCACATAATCTTTAATCGGTTCCACTGATGTACATTTCCTTTGTTATTAAATATATAAATATTTTACTAGGAAAAGATTTACTCTGCATGCAGAGCCATTGTTTGGTGTTGTAGCTTTATCTTCTTATTTTTGTTTGCAGTAATACTTTGAGTGTTTTTGAGCCAGGAGTCACGGTTCTCATGCAAACACGGCATTTAATGAGTCATTAAAATTCATTCTTTTGGGATTCAAGTACCTGCGGTTTGTCTCCACGCAAATTTGATTTTGATTTTGTAATAAAGAAATTCATATGTGTTCAGACTTGTGACAGGAACAGGGATTAAAGACATGATTTAGACATTATAAAGTGACTGCATCTGAATTAATGACTGGCCGAATTGTACTTTGAGCAGACTACAGTTCATTTAATGAATGCACCTAATTAATGTATTCTTAATTTCGTTTGCCATCAGGGCAAAAGCCATTAGCAATGATGTAACATACTGGGCCCTAAAGGATCTTTTTTCCTGCTGCACTTCATCTATTACCAAACTGATTTCATCCCCAGTCACAAGCATGTCGTACTTACAAAGCCGGAGCTCTGCTGTAGAGAAATATGAGAAATATGAGAGCAAATATTCCTATTCTCCACATCCAACCTTATTAGAGGATATTTTAGTGTAAACCCTTTCTAAGCAGGGGAGTGTTTGATCTGTAATTGGGGTAGATTTTGTTACTATGGCAATGGGTCCATAAGGGATCTCTGTTAAATCTCCAGCCTGCGGAGACCCGGCACAAGAAGTTCAGGGCTAAGTTGCATGTTCCGAGCAAATATCAAATCGTGTTGTATGAGAAAACCTGTATTCCTTTTTTAACTTAAAAGGGAATATTGGATGCCGTGGCATGGAATATCATCGGCCAGGGTCTCAGGTGTGCTTGTACACGGATCTATCATGGTAGAACACAAGGAAAATAGCTTGTGGGCATCTGAGAAATTGATCAGAGTATTCTTTCATACCGCTGCTGAACTTATATGTCCTTGCAGCATCTATATAGATTCCATGTTGGAAACAAATTTCAGGTAAATTGATTGCATGGGATAAAAATGTGCATATCTGGTTTTCACCAAAATATTTATTTTCTATCCACCTTTTTCCAATCCGCCATGAAATTATGGATGCAACTTCTGTTTACACTGTAAACATTCAGCAAAAGGTTTGGTCAATGAATGCAATAATAAGCATTTTTAAAAAACTGGGTACAACAAGGTGACGTTATTTTACTCACCCTTCAACTATCAATCATTAAAAAGAAATATGAAAGGGTAAAATCAAAATACCATGAATAGCTCCTCCGCTGCAATATTACGAATTTGCTAAATATCATTATCTTGCAATATATTGTATATTTTAGTAGGCTAATATATGTCTATATTACATTTTACAGCATCCGTGTAAAACCAACCTGGAAAGAGAAATGCGGATTTGGGGGAAATAATTGTTAGTGTATTGTTAGTGTATTATTAGTGCATTCCAGGAAATTATTCATGGTTTATATTGTTAATTTACGCAGTGAGAGCATGTACATGTTATGTTGAAAGCAGGTTGAAACGAGCTATTCTATAGCCTAGATATTGTCATATAATGTTTTTCTCTTGATTTCTGAAAACATAAAATGAATGGAAATGTACAGCCCATTTTGTCAAAATGACGGATAAGGTTTATAAGTAGAACCTTCTATGAGATTATTTGTTGCAGTCTTTTTGAGTTGAACTTCCCCGAACCAAAAATGCCTCCCATGATTTAAACGCAGTGGAGAAAAAGGTGGATATGGTGGTTTCTGCTAGATGTTGTAGTGACTTGCTTGACCTCTAGAGGCCGCTAGACTCCTCCGGTGTATTGATCTCCATTTGAAGAAAACTTTTCAAGGAAACTTTCAGCCGCTCCCATACCAGGAACACATAGATCAATGGCCGCTGATCACAAGACATGCAGACACGCTCGTTCATGTTTATTCTCAGAGCCTTTGTCGCAGACCGTCTTCAGATGCCAAGCTTCACAGCGGCTTGTTCACGCTCTGCAAGTCTGAGGGAAATTAGATTAGACTCTTGAATTGGTGAAGAGGCCTCATAATGCGGGGAGCGCGGAAGAAAAATGCTTCCACCGCACCGCTGTTTGTGTCTCTGGTATTAGTCATAGACACACACACACAGCTGCTCTGAACTGCCTGCCAGCTCTGGTAATTTGAAACAGCAAACAGTCAAGAGCGCAGTTGATGGTGATGTTAAACTCTAAAACATAAATCATGCTGCATGTAAACTTTCGCTAATTAAAATGAATGATCCGTTTGCACGTTTACTGTTTATTATGAGAGGGAAGGCAAAAACAGTCATAAATTCACAGCAATATCAGCAGATGTTTGTAATTGAAGAAAAGTGTAAGCGTGTAGCTATAGAAAGAGTTCTGTTGTTCATTTAAAATGATTTAAATCTTTAGCATATCAATCACTACATTAAAAACTGCTTTTTTATGTAGGCCTGGCTTTTAATTTATTAGGTCAGTTTTAGGTGTGTTCGTGGCCTATGTATTTCATTTTTTATCTTGCAAATTTCCGCATCTTAAAAGGGAAATCAGAAAATTGTAGTGAAAACTAACAAAACCGTCATGTTAGATAAATATCTGATGGGAATATGCTTCTGAGGGAAAAAAATCACTGAAAATACTTTTCTACAAATAATGACTGAAAATAACTATTCACAAAAAAACACTTTGCAGATAATTGTTTGTCCTTCAATTTCTTGTTAAAAATATTAGTGTGGTTTTTAGATTATCTTTTAAGAATATGGTTTATTTTGTTTAAATTTCCCGTCTTATTTTTTCTCACATTTGATGTTATTTTGCCTGTTATTGAGTGTTTGTCAGATTTAAAGCCTGAATGCTTTTACGTTTAGCAAATTATAATATATATATATATATATATATATATATATATATATATTAGGGCAGGGACTTTAACGCGTTAATTTAGATTAATTGATTACACAAAAATAACACCATAACACCTTCAATATTTTTAACGCATTTAATCGCACTTATTATTTTTCCACCGGCGGACCGATTATACTGGAGCACCAACTATCGTTTGTAATGTTCTGAATGTACTTGAAAGCAGGGATGCACCAATCCAGATCGGCCGATATGTTTGCGCGTTTTTTCAGTAAAGCCGGTCATGTAATCAGCGGTAAATGCCATCAGGTGTGTGAATTCACATTGAACAACGGCTGTGTGTAGTATTTACGGCTCGATGTGAAATCACGAACGGCACAATATTGGTCTGTTGGACTTTGTTAAAACAAAAACAAACAGTATTTTGTTGCTTAAGCTTATGTATTCAGTCATTATTCAATGGTATACTAAAACTCCATATGAAAAAACTTACTTCTCACTGTTCTCAGGTCAAATATTTATATGCCATTAAAACGTGATTAATTTCAATTTATTACAAAGCCTCTAATTAGTTATTAGAGTAATAAATTACATTGGAAATATTAAAATTATGGAATATTTGGATTTGTTTCAAATGAGAGAAGCTCCAAACAGTTGAGTGTGCAAGTATACGCCTTTGCCTGTGTATGTGAGAGACCCATTCTGAATCAGCACATGGTGACTGTCTAGGGGGCTTTGTTTTCAGGTGCGCATTCACTTCTGTGGGTGGTTATCAAACAGTGTTGCATTGCTGAGGGCACCCCCTTTTTTTTTTGCCAATTCATAAAAAATTGTACGACCTCACTCGATTTTATACAATTTGTCTAAAATTGACGGGTAGGTTTGGGGGAGGGTAAGGTGCAGGTCATTCGTACTAATTCATATGATATATATATGAATACTGAAGTCTGAATACTTAGGACATGTGATATTTCAGTTATATATATATATATATATATAAATGCATTTGCAAAAAGCAGTATACATTATATTGCTCACACATGCTGCGCTAGTCAGATTTTTGTTTAAAATGACTCTGTATACAAAAAGAATGTCTCTTCCCAAAAATACTGCATGCCACCAGCAAGTAATTCTTGATGCTAAATTACATAGCCTAATGTTTTTTTTTTTTTTTCAATGTACAAAAAGGCCTCAACCTTCCTGTTTCTTCAGATTATTATGTGAAGCCTTTAATCACGGACACTGTTATACAACTTAAGGGTCCAAGTAAATAATTTCACATCAATTGTTTATAGAGAGCAAAAATGACATTATAAAGATGCTGTGGATGTAAACAACAGCTTGATTCATATAATCATTACTTGTGTACACAGCAGGCCTGTTTGTGGCAGAGCAGGTGGGAGATCTTTAGCAAGGGGTCGCTGACCCGCAGGGTTGTTTGTCATGTGATGGAAGCCAGGTCATGTTTGCTAATGAAAGAGCTGGCAGGCTCTGTGTACGAGTGACATTTGTGAGCAGCGCAGAGCTCAGCCAGGACAGAGGGCTGGTCATCCGGAGGAGCAGAGGGTTCTGGTATACCATCAGCTGGCCGTTCAAGTCAAACGCCATCACTACCCAGGCCAGCAAGAGTGTGGAGACCCTGATAAAAAACAAACAAACAAACATGAAACAGAAATACTGAAGCAAGAGGAATGGTCCATTTAAAAGGATTGTGAGGGATTTAGGTGAAAGACTAAGGGCAATTTTGAGTCATTTCTCTTGTTCAAAATTTATACAAGAAATTTGTATAAATATGATAAAATGCAAAAAAAAAAAAAAATCGATAGTCCATTTAGACATTATATACATTATATATTGTTACTACATGTCAACTAATTCTCACTAATTCACATCTACATGTCTACTAACTCTTAGATTAGACTGTTAGGGTATAGTTTTAGGGTTAGTAGAAGAAGTTGACACATAGCACTCGCAAAGTTTCTGATCAGTCAGTATGTAGTGTGTTGTGAACCCATAAAAATAAAGTGTTAGGAGATATTAAGTAGACAGTCTACTAATACTCTAACGACTGCTAGGTGAAAAAAACATTTTAAAAAGTGTATAATTATTATTATTATTGCAGAAACCTGATACGACACACGAGCCTAGATGATAAATACAGTAAACTGTACTATACCATCAGTCAGCTGTCAGAACAATACAAAAACAAACAAGATATTTGTTTTCTCCCTGATGCAACACCCTCATGGCCATATGGAGAAGTTGTTGTATCCAAGACTGCAGTTTCAACTGGGTCGAAGATCAAGCAGCTGGCTCGACGTTACAGCCGCCTGAAGAAACTTTTATTTAAAGCTTTTCTCACGTTGCTCCATCGATCCTTCCCAAGCCTGTGATGCCTCATGCTGTGCTGTCTCCTCAGCAGGAAAGCCAACCTACAGAGACAGGAGACCACTGATGGACCCTTTCCACACGGCCTCCTTTATATCTGAGCCAGTCATGCTGGCAAGCCGTGGCTGCTCTAACAAGCCACTACAGTCTCGAAGATCCTCCGGATGGATTCTTCTAGCAAAACTTTATTGGAACATTGCTGGCTTAATTAATCCAAGCAGCTAGATGTGAATTAGAAGCCTACATATGGGTCATTCCTGCAAATGCTATACCCTTTATGAGATGAGTATTCTTGTGTAATTTAAAATGAATATTTCCGTAAAATGATTGAGTAGATTTTCAGACATATGCACTTCAGCTAGATTATTTACACAGTGGCGGGAAAATGAACAGGGTGGAAATAAAGCGTTTAATTGAATCTGTTGCTCAGTGGGGAATTGCAGTTCGCTTTTATGAGGGTGAGAAATTGATATAAAAATATGAATAAACAAATGAATAGTTTTTCAACTCAGCATTCAGGGCATGCCCAGAATGTTGAAGAATGGCAGTCTCTACTCGAACCAAAGTAGTAAAATGGGATGCTCAAAATGTTGAAAACAGCTAAGCTGCTTTAATAAAGCTGTGATACACTTTAAGGATTACTGATGCATAAATTAAAACATAGAAGTAATGTTTCTATTAATTGTATTCACTGTTACATTTGATCATTTGAATTAATCCATAATGAATAGAAGTAAATCAGATTTTTCTGATTAAGAAACACCTGTTATAATGTATTAAGAAAAGAAGGAAATGAAATCCAGATGGCACTAATAACAGTAATTTGGACTTTTTTTTGATTAAATTAAATTGTCATTAAACTCCAACCAGGTATGAAATACATGTGAAACACTGTTAATGTTGATGTATGATGTGTAAGCAGAAAATCGTATTGAATAAATCATGCCTAATCTTATTAGATGTACACTATAGACAAAAGTATTAGTTATTAATTCTGACTTCAGGTTGTAAACATGGGGCGTTTAGAAGAGCTCAATGAATTCACTCATTATACTAGATAGGGTGCAAGGCTTGACATGACTTTTTTTGCTCACCAGCCACTGTGAATAGTGGTTTTCCAAAATTAGCATTTTATGTCTCACCTGCATTCAATCATTCACTCATCTTAAATAACAGTTTTCTAATACACAAATCTGAAATACTTTTAAATATGAAAGTAAACCGCCAGCAGGTGGCAGTGAGTCAGTGAGTCATTCATTCAAACGATTAGTTTAGATGTGCCTGTCTTTATGATTGGGTTACAGAATTATTTGTTCTGAATCATTTGGTAACGAAACACCATTGACTGCACAACAGCCATAATTGAGTGTGTCTAAAATGTCAGTCGCTTAATATTAACTTGATGTTTGAGCTCTTGCATAAAGTCAGTGTTACATTTGCAGTTGCGCTGGTTTTCAAGGTAAACTGCACTCTTTTTGTTGTGTCATGTTGCTTAACTATTTTATATGTTTTATATATAAAAACTACATCTGCTGATTCATAGCTTAAGAGTTCCAAACTTCCTGTGGCCGGTCAGCTATGCAATCCTCACATCACTAAGTATAACACCAAGCATTAGATGCATTGGTATAAAACACCACTGGACTCTGGAGCAGCGGATGCCTGTTCTGTGGAATGAGACTGGGTTTGGTGGATGCCAGGAGAAAGTCACCTGCCAAACTGCATTATGTCAACCGTAAAAAGTTTGTTGGAGGAGGAATAATAATGGAGCTGCTTTTTACAGTCCATGAGAACATGGTTGGATAAGTTTGGTGTGGAAGCTCTTCACTGGCCTGCAAAGAGGCCTTCATAAACTTTCAAAGGATCAACAATCTACATTTTTTTTTGTTTTCTCTCTTTTTTCAGTGTAAAGATATTGGCCATGATTAATGACTCTACTAATGGGAATTATCTGTCCTAAAGTTTTCAGGTAGGATATCTGATTATCCCATATCCAGTCATAAAGCTATAATTTCCCTTATAAGTCCTTGTTCATACCATTGGGCCGTTTCAATGAGCTACTGATCACTTAGTGCAGCTTGTAATGCCATAGAAAGCATAATAACACAGCCAGTAATTGTTTTAATGCATGCATTCAGAAGTTAATGGACCTGTTAGAATATAAGAAAGGTTACTGTACTATATGTACAGCTCTCTGCTGAGTCATTTGGATTGACAAAAATAGCTCTTATCTTTTGTTCTTGCCACACTATGAACACTTCTTTCAGTGTTATTCAGTCATGCATATACATGACTTCAAAAGGAAAGATAACTAGTGTATTTTCCTAACTGTTTCTCATACATGGAAAGCTGTGCCCTACAAAATCAAAAGGCAGGATCAGAGCTCACTGTGCAACTTCTGTCAGGATCACACATCATTCTCACCATCTAAATCTGGAAGTATTTCATTCTCCACTGCAGACTGATGTTTTCTTCCCTTAAAAGAAGGAGTCAGCCATGCCTGCATTGATAGTGACTTATCTTTTCTTGGAGTCTGAGCTCAAAGATTCCTGACGAAGAGAGAACTGATGATTTTACAAGCTAAGCAGATGCATCAGTGGTGATCTGTGGTCTATCTTGTGTAGAGTACAAACATCCCCATGTCTCATTTATGAGTTATAATTACAGGAGCTGCGATACGTAGGAATGAAGGGGTTGGAAAGACGACATATAATAAATTATTTAAAACAGCATAATCTTTCATCTCAGTGTAATTACCAATTTTGTTTATCTTCCTTAAATAACATCTGCTCTCTGTGACATACTTTAATGAAACTTGATTTGTTTCAATGTAAGTTAAGTGAGAGGATCTAGCATGCTTTCCCACACATTTTTTTTAAATAAGAAGAGTAAGGTATTTCAGGGACATATTCTTCTCAGTTGTAGTTGTTTGCTCTCCCTTTGCATACCAAACAAACATCTAATGACTTAATATTTAAAAACATATTTGTTAAAAGCGGACTACACAAAGGTGGTAAGTATGACAGAAGTATATTAATTTATTGCAGCAGAGGCATAACAGAGAATGGAAGCAGATGTTAGGTGAGTAGATCAGTGTATGAACAGTTTGATGGATAATCACTGAGTAGTGAACTTGAATGTCTTTCTTGCAGGATCGATGGAGCATTGGAGATACACAGAGACGAGGAACCTCAACCATACGCCACAAACTTAAGACGCTGGAGATACAGAAAGGGAATTCAAGGAGCCTGGGGAGAACACAGAGATAGCAGAGAACACAAGGAATATCACAAGGGTACGTTTCACAAGTAAGTATAGCTTAGAACGGTCTTGCCAAATAAGAATCTTCTTAGGAACGAGCTCGGACAGAGAGTGCTGTGTAGTGTGGGGTTTTATACTGTTTGTGATAGGGGAGGTGATTAGATCCAGGTGGTGGTGATTGATGTGGTGAATGATGTCAGGTGGTGGTGATCAAACTCAGGAGAGAGTGAGTGTTGTGAACGTGTTGTGAATGCCAAGCCTGGGGCCTGTTTCATAAAACAAGTTTACCTAATAAGCCAGGTTTATTTCAGTTAGTCTGACTTACTGTCATTTGATTTGGTTTAAAATAAGTCAGACTAATTAAACAAGCATGGCTTATTTGATAACCTTGTTTTATGGAACAGGCCCCTGGTGTGACTGTGTGAATATTAGTAAATGATGACATTAACATGAGAAAAGATTAATAAATATTTAAATGCGTATATAAATATTAAAAATATTTTTCATTGTTAGGTCATGTTAAGCAATGAAGTAAAAAAATGGAACCTTACTTTAAAGTAATAAAAATGTATTACATTGTAAAAATTCCAAAGAATATGTATAATAAAGTAGTGTACTACAACAAATAAGAATTATTATTTTATAAAATGATTATTTTACACTGTAAAAAAAAAAAAAAAAAAAAATTACAATAAAAAGTTAAATATTATTGTAGTTTCTTCTTTCTTATAATATTGTTGTTATGATCAGATTTTTTTATATTCTGAAGCAATAATTATAAAAAAAATTATTTATTTATAAGGTAAATCATGACACATGATATTTTTTTAACTATAAAAGTTTGGTCTTTGGTCTGAAGCTACACATTACAGAACCAGAGTGAAGATTTGGTGGTGTACTTACTGCAGTATATAGCGTATAAGTAGCGCAAGCAACCTTTTCTTATGAAAGCGTGTTGTTTTTACATGAAGTATGACAGACGATGCAGTCCACAAGTGGTCTAATGTGATTACGACACTTAAAAAGAGAAACCATCTGGCCTAGAAACCAAGCTGTTTTCGAATCTATTTTCCGGCTTTGGTTTTCTTGAATCCATGTGCTGTGTGAGCGCCCATGCTGTGCACTATACCGTTTGGCCTTGGCTTGCTGTCGATCTAGTGTGCTGTGTTAGAGTGTGTCTGTCAGAAATAATTTGCATTCTGCGACGGACTGACAAGATGGCAACTCTTGCAATGCTGACACCTGAAATGTCAATGAAAACCTTTCAATAATAATGATACAGGAACACAAGAAGCTCCTCACTTGACATGCATGCTAGAGCACCTTTTGTAGTAATGATTGTTGCTTCTGAAATCACCACCACTATTACACGAACAACAAGATCACAGGTCTCAGGGTGCCCTGTACTAAATTTGCATGAAGGAATGAGGCTGTCAAACTTGTGCGTTAGCTCAACATCTCAATAGAATGTTCCCAAGGGATACTGTACAAAAAGCTTGAGCTTGTTACCTGACATGTTAATCTGAAATAAATAAATAAATACAGAACACCAAGTTGTCTAAAAAGCCTAAAAAGTTAAAGGGATAGTTCACCCAGAAATTAAAATTCTGTGATTGATTATTCACCCTCATGTCCTTCTAAATCTGTTAGTTCAACTTCAGAACACATATTATGATAGTCTTGATGAAGCCTGGGAGCTTTCTGATCATCTATAGGGAGCAACTACCGTTTTCGAAATACAAAAGTAAGGACACCTTTATAGTTAAATCCCAGATGTCTCAAAGATGCTTTTGATTATGTTCTATACTTTCTGGGCCTTGAATGTGGTAGTTTTCTTTGCTGTATATGCAGGGTCAGAAAGCTCTGCAGATTCCATCAAAAATATTTTCATTTGTGTTCTGAAAATGAAAGGTCTTGGAACAGCATGAGGATGAGTAATTGCAGCATTTTCATTTTTGGGTGAACTATTCTATATCCTTAGACACATTTTAATAGAAGTATTTTATTTTAAATAATTTAAAAAACCCACCTATCACCAGTAGAGAATATGTGGATAAAATACATCTGCTGAAAAATTATATAAGCAACCCTGGCATATCTAGTCCACACTGAAGGCTATTCTTATGAATCCACTGTTTGATAGTCTGGCTAAATCACCACTTTTCCATTTTAATGAGATTTGCCTGCATGCTTCTGTTGTCATATGGAGTGTTCCTGACAGCAAAACAAGATGTCAAGTGGGAGAATAGAGTTCAGCTCCTCTATAGTTATCCTTTCTTTTACTTTAGTTTATTTTGGTGGTAGGCAGGCCTTATACAGTGATTTTTGGGCTCTTCAAACCATGTTAACATCATTCAGATTTGATGAGTGTGGCGCTTTCATAAAAAGCAAGATAGAGGAGATGATGAAATCTGCTGTCTGTGGTGAAAGCACACTTACGATGTGGAGAAAGACTTTGAGAACTTATCAAGACTGTGTGAGAGGCACTTCAAGATGTTGCAGGAAATATTCTCAAATCATAACTTCAGTTCACTACTGCTTCGCTCTCAAGCAATCTCCAGACACAAAGAGTGCCATCAGTACATTCAGAAGTAATTCAATCTGACAAGATTCAGTGCTTAGATTCAGCAAAAAGTGTTGTGAAAGTCCTGATCTCACGTTTTTTGGATTTGACTGGCAGGGGTCTTTCCTGTATTTATAAAAATTTCAGATGATCCTCCTGTCGATCTTCACTGCAATCTATACGAGCAAATACAGCTGTCTGGTGTTCAGAAACTGGGAGACCCCAAGACAGCTTTAATACTTCATAACACATATACAACAGGCTTAAATATTTAATTATATCTGCCTGTGGGACTTCAAACTATTATCATTTTAGGCATACATCATTGCATTGGGCTCTCTGGGCTCCAGACACACATGCACGTACAGTAAACATTTGTTTAAATGTTTATTATGTTGCATTAGATGTGCTGAGGATACAAACAAGCAAAACACTTTAAAATTAATTACATCCTACTCCTTCCATTTAGATCCTAAGAAAAGAACTGACATCATTTCAAGTCATTCAAGGACAACCCAACACAGACAATCTCTTGAGAAGCTTTAATGGCAAGAAGTAAATGTAAATGAGATGCAAATTAATCAAACACAATTAGTAGACAGTCTGCAAATCTGAGGGCTTTTCTCTGCAGGTGCTGATGTGGTGTGATGTCCTCAGAAAATCGACAACGTAGAATATTCCTGTAAAAATAAATAAATAGCTACGTTATACTGTATTATGAGATCCTAGACTGATGGGATACTCATGTTTTTTTTTTTTTTTTTGCATTTGAATAATTTAATTGGCTGAGATTATGTTATTACTAATATAAATTAATAGAAAACTATTCTACAGTACATATAAACTGAAAGCTTTTTTTTAATTATTGTTAGATTGTGGTTACAGTGTGGGTGTATCTGTGTGAGTGTGATTAAAAATAAAAATGAAATAAAACGAGTAAGATTAAATTTAATTTAACTCACCAAGGGGAATTCATGCAGTATAACTCACCAGACATTCTAATCTGAGCTTCGCAGAATTCATTAAAATAGGTTTAATCAGGTGCTTTTCTTTTCATCAGTGAATCTGTTTAGAAATTCACATCCTGGATTATTTTTACTTTCTAATAGGAATTAGTTTTGAATGGGAATTTCCATATAATTAATGACCCATTTTCTCTCGGTTCACAAGAAACCTAAAACACTGCCCTAGAAAGACTGAAACACAGTTACTACACTACAGCTGAGAAAATGGCTTCTGAGTTCTCTGATTGAATTTTCATTGATTTGATATGAATTTTCACGCTCTGTTTTCTCTGAACCTAAGTATATGTGACCCTGGACAACAAAACAAAACAAAATTAAGTGTTAATTTTCCAAAATTAAGATTTCTACATGAGATGAAAGCTTAATAAATTAGCGTCCCATTGATGTATGATTTGGATGGATCAGGCAATTTTTGACCAAGATACAAATATGAAAATCTGGAATCTGAGAGTACAGAAAAATTAAATGCTGAGAAAATCACCTTTAAAGTTGTCCAAGTGAAGATCTTATCAATGCATATTACTAACCAAAAATTAAGTTTTAAAATATTTTCAGTAAGAAATTGACTAAATACCTTCATGGAACATGATCTTTACTTTACAATCCTAAGGATTTTTGGCAAAAAAGAAAAGTCAATTATTTTGACCCATACAATGTATTTTTGGCTATTACTACAAATACACCCCAGTGACTTAAGACTGGTTTTGTGGTCACATATTTGAATTAAACCTGTCTACTAAAGGGCAGAGCACAGTATTAAAGATTTAACTCTGATAAGTGACATATGTGTCCATGGATTCATCTATACAACTTTGTTCATCCTCTGTTTGTTTGCATCACTAAAGGAATCTAAAACCTGTGCAAATTTGTATGTGGAATACCATAACTCTATTAATCTGCATTCCACTTGCACCTTGATTTCAACCTGTATTTCTTTGTTTAGACTAGCTTTGGCATGCAGGCTGTTTTTATGATTGCTGTCATTCTGACATTATGAAATCCCTTTGAATGTTTTTTTTAAGGAGCTGATACACATGGGCCTTTTGGCAGTATGAAATACTGTAATAGAAAGAAGATTTCAAATGTCAGAAGTGCTTTTTGCATTGTTCTTCAGTGATCCTGTTGTGATGGATGACATGACACAATTATATTGAAATGAAGTTGTCATCACATTTTCCACAAGGGATCAAATGCCCTTCAATAAAATAGAATATTAAAGGGATTAAAAACCCTTGACGCTCACAACCAAACTAAACATGCAGCTAGAAAGCTGTGATCTGCATTCTGTGTTCCTCATTCCGAATGTGATGAGATCAAGATGTTCTCTTTCTCATGGGTACAGAAGACATGAGATAATGGTAATATACGTAAGTGCCTGATTTCCTTTTGATGTGGGTACAATTTGGATGTTATTTGTTTCTTTGATAGCACAGCTGATACTTCAACATTAGACTCCAACATGGCCACTTCTTTACTGAAGCATCATCTAGGGCCTATTTAAGAAGCAAATAAAGCCTGGTAACAGGCAGCGTTGCTAAAGCTGGCTGAGTCCAGATGGAGCCTGGATCAGAGCCTACCTATACACAAGCTCTCAGTGGCTATTCTAGGAGTCAATTAACCTCCATCCCTTCATCTCTGCGAGGGGTCTGGACAGTGCTGTAATTTTCTGCAAAAACTACTTTTGTCTACCTCCTTTAAAGAGATTTCTTGCTAATCCCTCACCCCATTTCTGCTTATTTTATTATGCATTCAAATGCTTTTTACAGGCTGGCTCTCAATCACAAAGTGGTGTAATAAAAATAAAATAATTAAGTTATTTTATTTTATTTTCTTGGTTTTTTCGACCACTGTTTGTTTACAACTGTGCTTTTATGAAACATTTTTCTTAAGCATTGCAAGCCCATAAAGAATGTGACACCCGTGTGTCATGGTCAGCCTGTAGCTCCTACCGAACTCACAAATTTTGCATTTACACAGGTTTCAAGTTCATAATGCTTTGGTTGCTTCCTCAGCATTGCTGCCTGAAACTGTGTCAGCCATATTTCAAGAGTTCACATTTCCTGGTAATAAATAAATAGCGAATTTGGCGAGCTGTCTGGGGAGCGAGCCGGGAGAACGGCGGACTCCGAACCCTAGGGGAAATAACCCTAGCGAGGGTGAGGGTTCAGTGTTCGGCTCGTTCGTTGACTGCCCCCAGATGGAAGTATGAAAAAGGCGGAGAAGGGGAGGGGGAGGGATGCGATCAAGCGAGATATGGGAATGTGAGAACGGGGCGAATTTATAGCGAGAGGAAAGTGGTTTGATTGGGAGAGATTGATTGGGGAATCGGCTGCCAGCCGTGGATTGTTATGGTGGGTGATTACTGCGTTCATGATCCTCTCGAAACCATGTTCTTAATCAAAACATAAACTTTATAGTAAATATAAAAAATGTAAATATGACAAACAAACAATATGTTACAAACAAACACAATAACTTACTGCAATGCATTTTTCTTCAATTCATTTAATGTTATTCTGTCTTACATGTTAGCATCCACCTTACATCATATATGCAAATCTCTACATATTAAATGATCACCACTGTTATAATAATACAACTAATATTGCTCTACTCTCTAGTAATAATATTTACTCTGCAGTTAGCCTGTATAATTCTCGTGGCAGCTACTGTCACATTTAGACGTGTGGTTTCAGTGGAAACCTGTCGAGCAGTATTGCGCCATCGCGCAGTGTATTCAGAGAATTTCCAGGTCAAGAAACTGTTGGAAAATACCGTCCTGGGAAACTTTTTCTTGTTACAGATGAATAGGTTAGCACAGTCAAAAGAAGTTACACCAGCACCTTTAAATCTGTCAGTGACTTTTTCCAGAAACATTTTTCCATGCCCCGTTTCCTGCAAGACCCCTTTAAAATTAATTAGAAGTATATGCCTAGATGTAGGTTATTAACTTGCTCATCGCTTATCTGAAAAAAACGTTTCACAGACAAACTGGATATTTTCATACCTTGCAAACCTTGAATTAATCCTTGATGAAAGCAGGTGATGAGAGCAAAGAGCTGATGAATGCTGAACTGAGGAGGGTGTTCTTTAATACTGTATAGCCCGCCCACAACACATCGGCGTTTAACACAAGAAAACCCAGAGAGCAGCCACTCACAATCCTAGAAAACTAAAAAAAGAAAACTAACATGCATTCTATATAAATCTTCCTTTCTATCTAAATATAAAATGCATTTTAATTATGTATTTAATGCTCGTCCATAAACGCTGTTTTTGAAAAGTGCACATGTGCATAAATGGTTAACAAATAAGAAAGTATATAGTAAAGTATAGGGATATGTCTCATAGGGGTATTTTTTGAGTCACGTTTGATAAAAGCATCTGTAAAATGCATACATGTAAATCACTCATGTTGAAAACAGATATCCAGAGTAACGGTGAACCAACATGTGTTGGTTTTGCGTGTGGTTTGCATTACCTTCATTCTGGTTTCGTTTTTGAAACCCCCAGGAAACTAAAAAGCAACGTGGAAATGTAAGACATTTATTTGCACGTTGGTTTTGACACAGACAGGTTTCTTTTACATTTACATGTGTTCATTTAGCGGACGCTTATTTTATCCAAAGTGGGTTGAGGAATGAAACCAGCAAATCGTCATAAAGTCAGTTTCACACGTGAACGGCTCTCAGTCAAAACAAGCGGTTTAATGAGAGGCGGCCACAAAACGCCTTTTCGCTGGAGGCGACACATAAATCGCTTCTCTCTCAGATTACAATGGAATTGATTTGTGAATCAGACTCGTTCCAGCACAGAGAAAATTGACTGCTAACCTGATTTTGTCAAGTGCTACATGTCCCTGGGTCTACATCTAAGCCTAAGCTTTACAAAAACTGTAAACTGTTTCTTCAAATGATGTCATTGTGATTAACCAAACAGATTTGAAGAAATGGTTTACAGTTTTTGTAAAGTTCAGGCTTACAGTCAGTGTTTGGTTCTAGTACATTAGTGTCAGTCATCTATGGTGGTTGTTTGAGGAGGGAGCTTTGGGTGTATGGCAATACAGTAAAGTGCTATATAAATGTGTCATTCATTCATCTATCATTTCCTCTGATTTTAGGCATTACTCATGTTTATTATGTTATTACAAAAAGTAACCATGCCAATAAAATACTCTGAAATGTAATCATATCTGAAATGCCATTGACGCACCTGTCTGTCATTATCTGACCATTTTCTGTCATTATATGTGTCTTGTCTCGTCATCCCGGAGATAGTTTGTTTAACAAGCTAAGGCTGGGTACATAAGATTATCTTATGGGATGTATACAGTGATATACTGTATACACAAATCTTGTAAAGTGAGCTCCCTTTAATCACTGAAGCTCTCCATAACAAACATGAATATGTACAGCGCGTAACATCACAGATTTACAAGTTAAGCATCCTCTCTGTAGTCTATATTGGTATTTTTAACACTACTACACTGAGGCAAATAAATGAACTCTTGTGCATTCCATTCTTCTAAAAACATTTACTAGTTACTTACTCCCACTACACCATCAAACACAAAATTCAAGACTAGAAACAACAAACTAGTGAAATACCATTTGATAATTTAAAACAGAATATGAAGAAATGAAACAGGGGGATTGGTCAGGTATTTATTTTCACAGTGCTGAGTTTGAGTTCACATTAAAAGCCACTCAATGACCATCAACCTGCTCAGATTCAGACCAATCCTGTGAGTGAAGATCATCAGATCTGAGCTGTGTTTGGACAGCAGATTCAGGATCCCTGAGAGAAACACATTCATCAGAGCTTCTGTCTCAGCTGTGATTACAACACCATCTGTCTGTTAACATTTAAATTCAGTTCAAGTCTCTCTATGGGTTTGATTCACTTACTTTTTTTTGGCAGAAACACACTCGGTGCTGCCCTGTGAAAACATACACAAATAGATAGACTAGATTTAATCAGAAAGATTTTATAGTTTAGGCTAACATTCACAGTAAATGAATGAAGACGGAGAATCAGAGTTCTGGTGATCACTACTCGGGTGCTCTCGACATTGTCAAAATAAAAGTCCTGCTTATATTTCATTGCCCACACAGGAAAACGTATCAGACGATAATTTAAAAAAGTCAAAATTTGAAATATTGGCTGATAGATCAGGGCCTTGGTGATACATCAGACAAGAACTACTCACAACTCCCTTGAAGATCCTTTCACGCAGCATGAAAGAGATCAAGATGATGATGAGAAGAACAATGATAAGAAGAGCAAACAACCACAACTGAGCTATAAAAAATAAAATAAAATAAAATCAGCTGATTTATACAAGAAATAGATCATTTAATCTGATCAATGGAATTATAAAGTCAATTATAAGTTTCTCTTCTAATAAATTTAGGAGTGTGTTTTTAATTGTTGTTGCGAAACAGCTGAACTCACGTGATTCTGGATTTGGTGTTGATCCAATGATGGAGTCAGTCTCATTCCACACTGAACAAAAATAAATAAAGAACCACATTCATACTCCTCATGATTAGCATCAATCACAGAAGAACTATTAACAAAACTCTGGACATAGCACACTTTTCTGTTGCACCAAGACAGGTGTTTGCAGTAATTACAAAATAGATTATGATACATGTATAACCTAAAAAGAGAGAGAAGTTCACACAGAAATGAAACTGACATTTATTCACCCGTTTGATCCCAAATCTGTGAACTGTGACCAAAAACCCCTTATATATGCTTTTGTGTTTCACACCAAATACAGGTTTGGAGTGACACAAGGGAGATATCTGTGTGAACAGGGTCATCTGTGCATCAAAAAACATCACTGAGTTCAGGTGCTTCTCTCACCTTTGAAGACAGTCTTGTATCTGAACTGCAAAGAAAGAAAGAAGCGTTAGCACTTAGTTTAATAAGTGAACGAATGTTTCTATAATATATAAATAATAATAATTTACTCTCTCAGAATCACAGATGATCTCATGATCCAGATTCACACAGAGAGACGTTAACAGACGGTCAGATCTTACAGCCGTCGCTGGATCCATCAGTGTCTGAGGATTTGATGGATCTGCTATCAGACGCCCGTCCTGAACAAATACAACACCATGAGTGTGTGTGTGCAATAGTAGTTTAATAACAGAAACACACTCACCTCTGAATACCAGCTATGCTCACAGTCAGGACTGAATCTATCTGAGGAAACTCTGTACTCGAACCCGTCTACAGTCTGGATCTCTTTACATGTCACATTGATGGTGTCCATGCTTCAAATCTAAAAAGAAAGACAATTCTTTAATCACAGAATAATATACTGTGTTTTCCTACTATTAACACATGTAGAAAAGTAAATTTTTGCATTTATAGCAGTGAAAAAGCTCAAAGTGTCATCTCCTATTTTATACAAACGATAAAATTGAGCATTTCTGGTGCATTTTTTAAACTGGACAACAACTAAATAGGCTACTTACCTGTGTTATTTATCTCATAAGACAACTTACAATCTTGAACTGCAGAAGGCTGCAACCTCAAACAATGAAGACTTACAGTAACCCTGAACCACAAGAAAGGAAAAACTTTCGTGACATCTGTGTGAAACTAGTTGTGAAGAATGGAGACAAAAACAAAAAAGCAGAGAGAGAGACAGAAAAAGGATTTTCCATCATGCTGTGGTTGAGGTTCAACACGGAAACACCGTCACCTCTCATGGACCAAAAAACAAACCTTACACAAACCACACAGCGATCAGAATCTCTTTGCATGTTTCTGTGATGTTAATCATGAATATAAGCTGTGGCTCTTTTAAGTGCACATTTTTATAGGACTACATACAACATAAATTGTATAACTTTCTTCAAAGTTTTAAACAGAACCAGTGATTCCTCACAAACTTCACAGAATGAGGCAAATCCGAAATCTGTTGTAAAGCAGCATATTAGTCAAATAAATGTGTATCAGAGTTGAATAATGAGCATCGCCCTGCTGAAAATACAGCATATGCTGGTTAGGTATGTTTTGAAGCTGGATGCTGGTTTAAACTGCAGAGGACCAGCTTAAATCAGCATAAACCACCAGCTTTAACCAGCATCCCAGCTTCAAAACCTACCTCACCAGTATATGCTGTTTTCAGCAGGACGGTCAGACCACAGATTTACTTCAGCCACATTTTCCTAAATATTTTTTATTTTATGTTTCCTTTTTGCTGTAAGACAATATAATGAAAAGTATTTCATACCTTAATCGGTTCCTTGGTTAATATGGCCTGAATGATTTGAGAGCTGATGCTGAATGAAAGTCTATTCATGAAAGTGAGAAGATTGTATGTCACCCACTGTTTTTGGTCTTTGGTTTATCTTGACGCACCGAGAGCAACAGGAAGTACTGAACAGAATTCAGACAGACTCAGGGAGTGGAGGAACTCACTTTCACGTAAAGTAAACTTTTTGACAAAAATAAACTGCTGCAGAACAGCTAGGTCCATGCAAGATGCAATGAGTAACTACAGAACTTATTTCAAATAGAGTAAAGAATAAAAGTTGCAAATGACTTTGATACACAGTAAAACTAAAGATCTGAAAAGATACTTGAGTACAGTATTTAGTTACGTTTACTTACGTACTTTGCACCTCTGACTCATGCACACACACACACACACACAAACTGGTAAGAACAACAGAGTTATACTGGATGTACCACATCCGCGGTGAAAAACCATCTCCACATCTATTGCTGTGACCTGTATGCCTTCTGGGTCACATGACTGAGATTTGTGGCTGGCAAGGCTAAAGCTCAACCTCAGCGCCCAAAAACCACTCCTGTAAACTCTCAGAGCTCCAGATACTTCAGGAGCAGATCTTACAGTCTGTCATTCAGGACCCAAGATCTCAATTTACATAAATATGTAACAAAAGTGTTACTGAAGAAGATCCATTGAATTAAAGAAAACACATACATTTAAATAAAGTTACAACATCAGTTATATCTCCATTAGAAGTGAAGCATGACACTGAAGTCAGATCTGGATTCCTGACAGAGCTCATGAGAGTTCAGTTTGTGTGAATCTTCTCAATTCAGCTGAGTTTGTGCCAGTCTCCTGATCTTCTTTCTTCATGACGGGTATAATTGCATATGTCTCTTTGTTCTGGTTTGATCCAGTGACTGTGGATTAAAATTCAGCTGCAGTCTGTGTTCAGAACAGGACACATTCTCTCTGATGTTGGACATCAGTTTAATACGAAATAAACAGTCTCCTAACTGTATGTTACAGGTCTCGGACTATTGAGTTTATTTTCGATGATGACTATGGTGACACCTCTGCGTTCCTTTTGTCACCTTACTTCCGGTTTAAAGGGACCTAAGCCGTAATCGTACAGCTGCAACGGTAGTTAATAACAGAATGCAAATATGTGAAATGGAAACACAATCCATTGTACATGAACCTTCTGAGAAACAAACAACCTTTGTCAGCTTTACAGAAGCTTAACATCGGATATGCAGAGCACCTTACCAGAACATACACAAACAAAGCCAAAACCTGGAGATTTTAGGCAATATAGTAATCCTGGCCAGGTTGCATCCTGGAAAAGTGGCAGTATGGTCACGCTAATTCACAACATTATCATTATTTGTCGTTTCGCCACAGTTACAGCTAGCTGTAAACAATTGAACTAGCTACCAGATGTGCTGTGTAAGATTAAGGGAAGTCAGATGACAAAATGTGGAAGAGCGAAAGTCATAAAAGTGGGCAAATAATACGAATAGTCAATCCAAAAAACAAACAGCGCATATGCTTTTTTTCCGTGAATGTTAATAGTTCATCCAAAAATGAAAAATCTGTCATCATTTACTAACCAGGGTCCTTGCTGACTTCTATGGGAGCAGTGGCGGCTTTAGGCATAGGCGAACGTCACGTGGGGGGGTGGCACAAGCACTACTTGGGGAAAAAAATCATCTGCGCCCCCATGCGGTTTTCTATTATATGTCACGCCTGTGACTATGGTGTTTAAATTGCCTAGTTTCAAATGTAGCGCACATAAAAGCAAAACCATTCTTGCCAGGGAGTATTTCTGCACTGCAAGGGCACACAACACTATGCACCTGCAAAGACGCGCTCTCCCGAGATTGGTAGTACTTAACAGGGCTCGCGCGACTAGTATGCTTTTTTTAAGACTTTGGAGGCGGGGAGCAAATATCAAATAATTTCAATTAATTGGTCATAATTGGTCATTTTCAACACATGTCATGACTTTAGGAACAGTGTGTTTGTGTGTGGGTTTTATTTTATTAATAATCAATCCTTTAAAAACAACAATACAACACCAATATATATTTGCAGTAGGATATAAAAATTAGGTATAAAACATGAAACATAATGAATAGTCTAGTCTTTTCAATAATTGAGAATCAATTGAGAATACTGTAATAATCCGGCAGTCAGCGCTAGCTGCCAGGTGCAATATGGGTATTTCTTTAGAGTTTACTTATTTTTGTGCAATTTAAGCGAGACAGTTGGGTTTTTGTATTAGTGATGTTATGTGTGATTATT
>JAUCMU010000042.1:13126815-13138337 GCA_032275025.1 Enteromius treurensis
CTTGTGTTACTCTTATTTAAAGTATGTTCTATGTGTACTTTGTGTAAGTAACATTAAATAATTACACTTTTAGGTTTTTTTTAATGTAATTCATAACCATATCTACACATACTGATGTGACATCCACGCCAGGCTCCACCCTCACTCCAACACAATGTTCACAATCACCCGAGTTCTGATCACCGGCACCTGACAGCAATCACATCACCAATCAAGCACCACATAAATCCACACACCACTCTGCACTCCCTGTCCAAGCTCGTTCATACGAAGTGGACTTGCTACTCTCAGTATTCTACCTGTGATGCTTACCTGTTGGAACTTACCTGTGATCTCCTTGTTGGCTCCTTGTTGTTCTCTGTCGTCTCCAGATTCCCAGCGATCATCTCCTTCGTCTCCTCCTGTGAGTTGTGGTGTCTGGTTGTGGCGTTCGTCTTGTCATCTGTGTACACAAAGGGAAAAGGATTATTACTACAGCTTTCAACGTGCTCTATGCCATTCAAGATTGCATACTTACCTCATTATTTCATTCTGTCTGTTTGAACTCATTATAATAAACGATCATCGTTTTACTTACCATCTGTGTCCCGTCCGCTTCATAACCAGAGTTGGGGCTAATTACTCAAAAAAGTAATATATTACATATTACATATTACTCTCAAAAATAGTAGTGTCCTACATTACTTTATTACTCCCTGGAGAAAGTAATTAGTTACATTACTAGTTATATTACTATAATTGCCTGAGAAGCATCAGATGGAGGGAGAACATACAAAGGAATACAAACAACAAATAACTACAAACAACTGTACTTGTGCAATCAAGTACAAACAAGTATTAACTTCCTCAATGTTTAACAAACACTGTCTGGTGCAAACAATCAATCAATTTGATTGTCAATTTATAACAAGTCCAAATATATATTAACTTCCTCAATGTTTAACAAACACTCTCTAGTGCAAACAATCCATTTGATAGTTAATATGTTCTTGTTATAAATAGACAATGTTAAGGTAAGGAGGTAGAGTTACAAGCGGTGGAGAGCAGCTTTCTCCCCGAGTAGAGTGTGCACTTCACTGTCAAGTTATTTTCCTTCCGTTGAACCTATTCAAAATAATGACTGAATCTTCACCCGTCAAAAATAGCAAAAATAGCTGTTGACGCTTCCATTTTTCCCTGTTTTTCAAATTTTTTGTCTATTGATGGATCGTTTTTGAACGAAGTGACTCAGGAAGAACGAGTCATCTTGTGGGAATGATTTGTTCAGTCGCACATGCGCATCAGTGGAAATCCTATAGTTTTTGTTTAGAAATTATTGATTCACCTGTTTCGAGTAACGTTTACATTATATATTGCTAAAAGGAACGAAATGCATGAGATGACTCGAAAAAAGATTTGTTCATTTTGCTGAACGAAACTCAAAGGTCTGAGTCGGTTAAATGATCCAAACTTCCTATCTCTTTCGTGCCGCTCTGCTGCTGGGTGTTGACCAATCGGTGATGGTAAAATGATACCTCGTGCCAAACCCAGACCAATCACTGTTCCATTCACGCCCCTCCCCCTCCCTTCTGTTCTCTGTGCTGTGTGCCTTGTGTCTGATGAAGGTGCTACTGGCAAATGTAACGCAAGTAACTAGCCTCGGGAAAATTGTAATAATATTACTATTTTCAGACAAGTAATGCCTTACACTACTAGTTACTGAAAAAAGTAATATTTTTACAGTAACGCATTACACCCAACACTGCCCATAACATTGCTCTATTTACATTTTGCACATTTAATATTGCACATAAACATTGCACTACACTGTACATACTCCACTTGTAAATGTACATATCCTTTGCACATGCCACTGTTCATTTCTGATTATACATTTCATACATATGTCAATATGTCAAACAAAGTAAATGACGTGTAAATAATGTTCATATATACTGCTTATTCATAACTACTTCAGCAAACTGTACATTGTTCATCTATTTGCAATTTCTGATTATAGTTAATACAAACTGTATATTATGTCCATATTACTGTATTTCCATCTGTAAATATGTCCAATTTCTGCTTGTACATATCTGCTATATGTGCACTTTTAACTTATACCTGTATCCTGCACTTGCTTATTGCACTACTGGTTAGACCTAAACTGCATTCCGTTGCCTTGTACCTGTACATGTGTAATGACAATAAAGTTGAATCTAATCTAATCTAATCTTAATAGTAATTATGTATATTTCCATTAATGGGCTAATATGCTACACTATTTAAAACCATCTAAAAATATTTAGCCAATGAAAGGCATTAAAAAGAGCTTGTGACTAAAATCTTGTATACTGTTTTTTGAATAAGAGCTTTTTTTTTCATGCAAGGAAAACTGTGTCTAAAGGCTAATATTTTATATATTTAAGGTCTGAGACAGGTGTGACCTGAGAGAGAGGGCTAGCATATGCCATTTTAGTCAATAGCCTACACTTAAACAGCTTGTGCAGACAGTAGCAAGTCATAATCAAATGAGATTTTGGCCAAATGTTTTTTAAAACATGAAAAAAAGAGCGCCCCCCCACACACACACACACACACACACACACACACACATATATATATATATATATATATCAAACTTTGTAATCTGTTGATGATTTTTTTTTCCATTTTCATGTTTTTATGATGAAAGAAATGCACATTTGCAAAACCTCCATTACTGCTAGGGATGCACACATTTTAGTGCATCTAAAGTACTCGTACTCGTTTAAAGTCCTCCGATACCGGGGACCGATACCACGTCTGAGAAATGTCTATGTTTGAGCAGCGTGTAAGGGGTTAATCACAGGCGCCGAGTGCCTGCCCCCAGGCCCCGGCTGCAGCTCAGAGCGGGGAGAAGGCAAGGCAAGACATGTCAGCCATGTGAAACTGTTTCTAAGTGAATGAAGACGACAAAACAAAGACGGACTGCAAATTGTGCTCAGCAAAATTGTCCAAAGGAGGCTCAAAAGGTAACGCATTTAACACAAGTAATTTAATCAAGCACCTAAAATCCCAACATGACAACGAAACAAAAAGTTTACCCACACTTCTATACCAACACAACCCACGCTGCAGCAAACTCTTGCAAGACATGAGAAAATGTCCAGAGACAATTCATGTGCTGTGAAAATAACACAGGCAATTATTAAGTACATTGCATTGGGTGACCAGCCACTCTCTGAGGTAGAAAATGTTCCTGCGTCTCCTCCATGTTCTGGAGCCCAGATATGATGTCACAGCCGCCGCTACATGATTGACATGGAGCTGTCTAAACTACACGACTGAAAAAACATATCCACAGCCTACTGCAAGCCTTCTCTGCGTTTAGTTTCACCACGGATATTAAGTACTTGGTATCGGCGAGTACTGAAATGCAAGAACTCATACTCGTTTTCCATAAAAGTGGTATTGGTGCATCCTTAATTTCTGCATTTGAGTGACCCTTGTCACTTAGATAAAATACATTTCTAAGAAATGTCTTCTTTGATTTATGATTGCTGATACACTTAATTTGTGAACTTTAAATTACATTTTATTATCGGATGGTTAATGTTTACATTGTTATTTATGTTCACTAGTTAGCTACTTTTTGAATCTAGCTCAGCATCTTCACATGTATAAATGCACTAAAACATGGACATGGTTTTACTATAGTAATGTTGTAGTAACTAAAAACAAAATTAATAAACAAACATCAGGCTACTGTGAAATCTTAATGTTTTACCATGCAGATAAATAGGAGTAGGAAGAGAGATTCCTTCAAAAGACCAACATCCTTATCATGTTTTTGCCAGGTATGTGGATTCATGTTGAATAGATCTCCTGGAACTGTGTTGTACAAAACACAAAAAGCCCTGAAACCCTGATATTAACTATATTATTTTTAAGATAGTTATTAATAGGAAATAAATCTAAAGTTTGTCTAATGCTTTTAAAGGTCTGTGCATAGCCCTGGTTAAATTAGTTGGTAACATTTAAAAAAATAAGTTAGTGTTAGTTCAAGATTTAAGTATCAAGTATTCTATATTTCTTTCTTTGTTTAATTTTGGAGCCCTTTACTTTATAATTGAATCTAGAATGGAAACAGCAAAAACTACTGGGATTATTGTACAACAATAATTATTGTAAGGGGTACATGTAGCTTACCAAACTTACAAGAAATCATTCGACTTATTAGAAGTAAGTGTCAGAAAGATTTTGTAACTTATATTGGAACGTAAAAATGTACCATAATGTTCATAAACTAACTGAACAACACCTGCGATAAATGTACATTTATTTGCATTGTTTTGCATTGATCATTTTCTTTAATTAAGAACTGGGCAATACAAATCACACTAAAATCTGATTATTTTGGCCACACTGAAGTTTAATATTTCAATATAATCTGACATATGTGGTCAACAGTTTCTAGCAGGTAGCCTGGTTTCAGCGAGCCTGCATGCTGCTATTAAACACAAATATGATCCAGTTCCTGGATTGGGTAATAGAATATAGAAGTTATAATTTCAGTGAAATTGTAATCATCATCATGTGAGCAATTATAGAGGCTATTTCAGTAAGCCATCTGGTGACGCATATGAGTTTAATCACTGCTATTGTCACAGCGACCTTTAGTAATGCACGTTTCTGCTCACTAATTCTGTATCATTATGTGTCTGTAGCTTCTCTTTCAAGTTATAATATCAATTAAACTTTATTTATGTTCATGACTACTTTCTAAAAGGTTCCAATGCAACCGGTGATGCTTATCATTTAATTCAGATTTGACGTCTAGTTTATTACAGGGATATTCAATTAACATTCCAAGAGGTCCAGTCTTTACATTTTTTCGCCTAGCACAGGTAAATATGACTAAAGAATGTGTATTTCAGTAATGTTTATTGTACAGTCAATTATGAAAAAAAAGGAGTGTCTCAGAAGTGGCTTTCTGTTGTCATGGCAATCATATGCATATTGTTTCCAGTCCACTGTACTGTACATTTTCAAACAACTCTTTGTTTATAATAATGTTTACTTACGTAAAATGACTTGATTTGAATATCATTATTTAGTTTCCATCCGTGCCGCTGTGCAGAACCTGATTTTGCCGAGTTCCAAAATATACTCAACTAAGTTAAAGAGACAAAGGAAGATATTTTGAAGAAAAACTGATTTTTCATTTTTAGGTGACCTATCACATTGAAGTTACTAACTTCAGCTTTAGCTTTTGGTGATTTTTATTTATACATTAAAACTTGGCGGATTTATTCAACTTATATATTGAATATCATACATACTGTAAATAGACAGAATTTGAAATCCGAGACTTTGTTTCTTATCAAAAGTAACAAAGCTTATTGGCAATTTATTGGATGAGAAATACGCCCTACATGTTAGGTTCATTAACTATAATTAACTGGCTAGTCTGATTGATTCGTAAAACTGAAGAATTAGTATTGTTCTGTAAAAATGAGAATCGATTCCAATCGAGAAATCAATATTTGTTGTTTACCTAGCCCCGTTCAATACAATATTCCCTCTCTCGACTATGACAGGTTTAATTTAGCATGTATGTGGATCATCTGAACAATGCTCAACAAACCTATCCGCTCGTCAGCTCTGTTTTCTAATCAATCTACACTTTGCTTCATTGCTTTACTGCAGAGGGCTCTGCGTGGCTTTGACAGTCTATCATTCTTTGCTCTGTCACGTTACACTCTGTCACCCAAGCCTGCACTCCTGTGCACAGAGAATCAGAGCCGACTGATTTAAGACTAATGTTTCCTGAGTCCGGTTATTACTGTGTGGATATGTGGCCCTGGAATTCCATCCATCCCCTCAGACAGGAATCTCTAATGGAATTGTAACGTTCCACAAAAATATCCGCTAGCAAAAACAGTCCGTATTCTCCAAATCAGCCCGACTTTCTTTATCATCCAGCCGGTCCTGTTATGAGTAAGACTTTGCAGCCGGAGCTTACATTTTTCCTCCTCTGTTTTTCTTTTTTTTCATGCTTGAGGGAAAGATTAATTTAACCAGAGAGAGTGGCTAATGGATTTCAGATAGGAAATTATGCTTGAATCCGTATACACTGCGATTCTGATATTTACTGTATTGCATGGCCGACTTCAGCTTCTGAAATTGGCTGCCTCCGAGCAAGAGGAAATGACAGACAGAGACAGTAAAAGAGAGAAATGGGGAACCCGAGTTCTATGGTCCATGTCAGGCACTCTCTCTGTTCTCTTTCTTGCCAAATACAACACCCACAAATGCTGTAATTGATACATATATCTCAAATGATGACACCCATAAAAAAGCAGTGTAAATTCATCTGTTCCAAAAAACCCAGATGACGTGCATATAGGAGTTTTCTTGGATATGGTGTTTGTTTACATGTTCTGTGCATCCTGTGGAAACGCAGCATCTTCATGTGTTCCATCTGTCTGCAAACGGGCACCAGCCCCCAACAAGCTGTGCTCTCCCCGGGGTTTTGCTCTGTGCCTTCTGCCCTGTGACCTGTCTGTAGTTATCTCTCTATCTTCTTTCTATCACCAATTAGATGCCAGTTTTTAAGTGTGAAAAGTGACAACATGTTCATCGTGTACATGTCACAGTAGCTGAAGTAACGACAAGCCATAACAGGGCTAAACAAGAGCTGCTGGGGCTCTGAGAGGTCAAGAGTTTGAATGCTGCTTAACCTACGGTTTTTAGAATAAACCAATCTAGTACTTCAGTCACCGTTTTGTATTTTGTGATTTTACTGGAATAACGGGCATTTGGATAAGTGTGTGCTTTGTTTTTTTCTCTTTGTGTCATTCTTTCATTTTTTAAATTTGTTATTTTTTGTATGTTTTCTAATTTAAGATTCTTAGGTTTTGCTTTTTAGTTTTACTTTTAGAAACCATTTGTAAGTTTCAGGTCTGTAGGACTTTTATATTTTATTATTATGCTTTTATTCAGTTGCACTGATCAAAACCTTAACAGTAACCTTACGTTAGAAGACAAAATAGTAAATGCAGGGTAAGCGATTTTTAAAAAATGCTTTAGAAAACAGAGCCGAGTACCAAAACAACTGATTGTAGCCAATCAGCAGTAAGGGGCGTGTCTACTAATGATGTGGAGGAGAGTGCATTAAGTGAACAGCCGAGCCACAGAAAGATAAAACACAAAGAAGGAAAATCTCTGCGAAACGATAAGGCACGAAATATGACCCGTGTAAATAAATAAAGCATCACTACTGCGTTCAATATTGATAATAATGAGAATTTTTTTTTCTGCTGCCAAATAAGCATATTATAATGATTTTTAGAATGGTTTATGAAGAATCATGAAAGGACTGGCTTGTTAATTTTAGTGACTTCTTAATTTTCAAATTATATATATATATATATATATATATATATATATATATATACACACAGTATATATCTTTACATCCCACTTTCACATATAATAATATCTATATTATACGGTACCAAAAGTTATAATTAATTTAATTTTTAGTGTGTTAAGTGTATTTTCTTTCAGTTTCTCATGGTAATGTAACATTTAATTTTAATTGATCACAAAAATGATTCAGTTTTCGATAATGATAATCACGCTGCTATTCATCATATGTCAGCTGCTATTTTCAGCAAATATGAAGAGAAATCACATAATTATGTGTTTTTAAAGTGGATGACAGCTTAATTGCACATTTTTAGAGAAGAAAAATAAAACAGGGTCTAGCAAAGATTATATCGCTATATCGTCTGTCTTTCATCAGCCCAAGTGAAATAATGTGACAAACATCATTCAAAGTGGAGGGTCTCTGTGTGTGAGAGAGGTCATTAATGCTGAGCAGTATACTGTATAAGTACATCTGACAGTGCACATTTGAGTGTAACAGTTTCCTCGGCCGGAGTCATTTACAGCTTAATTCATTGCTTAAGGGGGTCTCTTACCCCTTTATTGAAAGACAGTGTTTGTTCGATGTGCTGAGCATGAGCATATGTTCTGAGTGGACACTAGAGAAAATGGATGGAGAACTGGCAAAGCCTCACGTCACATCCCCTCAAACTGATTAACGTAATGGGCAACCGTTTGTCTTTTTCGAATGTTTTTTCATTCAGTTTTGAATTGACCTTGAAGCATCTCCAAGCAGATGAGAGCCTGATGCAATGAATGAAATAGGCTATGTTGCAAAACCAGATTTCATTATCTTTACAACATTATGGAAATAGGAGTAAACAGCCGGCGGTGTGGAGGCTTGATGTTTTTAAAATATTGAATATTTGATAATTTTGGAGAAAACGTTGATACAAATGTTATTATACAGCCAGAAGGAGCATAGATCCTCAGGGCAATGTGATTAAATCAGAATGTGATCCTTAAATGTTAGTGTTATTAAAGGAAGGCATTTATACAAATGTGACTACACTCACAGACCTGCTTGGTTTGAAGTAAAATAATGTTTCATTAATCAGTCTAATAAAGATGTTGAGGTGTTTATTCTCCAAAAAATAAAAGCCACAGTATAGTTATTACATCAGCAGGATTATTCTTGCATTTCTGAGCAACACACAGTAGATTGTCTTGTAGCAGTAGGTGTTTGGTTCCTGAACGAACCAGCATTTTATGCTGAATACTATTGTTAACTGTCATGGTTGTAAAACTATGAATTTCACTGCCTAAATATGCAATTTTATGTCCTTAATCTTACTAATACGTACCTAACAAGCGTTCTGCAGGTTTATGTAGATTAATTTGGCAATTTGCCCTCCAGGGTAAAATCATGCTAATTTGTCTTTGTCGATGAGGAAGAAAACCCTCATTGTTCTTAATAATGCAACTGCATATTATCAGAAAAGCATACACTGTCTGAGCATGAATTATTGGTTTTCATTAGCAGTGTCCTACAGAATACTAGTCACAGAGATATAAGCATCATTGCGACACACGCTATTATGCAAAGTGACTTCCAGTTCAGTATCCTTGCCATGAATATTAATAATTATTTTCATTTTTGGGTGAACTATTTCTTTAAATTAGTCGCCTTGCTATTTTAAGTTAGCTGCTCCCCAACACTGGTAGCTAATTCCACAGAGCAACACCAAAAGTATTGCAGAAGCAATAACTAATAGATATAATATTTTGGCAGCTAAATGGTTAGCATAATGCAAGGGTGATTCTGAAATGTACATGTTTTAAATTTGAATCCAGAGTCAGTTTCTCAAGTAGGCTACAACAGACAGATGTAATAAAACATCAGGCACATCAGGACAGTGAACATGCCATGCTGTAATTGTGTGTAATCAGTTCATTGAAGTATTTTGTCATATGTCATGCCCTGGAAGGCAAACCGTCTCCATAGAGACGCAGTCAGTACAACATCCTGTTCACTATTTGCTTGTCAATGCTGTTCGAATCAGCGTGTTCGGCGTGACCTTGAGTGTTTTCGTTCATTATCTGTGAATGCTCATTTCTCTCCTTCTCGCCAGAGGCTGCTTACTATTAACACCTCAAAGAAGGGGGAGCCAAGCTTGCCACATGCATTTGATGAATGGAAGAGAAAGAGAGAGAGAGAACTGCGCGACAATTTGATTTAAACAGTCTTTTACTTTGACCAGACACAAAAAGGGCTTCTTGAAAAGGCCTGACAAAGCCCATAGTATTGCGGGATATTAAGAGGGATCAAGCCTGAAGATGTGAAGCACAGCAGAGACATGCAATGAAATTAATCAGGCTGGAAATGTACGATATGATCTTAATTATAATTGCAATGAAATGCGCTAAATCAATGGATTGAATGGAAAAAAATGCCAGGGCTTTTGCATTCGTGGTATTGTCAGATATATCAAATCTGTCTCATCTGGTATTTGCAGTGCACATGCATTTAGAAAGCAGTCTGATTGCAATCTGAGTTTTGATCAGCAATAAATGCAAATGTTTATGTTTTAGCTATATTAATGAATAATGAGATGCATTACTGGACTGGAAGAATCACTGAGAAAACTGGATAATATAACTATTGCTGTAAATGCGTTTGTGTTTCTACACAGTCCTATTAAATTATATTCAAGAAAATGCGATCTCTGCTTGGAACATGGAACAGTAAATGTTAGAGTGGAAATCCAATTATTTTGCTGATGTTCAATTTTAATATGTTATGGTCAATTATACAACTAATTAGAAAGCTAATCCGAACATGTCCTCTACACGTACTGACTGCTTTTATCATTCTGACTGAATTTCAATTGAATGGCTACATTCATTTCTGCTCAGATTTTTCAATATTGAAAGATGTCATATCTTGAGGCCAAACTTGTGGCTGTGTGAATTTGATGTAATTGTATTTAATCCTGGATCCATATCAAGTCTGTTAGTACAATATTCATAGTCCAATGAAATGTGATTTGGTGTCTGTTCATATACATCATAGCGTCCAAAAGTTTGTGGTAAGTCGTTTTTTTAAAGGAACTTTAATTCAGTATGGACACACTAATCTGGTCAAAAAAGGCATCATTGAGCAACGGTACTGTTGTCACACTGTGGTGAATAATGAAGAAGAATATAGTCAATAAAATCCACACAAGGTAATTCACAAACAGCACACAAAGGGACATAGTAGACCAGACAAGAGAGTACAGGACAGACTACATCTTATAAAGTTAGTTTACAAAAAATGAAAATACTGTCATTAATTACTCACCCTCATGTCATTCCATACTCATAAAACCTTCGTTCATCTTCAGAAAACAAATTAAGATATTTTTAATTATATCAGAGAGCCATCAGTTGATCAACCTCACTTTTGCGATGGTACGATAATACTTTTTTGTGCAAATATTTTAAGTAGACTAATGAGGTAGTACCACTTTTATTGCCATGCTCATTCTATATAGGTTGTTTAAATGTCTTTCAGTCCTCTTGTGCAACACTTACACCTGCTGTCAGTGTACCACCAGGCTCTGAAAGTGTTTGACAATAGGGCTAATAGATATCATCACTCACTCCATTAAAACGTAAAAATTCTGGAACACGTTAAACAAATTCTCGAATTCTTGGAATCATGCATGATGAGGGTTTCCCCATCTTTTTTGAAGCATGTGATTGCTTGAGCAGATTTCAGACAGTCCATCTTGTCTTCTCAAATATTAAGAGGGGGAAATAAAAACTTTTTTTTACCATGCTCTATTATTTCTGTGGGTCTTAAATAAGCATCATTTATGTTGCAAGTATGTCAGTATGAGACAAGCTTGTTTTTAATTACCTTCAATACTGTTTTTGCTTATGATTTTGGTAATGTGTTGGATGCTCTGAATAAAAGCAGCTGCTAAAAGAATAAATTGAAGTGTTTGTTAAACCTGCCCAAGGACTACAGTTTAGCTTTAACTGCAGTTGTTGTGAATTAGCTGTAAGTGAAGTTTTTGCAAATAAACTATTTCGAGTAGGAGCGCTGTTGATTAATCACAGCTGGCACCTCATCATCTGATCAATCTGCTCATTACACCTGCCCAATCAAATCCCCTTCTACC
>JAUCMU010000042.1:13144567-13155059 GCA_032275025.1 Enteromius treurensis
TGGTGGTGGTTCCTCTTAATTGTGTGCTGTGCTACACTTGGAGTGTTTGACAGTGTGATCATAGTGCACGGTGGTGTCTGTGCGTGTGGAAGTGTGCTTCGGTATAGACCACACAAAAGTTCCAGTCATCGAACCTCAGCTCTTTTGTGTCAATGTTTGTTTTTGAAGTAGGCTCCTGGTTCTTTTAGTTTTAATAAATTATTAACTTTTGTATCCTTAACTCACGTCTCCTGGCTATTTCTTTGAGGGACTCGAAACTTCGTGTGTTTAAATTTAAAATCAAGTGGTTTAATATTTTTCCCTGGGTTATTGCCTAGGGTGGCATAGTTGGATATTCACAATTAATTTGTTAACATTTAAAATAACAAACTCTTTAGACCCCGCGTCACACATGCATTGGCTAAAGTGCAAAGAGAAGAAACCCAAACTGCAACCAGGTGTACATAACATGCCCTCATGCCATTTTGAGTTTTTGAACTTTTTACTAAGAAACCGTAACCGCTTTTTTTCAGTGCATCTGATGGTGTTATTTATTTTATTTTACATTTGTGTGGGTTTCAGTGAGGAACGGATCATGCTTGTGTCACTGTTTGTGTGAGAGGTGAGACTGTGTAGGAAGAGGTTGGTAGAACTAACTGTACTTGAATTGCAATAGCTTACAGCTCCCACATAATTACATTCTTCATCAATGTAGACCCTAAAAGGGTTTATCATCTTGCTGGTTGTGTAGTTGTGACCTTTCCATTTGAGTTAATTTAAGCTATTTGTGTTTAAGAGAGCATCTTGAAAGGTTAATTCAAGGGCAATTTTAATAATGTATTATAAACAACCTGCTTACATCCCCATATTTGAGACTAATTAGTGAACACTGTTCATTTAAAACTATGAAAGAACAATTTTGCCATTAATTGTTTGTTCCAAATTATTTGGTTTTAATGTTAAAATATTTGTTCGTACGTGATGCATTAATTATACATTGCTGATTTTAACAGTGTTTGTTGTGCTCAACTAGGCTTTGATTTAAAAGAAAGCTGTTCATATTTAAAAAGATGATAAGAGATTTTTGAGAACAGTGAATATTATTACCCATGTCTCCAGATAACTTCACCTGGTGCTGTTTGTTTTTTGTCTCCTAAATGATGTGACAGCCTGGAGTCAGTTTCACAGCAATACCGCAACACACTCTTCTCAAAACTACTATATCCCTCTGATATTTTCAGATATCCAGCTTTCTGACCTCCCACATTCGCACGGAGCTGTCGCAGTGTGCAGGAGCTTTATTTCCCTTCCATCTTAAATCTGATCTCCAGGGATTTTGGAATTCACACTGTCACACATGTGCCAAAACATTCCACGGCATCTATCTCTTTTACTTCTATCTGTGTCGAAAACTGATATAAAGACTAAATAGAAAAAAAAGCTTGGATGATAAGCTGGAGCAGTAAAAGAGAAAGAACGTGTAGAGGAACCTGCTCCCATGGTAATCCATGACCAATTTCAGCCCAGTATGCATAGTAATACCCAAATTTAAAGGGAAATATAATTTTTTTTTGTCTTTCATTAAGATTGAGTGGTATGCACAATAAATAAATCAAAGTAATAACAATATTGATTATTATGCATTTTTGACATACAGTATATAACTTATTACAAATGATTTGTAATTATTTTTAAGTGTGCTACACTAGAAAACAACTGTTTAAAATTGTAATACTTTATAATATTATTGTGTTTACAAAGAAATGCAGCCTTGATGTGCATGACATAAAATAAAAATAAATAAGTGTACTTGTGCACATTCATAGCTAAAAAGTAGTTGAAAGTAGTATATATAAATGCAAAGATTTTCACTTAGAATATTTCTTTTTTCACATCTTCACTTATATGTATATTTACATATGTTTCATGTCATTTTATTCCTTTCTCTTCTCTGAGATAGTGTGGTCACTAACATGTATTGTTTTCTCATTTCGTTTTACTCTGAAAAGTTCATAAATTCAGTGCACGATGTCGTTGCAGCTGTGCCCTTTCAGTGCTTACATATGTGATGAATCTAATTGCCATTCAGGGGTCCAGTCTGATGGCCTTTAATTTCTTGGGCATGAGGATGTTTGTTCTTGGATCAGAGGTCTACTTTAAAACAGGAATTACAGCTACCTTGACTACAGCCCACTTAGCAACAGGTGCACATTAATTAATATTCTCACTAAATACTTGTGACTTCAGGCATATTAATTCACTTAATTCAAAGGGACACGTTTAATTATGTTTCCTCTCTCAAATGCCAGAGGTAGGTAAAAACAGGTTAGTAGAAGAGTTAGGGAGAGCAAAAGCCTTTCATTTTTTGCTCTGTGTGAAGGCATTGTGCAGAATTTTAAATGTGGAGAAAAGCATGAAAAAGCACAAAACAACAGGGCGTTGCAAAACCATCCACTATAATCAAACAACTACTTGGACAAAAATGCCAGAAACTGATGCTTGGTGTCGAGTGAAAAAATATTGAACATTACTCAGTGGCTTTCTGCATGTTGGCCAGTGTTTATGCACTCAGAGCAGCTGCTCCTGTTCTGTGAGTAGCTTTGTGGGATTTGCAGCCCGGGAAACTCACGCCCACATAAAGCAAATGCCATAAAGCAAACTTCTAGAAGCTTTAAAACACATGATGCCTCGCTACTCTGATCACAGCCACAGATCAACACCACCTTAAGGCGTCATCGCACAAGCAGCAACTCAGTTTTGGTCAGGGTGTCTCATTTGCTGTAGCTTCTGTTGGAGATCTGATACTCCCAGTTGTATGGAACGGGGGTGACAAATAAATAATTGCCTCAAATAATTGCTCATTTGAGCACCATCCATAAGAGGTCTAACTATCTGAAAAATCACTTTAAAAATAGGCTATGACGACAGTTTATGTGGGATGATGATAATTTACTTGATTTTGAAAGCCATGAATTTTGACAAATGTACCTATAGGAAAATAAAATCACAAATCAAATCTTCTAGATAGCAGTGGGATTAAATAAAAACAATCTCTATAATATCATGTACAGTTATTAGCCAGCAAATCTGCTTACTCATGTTCACGGTGTTCCAAATCTGGACGGATTTCTTTCTTCTGCTGTAAACAAAAATTTATTTTGAAGAATAGGGGTAACCAAACTAGTCTCTGGGTTGTGTTTCCCAAAAGCATCGTAAGCTCAATTTGATCATAGTTCCATTGGTATTAATGATCCAACAATGTACTTAAGTTTACAATGCGTTTGGGAAATGCAGCCTTAGTCCCTATTGACTGCCACAGTATTTTTTTCCCATGCTGTAGAAGTCAGTGGGGACCCACAATGATTAGGAAATCACATTGTGAGGCACAAGATACCAATCGCTGAAATAAACAATAATTATACGCTGAGAACAGTCCTATAGAATGGTTGTCTTTATAATAGGGACTACTTTGTCAAAGTTTTGCTGGAACATCTAAACCACTAAACAAAACCAACTTTCTAATGTTTCTTACTTTGTGCACTTGCGGTTGCCAAGTTTAGAAAAGCCTATTAGTTTACCAATAGGTTTGGTGCCTGTTTCACAAACATTAAATGCTCTACCTAGAAAATATTTATTTTTTGACAACCGAATATTTTATACCTCAATTATCTTGTCTTATTTATTATTCATTTTAAGATTTTGAAAGAGTTTTATTACTGTGGGTCTAAATGGGGCTACATAAAATAAAACATAAACTTCAGATAAACAACACAAACAAGTCTTTGATCCGTTTTCAAAACTCGGAGGAGAAACCTAAGAACTGCAGAAGTTTTGATATGTGTGACTTGTGTTTTCTTTTTTTTTTCTTTTGCACTGCTTTATTGGAGAAATCTAACAGGGTGAATACTGTTGATCTTGTGGGGGAAACTCTGTCACTCTGTGTAGTTCTTGTGTTGTGATCTGATCAGAGCAGGCTGAAGTTGTTTTTACGGTGGCGGTGCTGCATTTCTAGATTACTGTGGAAACCAGACACATGCCTAGAGAAAGCTACAAACTTGTCAAATTGTGTAAAGGTTATATTTTATATATATGTAAGCGTGAAAAATGTGAAAACGCTGATGATAATGACAGTTATCTGTGGCGCAGAGCAAAGTGCTACGAGATATTACAATTATACGATAGGCTTTCCACACTACTGTGAATTATTCTATCATACGGTGGCTCACATAAACTGACAGCTCTCTCACTGCTAGACGAGACAGTCTGTGCTGTCTGACTCGCACTAGACCAGGGGGTGTCAAACTCAGTTCCTGGAGAGCCGGAGCCCTGCACAGTTTAGATGCAACCCGAAGTAAACACACCTGATCCAGCTTATCAAGTTGTTAAGGCTTATGTGAAAACTGCATAGTACCGTATGTGCGTTGGAGCAGGGGTGCCTTTCACAAAAAAACAAAACTCGCCGAATAACCAGCATGCATTGTTTGCTAGTCACGACTGTTTTTCCGAACATGGTTGTATCTCTGTCATTTGAACATCATTACTTCAGCAACACAGGACCATTGTTAATATCGTTTGTGACATTGATTATTAGCCTGGCTTCTGCGACTTTAAAATTCATAGGAGCTTAGTCTGGCCAAGCTACCTTACTACCCGCCTTCTGGGAGGCGGGCTTAACCTGCATCCAACAGATGCCTCTGTATACTACTGGACAAATCTACAAGCAATCAGACCAGGGGGAGCTCGTTTGTCATTGGATCCCACTTTTTTGGGAACGGAAGTGCTCCAAAACTGCAGTTTTGCCAGACTAACTTTGCTCTTGAAATAAAATGTAGCTTCACAATAAGTATGGGTGGGGCCAGGCTAATTGATTATGAACTTTTTTTGAACTATCCTATCGGGAAACACAGAATTGTTGAACTATGCTGGTAATGATGGAACTTGCTACCATAGTTAGTTAAAGATGCTTTTGGGAAATGCATCCATGGGTCCATTTAGCCATCCATTTTGGTATATATGAACAGTATATAGATCATTAGTATGTTCTATATAAATACATTATTTGTCTATGTTCTATATTGACCACCACCTACATTGTCTTTTCACTTGTTATTGTCCCATGTGTGCTTGTGCGGTTCTCATCTTCCAGCAGATCCTGAATCACACACATAAGATCACATACTGTATAACAACAAAGAGATGCTGCCTCATTGTCGAAATTTACATTCTGCTTGACTTGATCCACTCGATTCTGTACTACTTCCTCCCCAGGGATTTTGACAGTAGTGATACGGATGGGTTGTCTACTGCTCATTTTGGGTGTCCTTGCTTTTCCTTCTGACAGTCTGGATTAGAGGAACCCTCTCATGTCAACTCTGGAGGGAGAGACAGTCTTTGGACATCTTCAGGGACGCTTCATTCTGGGACCGACACACAGGCCACCCTGCCCTTGATGGTGAGAGCTTCTCTCCAGCACATGCTGTCTCTCCAGACATGTACTAACAAAAGCAGAATATTTTTTCACACGCTGTCCTTTATTTCACTGCTTCTGGATGTTTCCTCATCATTTTGGTGTCTGCCATCACATGCTGAGCATAATGATCCTCATTTAAGTTGTCCCCTTATTAGATTTTACTTATTGTATTTGGTCTAAATGTAATTCTGGAATGTTACTCAGTCACACACAACATTCATATTGCATTACTGCTGTTATTGTTAGTACTTTTTAAATTATTTTATTCTTATTTATTCATTGACACTTTAACTCATTGCTGCTCATTTTTTATTTGTTAAAAATTGCATTACTGTTAAAAAAGGATTAGTATTTTCAAATATTCATATAATTGTTAGATCATCAGAATGTATTAGGAAAATGTAGCATTTAAACTGCTAAATATATAAGATTAATTAATAAAATAATATCAGTTACCAATACATTTGGTTTGAAAACCATTAGGTAAAATAATAAAACCAATACTAATACTAATAATACTAATAATAATACTAATAATAAATAAAATAGGAGCAACATTATGCAGAATTTGTTTGGATAGTTCTTTAATTTATTTATAAAGCACAACTTAAAGGGATAGTTCACTTTGAAACTAAATTTTGGAGTTTATCAGCTCACCCCAAGGGCATCAAAGGTGTAGGTGTCTCTTTTTCTTCATTAGATCCAATTTTGAGATTTTTAAATCAAACCATTATAGTCTGTCAGTCATATAGTAGTCAGTATAGGGAACCTTCTCTATGAGAGCTTTTTGTGTGAGAAAACGAACCATTTATAATTTTTTGCCTATTGTACACAACCATGTCCAAATGGTCTGAGGCGTAGTCTGCGCAAGCGCAAAAAAGCACCCGAAGTGATCTCTCACACATATCCGTCACTCGTAAGTGTTACCTTTCACTGTGAATATCTAAACATATTCAGACATACAGGACATCGCATTGGAAGGCGAATTTGATTAGACCATACCAGAGCAGTTGTCTAAATGATCTGAGGGCATGCTCGCATCTGGTGCGTGACGTGTGTGCGCCCTCAGATGTTTTGGACATGGTGGTGTACAAGATGTAAAAAAACAATGTAAATACAATGTATATGTGTCTTAGGCCATAAATGTATCGTTACGATGGGGTATGGTTTAATTTGGATTTATCTGTGCAGGTTTTTTTTTTCCCTCTCATAGAGAAAGTTTCCTATACTGTACCGAACATTATATGACTGACAGACTACAACGGTTTGACTTAAAAATCTCAAAATTGGATCTAATGAAGAATGGGGTAAGCTGATAAACTTCAAATTTTAGCTTCAAAGTGAACTATCCGTTCAAGAGCAGTGGCCCAGCTGTTGTTAAATTCACACCAAAATATGATTGAGCTGTCATACATATATTGCACACTCATTTTCTATGTTTATTGCAGTTTAATTACAGTTGAAAACATGTCTTTCCCGTGTTGGAAGAAATAGTATATTAAAGTATGCAAAAGCATTGCGGTACATGTGAGCATGATTGCTATTGTGGTTCTAGATGCTATGTCAGTGACATGCAGAGCACAACAAGTTTACTTTCAGTTCACCTTGAAGATTTAAACGCCTCCATAAACGTTGCTGTTGGGTGTTGTCAAGCTTTCAGTCGGTTGTGCACAACAATAATAAAATATCCAAACTATGTTATAGATCAAGTAGCCTATATTGTAAATCTCTGTACATAAAAAAAAGCAGTGTTTGCATGTGTAATGCATAGCAGGACAAAGAGTCAGCTTATGATGAGAAAAAGTAATTCAAAATAAACTTAGATGAATGCTACTGTACCCATACACCGAATTTCATACAGTACCACACATATAATAAACAATGTGCTATCCAGCACATCAACAAATGCAATTATTCTGTTTTTGTTCCATCATTAAACACTTGGATGCGTGAAAGACAACATTTTTCAAGGCCAGACACACACGAGAGTTTTCCAATGCTGCTTTCGCTGTCTTTCTGCACAGCTTCAAATGAGCCAAAGCCATTAAAGAGTTACTCACTCACTTTCTCAGCTGCACATAGCCTGGAGCGCAAAGAAGAAGATCAAGAAAGACTCTTGCAAGAAAGACCCTTTATTTTATTATTTTTGGGAGGGGATCCACAGTTCTTGTACTTTCTGCTGGCCTTAGGAGTACGTTAGACAATTTTTTTACAGCATCGTCTCCTAGTAGATCTTGCATAACTTTTGTTATCAAGTAAGGGGAGACGAGGACTAGTCAGAGAACCTTCATTATAATTCTAGCACAGCTTAGCTCATTAAATGGACAGACCGAAAAAGTTCGGTCTTCATTTAATCACCTTCATGTCACACCAAAGCAGTATGACTTTGGTTCTTCAGAATCTTCAATGTCTCTTGATGTTTTTCATCCAAATAAAAGCTCCATGGTTTAATGTTCAAAAGAAATTAAGAAATTAAAATTGTAATTGTACTGTTATTATTGTGCTGATTTTTATTTTACAGTTCAATAGTATTGTGACAATGTTCTATTTTGTCAAATAATAATAATGTATAGTCATATTAAATGCTTAAAAACAGATTTTTTATTTTTGTGCTTAGCTCATCACAGATTTTTCAACTGTTTCTTTAATATAAAAAGAGGAAATGAAAATTCTGTCATCAATTATTCACCTTCATGCCATTCCAAATCCTTAAAACCTCAGTTTATCTTTGGAATGCGGATTGAGACATTTTTGATGCAGAAACGTAGCAAGAACATTGGTCGACTAATCCATTAAGTGTTATTGTTTTCTTTTGTGCACAAAAGTACTCATAAAATTCCAGTTGAACCCCCGATGTCACACAGATTATTTTACAGATCCCCTTGCTATGTTTCTGAACCTTGATCAGATTCCATTAAAAGTATCTTAATTTGTATTTTGAAGATGAATGAAGGTCTTAGGGGGTTTGGACCAGCACGAGGGTGAGTATTTAAAGGGTCACTCCACCCCAAATTTGAAATTAATTAATCACTTAGGCCCATGTCGTTCCAAACCCGTAAAAGCTTCATTTGTCTTCAGAACATAATTTAAGATATTTGGATAAAAACTGGGAGGCTTATGACTTGTCCATTGTCTGCCAAACAATTACCACTATCAAGGTGCAGAAAAGTATGAAAGACATCGTCTGACATCAATGGAAGGATATGTTTATGTGTATTTATGCTTTGATTTGTACAAACAGCATATCTTTCCATTACAGGAAGCTGTGCAAAATGGCGCTATGGTGATGTTATGGTGGCGAAACATTAAAGAAAGTTATAATTTTTGTTTTCTTTCTGTACAAAAAGTATTCTCATTGCTTCATAACGTTATGGTTGTACCACTGATGGCTGATGGAGCGTTCCGTCATTAATACTTTCCGTTATGTAACTTGACAGTGGCAATTGTTTGGGAGTCAATGACACAGTCACAAGCCTCTCGATTTTTTAATCCAAAATATCATAAATTGTGTTCCAAAGACAAGCAAAGCTTTTATGGGTTTGGAACGACATGGGGGTAATCAATTGATGACAGGCTGGAGTAACCCTTTAATGACAGAATTGTACTTTTTGTGTGAACTGTGAGTTTCATGACCAGATCTGTTAGAAAATGTAGTTTCACTCGCAATATATATTTTTTTTTTTTCAAAATGACTGGACTTTCACCCTCTTTGTCAGGAAGGTGCTTCCTCAAACCTGCTTTTGGCCTGAGTAACAATTCACATCTTCATTCCTCGAGTGGGAAACGGATTTCACTGTTACAACCCACAGAGCGGTTTCCTTTGAAAAATAATTACTATTCATTAAAGTGGCCTGTCAGATTCTCTTCTACACTACTCTTCTCTTCTCCCTCTCAGGATGTCCTTCAGGACTCCCGGTGGCTGTCATTCTGTCAACCCCCAACCATCTTATCGATTCACACATCTCTGCTAAAGCTGAGGAAGCTGGCATGCCAATTTCTTCTGTTCTTCTACCAGCGTCGACCTTTTCATTTCTTTAAAACCCCCGTTTTAGATGGAACAAATAAACTAGGCTGGTATATCCACCCTCAATGCCCATGGAAACCTGTCTTGTTAACTTTCTTCCAGTTCTCTGTTGTGCTAAACCTGTTTGTGGTGTCTCTTTATCTGCCTTTGAATCCTCAAACGTACACTGGAGGAGAATCAGGAAGAATTTATTTGCTCTGCGGTGTGGTGTGTTGAAGTCAGATTATATTTTGAACTCTCTGACTCGCTTATCTTCCTGTTTCCTCACAGGATTTCTGTTCCAGCAGGGACATATGGAGTCGGTAGGAAAGAGTCACAGAGGTCAGAATGGCCTCTCGTAAACATACAGAAATAGCAGTTCTTTCCCCTTACATTTAATAAACCTTTTCAGGTTGTAGTACTAAAACCTCATTGTCAATGAGGATTTGCACTGCACATTTCAAATCTTTCTGTTTCCTGTTTGCCATTGTTTCATTGAAAAACATTCATGGGACCACATTTCTGCAGAATAATATATTTTATTGTTAAAAGGAATCTGGTAACGTTTTATTTTGTAGTTTGCTCTACTTATTTGTACTATTATATTCGGATATAAAATGCTCAGTAAGTGGACCTGGAAGGTCAAAGGGTTACTTAACCCAAAAATGAAAATTTGCCTGTGTTTTACTCACCTTCTAAGCAAGTGTTTGTGTTTTTATTTTCTGGTAATCATATTTCACAGGATTCATTTCTGAGCGCTCTGCATTGAAAGAGCAGTGTTGTAGCAGGTGTGCTATCAAACAAGTTTATGTCAAAATAGCCATGCAAATATAATGCTGATTATGTGTTGCAAATAACAAAATGTCTTAGTTTACAAACAAGATATATTAGTCCATAATCTGCCCTGTAATCATAATTTGTGTGAAAATTTGTTTTACTGCCTCTATGCCAGGAATTTTATGTTTGTTTCACTAGTTCCCACTACCTCGGCGATAAAATAGCTTGTTTGGCGAACTGTCCGGGGGACAGGCAGGGAGCCC
>JAUCMU010000042.1:13164672-13183409 GCA_032275025.1 Enteromius treurensis
ACAGCGCTAACATGTGTTACGGTGTTCTAACTTCGTTTCTCTAGGGCTTTTTGAAGTTACTGTTAAGACAACGCATTGTTTTTTTCGAAAAAACAATGAAACTGACTCAAGATACTTATCCACATGATAAAGGAGGTGTTGTATATTCAAAAAATATCAATAACTCATTTTCGACTAAGATCGAAGTTATGGCCTTTTGCGTTTGCACGGCAGAATAGTCCTTGTCACTGTAAATAAAACTCATAAATTAGAGAATTCCTGCCTGATTCTGTGATAAGAAGCCACATTTGAAATAAAAGCTTGTTAGTGTATTAATCTGCAGGGCTTGTTTTGTTTGTTTTATGGAGGACTTGTCTAAACTGGCCAATAAGAAACTAATCCTTTCAAAAAAAACAAACAAAAAAAAACGATTCATTTCACTAGCATATATATAAACATATAAATTCAGCTATTGAGTTTGGTTGGAGCTATCTTATAATATAAATATTTCTGTTGCTCTCATAATGCTTCAAAACGTTAGAAATCCTTGCAATCCTTGACAGAATGAGCATAATAACATTTCATTTTACAGTAATTGTATCCAAATTATTGCACCTGAACAGATGCTTTGCTTTCATTATGTGACAACAAAAGCAAGCATTTAATATGTACGTGTATATTCCAAACATAAACCTAGAGGGGCCGTGGTATGCTAATGTAACCCAATAAAACCATAGCAGTACATTCTGTACCCAATCGTAACCTGCCGTCCCTTTCCCACATATACCTGCATAAAATGTAGCCATATGCAGCAGTGCCTTTATGAGATTTTCTCACTCCCTCTCTCTCTTTCTCACTCTACCTTCCTTCTCTTGCCTTCTGCTGTTTACAGTCAAATCTCTCTCTTTCTCTCTAACATTTCCTCATCATCTTTTTATCTCCTTCTTGCCCACATTCTGCTGGAGATCTCATTATTCATAGCACATTTACAATTTGAACTTTTCGCCCCTTTTCTGGCTTATTCTGGCATTTATGACTTTATGTTAGAATTTATGGACTATTTAGCCCTTCCTAAAAATGTCAGATGGAATGATGAGGTTATTTTCCTGAAAACACATTCTCATTTTGTACATTAGTACTTCAAATTTCTATGAACAAGGAGAAATGGGAAATTACTGCCTTCTATGCACGTTTAAGAACATAATGGTATCATGTTCATTTTACAGAGCGATTAAAAAAAGTCAGAGACTATGTTAAAATATGGGATTTAGGTCAAATTTAAGCAAATTAATATAAGAAATATTTAGGTTACTGATCAAACAGCTAAATTAGATACATTTTGTGACCTTTGTTCCTATAGATTTTTTTCTATCCAGCTTTATTTTGGAAAGTTAGTTTTATGCATGGTAATTTCACTTTTACCATAAACATGGTAAAAGAGGAGAACAATTTGACATTTACACTGTGCCATACACTTATTTCTTCTATTGCATCCTGTGTTGCTTCTCCACATGGTATGGACTTTGAAAACTACAAAGACAGCTGGAGGAAAAGGAATCAATAATGTCTGCTGATGTAACTTTAGACTCTCAGCTACAAAACTATCACAGAGTATCATCACTGAGACTGGCTGTCCGGTCAAGATGAGAAAGACTTGCTTTTGCAGTGTGCTAGAGTTCTTATAACAATCGAGCAAATTAATAAATGCACAAATGAAAGACCAAAAAAACGAATGAACTGATGATAAAATGACATCTTTTCATGCTGTTTCATGAATTGCGTTACAATTCATAATTGTTTTATGGCTTAAATTTAGCTAAAATTGCAAGATTTATTATCATCATTTTGGCAAAAGGTGAAATAAACTAGCCGTGCAATTAAGAAAGCTATTTTTCTCTAGTTACAACACACCAACCCAATGCAGTTATTTTTGCTCTCCTTTCTATCAAATATTGTTTTAGAGTGCCTCTTAGACTTCAGATAAATGTGTTTATTTTGTGCATAAAGCTGCAGTGATCTGCCGTTTTTTGTGTGCATTAGACAGCTGTCTAACCGAGCCAAGCATCCCTGCAGGTACGGCCTGATTCAGTTTTGTAATTATAAGCAAACCATCAGTGCGATGCAAACTATTCAGAAGTAGATGCACTGAAGAACTCTAACTTTTGCTATCAGGATGAAAGCAGATGCAGGCATTGTTGCTGAAATTACCTATTGTAACACGGCCTTATATTTTTTTCATCAGATGCTAATGGGCTCACAAATCCATTATACTTATAATGAACTGTTTTGCATCTAAATTGCAAGAAACATAACTATCACTCACAAACTCCAGAGAAGTTCATTTTAATGCAATGTAAAATACGAGTTGTGTTTGCAGTCTATTGAAATATACAAACTGTTTAAAATTTAATTAAATTGTTAATCAGGACTGAGAAGATAAAAAAAAAAGATCAAGGATGTACCTTCTGCCCTTCAGCTTATTATTGTTGTGATTTTGTTTTTCTTTTTTAGGAAAAAAGCAGGACACCTGTATAATATATTCAAATGAGCGTTTTTCCCTCTTCATGGAAGGAAGCAGTCGTGTTATCTTTACCGGACACCCTGCAGAACACAGTGCCGCCTGGCCTCTATACGTCTTTTATATCTCCAAGTGGAATATGATTTTAAAGCCGGTGAAAATTTGGTGGCTCCCAGAGGACAGGGCATAATTCACAGATTGATCAAAGCACAGGTAGCAGCAGGGTGGCTGAATTACAGCTCGTCTGGAGATGCTGACTGGTGACAGGGTCCTGATTAGACATTTCTTGCAGTGTTAGAACGGAATGAAGGATCTTCGCTCTGTTAATCAGTCAACCAGGCACATTTTTTCCCTGAGCATTAATGCAGAATTGAGTTTTCCCTGTAATTGTGCGAGAAGACATTTGTGACATGAACAAGACACCGTTTCAAGTCTGTGGAAGGAACTGAGGTGGTGAAATAAACCTGGCAATGAGACAATGACAGATTTTCATGGACTCACTGACTTGACATCTCCAACGACAAATGCATACGTATGTGTTGTTACATTTCCAGGCATCAGCCCAAGCCTTTTAATCATCCTTCTTTATTACAGACAAACAAAAGTTTGTGTTTTGTAAATACACAATGCTAAACTCTGTAGCAAAATATTTTTTTTTCCTTTCAAACCAGTTAAATGCAAACACTGACCCTATTTGAATGCTAAATTTTAAACAAAAATCTCATTTAGTTGAAATATCTGTCATTAATTATCATCCTCTTGTCGTTCCAGACAGAAAAGACCTTCATTCATCTTTGGAACACATATTAATATATTTTGTATGGCCCAGAAATATATGAGGACGTTGTTAAATTAGTCCATGTTACATTAGCAGATAAACCTTAATTTTATAAAGAATACTTTTTGTTTTGTAAATATACAATTCTAATATCGTCAACGAAATTACTGCACAATTTTTCATTTCAAATCTGTTAAAAGCAAACTGAAATGCTAAATTGCAGACAAAAATCTTTGAGAAGAGAAAACATAAAGATAGGGGACTGGGTTGACAATTAATCTCCACTATTTAAATTAAAACATGGGTTAACAAATATATGATGAGAAAAAAAAATTAAAATGCAGCAAGTAAAATTAACAATAAACAATTATTATTCTTTTAATTAATTTTATCATTATTATGTTACTTCTGAAGGTTTTCACGATACTTTTCACTTGTAAATTGTATTTGGTTTAATTTCACACTTTCTGCATATTGTGTAACATAAATGTTATACAATACTACAATTATATGCAATTTATTTCAGACTAAACCTGACTAAAAGATGGAATTTGCCACAAAAGATGAAGCGATGACTCAAACTGTGAAAAAAATAAGACTGTATAAAGGTTTGGCATTGTGGGTGTATTCAACATAACAAATATTTTTTCATGCTACAAAGAAAAGGAACACAATGCAACATCCTTCTTTAAATGCTAAACAGGAACCACAGGCCTGGAATGCCATCATAATGCATAGATGGTAACCTGTTGAAAGAGCCTGTATCTTTTAGAATAAGAATGAACCGTTGCAGGAGCTTGTCTCTGATAAAATACTGTTTCCTCCATTCCTGCTGTCATCAGAGCTCCAAAGCAGTCACTGAAATATAATCCTTGCTCTCGCAGTTGCTGGAATACAGAGCCATAAATATAGGGCCTTTAGCCTCTTTGTCTTGGTGCTGTGCGCTGCGATCGCTGCTTATGGTACTCCGGTGGGTGCTTTCAGCAAGGCCAAGCTATGTTGTTGGGGTCTCAGCCTCCAAAAACTCATAAAGGAGATCAATCCTAACTAAGACAGTAATTTTTGCCTATCAAAGTCTGGAGAGCAGCATAAAACACTTGAAATGCTCGCTCGTAAGTTGTAAAATATTGGCACCGGGCATTGTGGCGCGGCATATCGTAAATTTATAATTATGTCCACAATTGCACTCACAAGAAAAAGAAAAAGACTGTAAAGAAAATATGTTTACAGTGGGTTCTATGAATACACCACTCCACTAAACATAGGCATTTCGTTTTTAAACATTTGGCTTTAAAAGACTTATGCGCCGTGCTATCATAAGTGACGCAGATTCTAAAAGCGTACATAATCATATTGCAGCTTGATGTTGATGTTCATTTTAATCACCCTATGCTTCTATGTAAGCAGAAATTATAGTGCTGCTTGTTTTTCTTAATAGGCCATTACCATGTGGCATATCAGGCCACCATGTCATTATGAGTTTGAGGTGCACTGAGGCCTGGTCTGAACTTAAATGGGCCAGCAGGATGAATGAAACCCTTAAAACCTAAAACGGGCATTGGTGGGTGGCTGCAGCATTTGCATCAAAACTGAATGGACTGTGCTGTCATACAAGCCACTGCCTGAATCATTAAAGCGAGAGAAATTACAACGTGTGACTTCCTCGAGATGATAAGAAGTGAGTTTAGAAAGTAAAGTTAAATGACATTTTTTCTTTCTAGCCTGGAGGATAAGTTTGTTGGTTACTGTAGTTTGCATGGTTCTGTTAAGCTGTAAATTATTGAGGCTCAGTGGGGATCTGGCTATACTTGGCATCCTCTATGAATTTGGTAATAAGAAATAACATTATTTGGAGCTTTCCTACAGCACGGCTGGAAGACAAGTGAATAATCTCAATCCATTTTCTCAGTTCTTACACAAACTGTGCTGCGTTTTCGGCATTCATGAATCTCAACCGTGCTACTCAAATTATTGTAAGAAAAAATGAAGAAACAAATATTTTATTTTAATGGTAATTTTGAAGACTGTAAATATAACATTTGGATCCAAATTAGCTAACCCCTACTGATACTGTAGCTTAATGTGTACAGCAAATTAATACTTTGCTTGAACAAATACACAAACAGCAAACAGGGTACAACATCGGACCTCACACATTTATTTTATTTAATTCATTCATTTTGTATTTATTAGTGCTTTTAAATGATTAATTGCATTTAGTTGTATACTAAATAAAAGGTTTCGTTTACATAACATACAGTATTTGTATATACTTTGTATATTTATTGTGTATATACTGTAAATACAAACACATAAGAGAAACGTTATGTTTAAACATTCAATGTATTTCTATATAATATAAAATAGAATATATAAATCTATATAGATGTATATATTTTGCTAAATATATACTGTATGTGTGTGTGTTTATATAAACATAATAAACAGTACACATACTGTACATATATTATGTGAACAAAAACTTATAATGATTAATATGATTAATCATGATTAATCGTTTGACAGCATTAATATTTATACAATTTTCAGTGAAAGATGGTGCTTGATAAAATAAAATAGTATAATCTTTGGCATATGTAAGTATAAGTATATGTAATTGTACATAATATAATTTTTATAATTTGGTCTAGTTTAGTTTGATGTTTATTTACATTTTATTGACAGTAACTTACAAAATCACACAAATCAAGGTTTTAACTTGCTTAATCTTCTTTCAAAATGGTTAAAATTTAGTTTAGGTGAATGTTAAGAACCCCCTTACTGATATCTTGTTGAATAAATAAAAAAAATAAAAAAAACAATGAATAAATAATGATGTGTGCGACTCTGGCCCGATTTTGTTCATTATTTGTACTATATTCCTGTTTGTATTTTTGTGGAATAAGAGTTTATTGTTGATTATTGATGCTCAAAAATGAAAAGCTAAAAAAAAGAAGACTGAAGAAAGGAAAGTCTCTTTCTCTCGTCTGCTGTATGTGAGTAAAGCAGGTCTCACTCAGTATTCCATCACTCACAGAGAGTTATAAACTCTCTCTCCGCTCTCAATACGTCTCTGAATTCCATTATAAAATATTATTCTCAGCTTCCACACAAGGTCAGTAGGATTAAAAAAAAAACAACAAAAGCATTAGGTGGTCTGCAACTTATTTGAAGAAACTGTTTGAAGTTTTCCTCACGCAGAGAGATGAATTAAAGTGGGAAGAGCAGCTATTTTCAAATAACTTATCACCTGAGGAGAGTGATTCAGTCACAGTCATATATTAAAAGCCATAACGTTCCACAAATATTCAATTTAACTTTATTAGATATCACCAAATGTCTGCGTATGTTGTTTTCTCTACTCTAAGGATGCCTTGAGACTAATCCTTTAGCTGCCCATAGGTTTTTTCATTATCTGCAGTGCTTTTTGAGTCTCAGGGCTGCGTTGTATAGAAGCTTACATCTCCTGCCCATATTAGGTTTATGACAGATGGGGTGACATCACATGTTTGAAAGGAAGCAGTTTAGTGACCCCGATGTTTTCCAGGAACAGCTTTCTGATGGATATACTCAGTCAGCTGGCATCTTTCACAAGGAAATTCTCACTTTTATTGTTTATCTAGTTTTCTGACAAATAAATGCAGAGAGTTCTGCCACACATGATTTATGACTGAGAAACAAAACTGTGTGCATTGTGCTTATGAGCTAAATATGCATATTATGTATTTATTTATTATTAGCATGTGCAGTTTTTCATACGTGAGCCACAGTTTTGATTGTAGAGACATGCTAGAAATAATGCAAACTAATCCAGATGGCTTATGAAATGAACAGGTGTGTGGTTTAATGTTGCTTCCTTTACATACCGAAAACAACGCAATGAAGTACATAAACAGCAGAATCCAATCAGAATCATTAAATGGTGTTTATATCTCTGAGAAATCTTCTCAGAAAAGAAGAAAAGGAAAATACTTTATGGCATGTGTATTGTTTTGGGGCCCCTGAGGTTACGATGTGCTTGCAAGTCTTTGAGCTGAGCATTTGATGTCAAAAGCATAACTTATTTGCTCTGCTTTGTTGCACTGCTATTGCAGCTGAATGAACGCTGTCAAACTGTTTCTTCTACTTACTGAAACAATTAAGATCAAAAGAGAAAAGAAGACAAAAGAAAAGACAAAATGTGGCACGATGACCCCCAAACGAACAACATGAAATAAATGAATCTATCGAGGGGGAGGTATAGTAGGATTGCTACCCAATAATTTTTGACATTTTAAAACTGGTCAAATGTTATTTTAAACATATATAATTAAAGATGCATTATTATTCAAAATATGACAATGTTTTTATTTGTTCATTTAAAATATGAACTACAGTAAAAATATAATGATTGGATTTTCTTTTTAATTAGCATTAAATATAAAGGATAGATATATTAATCTTAGGATGATTAATTCTTAATATTATTAAAAAAACAAAAAAAACAAAAAAAACATTGCGTTTAATTTAATTCAAAATAAAAGTTTTTGTTTACGTAATATACTTATGTGTAATGTGTTTATTTATTATGTAAACATAAAATTCACACATTCAGTGTATATTTTGAAAATGCATTTACATACATTTATATAATATATAAATATTTTCATGTACAAATATAACATATTTCTTAAATATATACCTTCATTTACTTGTATTTATACAAAGTAAATGAACATAATTAATATACACAGTACACACGCATTATACATATATTTAATTTAACAATTAAATAATTTATTAAATGATTAATCATTTGACAGCAGTATACACACACATATTATTGTACATTCAAGCAGTAATGTAATGTAATATTAAGTTATGTGTTATTTACGGTGGCCGAGAGAGCTCCACGCACTGCAAACTTAAGAAAACACATAAAAACAGAAAAAAAACCACATGCGAACAGAAGATAACACATGCAAACAGAAAAAAAAAAACCCACATGCAAATAGAAGAAAACACATGGAAACTGCAAATTCTAACAATGCAACCAAACACAGGGAGGCGCTGCAAACACAGAAAAGTGCTGCAAACAGCACGGACCACAACGGAAATGTTTCAGGGGGACCTCAAAAAGTGACAAACCCATCTGGGACCTGATTATTTGTTCCATGGCTTTTGGTCAGAGCAGAGATGTTGTTGCTGAACTAAAAGGTTTTTTTGTGTGTTTATTTTAACAATCTTAAATTAAACACACTTAACTGTGAAACATTACTTTAATGCTATGTTAGCTAGAGTTACTCTCAGATGGGTTCGTCACTTTTTGAGGTCCCCCTGAAACATTTCCGTTGTGGTCCGTGCTATTTGCAGCGCGTTTCTTTGTTTGCAGCGTGTTTCTGTGTTTGGTTGCGTTGCGAGAATTTGCAATGCCTGTGTTGTTAAACTGATAAAGATGTTATCTTAATGTGTTGTCGTTTTCATGTGTTTTCTTCGGTTTGCATGTTTGTTTTTTTTCTGTTTGCATGTGATTTCTTAAGTTGCAGCGCGTTGAGCTCTCTTGGCCACTGTTGTTATTATATTTTTATAGACTTTTGATACATACTGTACAAAACTAACTTTTTGTTAAGTGGACTTTTGAATTCAACATTTCTAGCTACTGAGAAGCAGCCCTTATATGCCAACCTAGTGACAACTAGCCCAGTCTCCACTATATTTAACTCCTGCCATTGCTGTCTCACACCGCATCTCTTTCATTTATAACAGTCATTGATGGCAGTGAATGGACTGCTCAGAGTCCCAGAGAAAATGATGTATATCTGTTTAAACTCATCATCATGATCATCATCACAGTGCGGATGCGACTGCCAATTAGTCTGTCTTGCTTTTCTTCTTTTGTGAGATCCAAGGAAGCAAGTGACCTTGATTTTCCAGCTCCACTATAGAGGAACTGCTACACGTGTGAATGCTAATATTAGTGGTTTTTATTGATCCGAGCAAATATATAATTCAACAGAGCTGTAAAGAAGCAGGGGAATACCACCAGTGCTCTCTTCCATTCTGATATACCAGCAATTACATGAAATCTCTCAAAGCCTGTAAAAAGCTTGTGGCAAACCATAAATCTCAGCAATCACAGTGGGGGAGCGTGAGGATACGTTTCAGGCTTCATGCTCTTCTTGAAGAATGCATCTGTAGCCTTTAGCAACTTAAATGGTGTTTGTTGGCCTGTCTTTTTCTTTCTCGCTTGCTTGTATATTTTTTGTTTGACTTTGTGAAGTTAATCTACTCTTTTTTTTTTTTTTTTTCTTATACATGAATAGCAGACAGCGAAGCAGCACAGACGGTGTTGTTAATTGGGAACAATTAAACTGCTACTGTATGCTTCTTTTGCCGCATTCTGTGTGTTTTGGGCCATGTGTGGAACTTAGTTTAGTCACATTAAAGACAATCTGACATGCAGTAAGCGGTTAAACTCTGCCCTAATCTCGCTGTTCCACATGTCATTGCACCAAGGTGACACCAAACTGTCATACTGCGACGTTCATCCTACTTTTATTTTTCAGGGTTGACATTTATATTTTGCAACCTCCTCTAAAAAGGCAGAAAAACATCCTTTGTGTAGGAGTTTGAGTATTTGCTTGTCAATGAAAACCTGTCCACAGGCTGGATGCTTTGCACAAAGACTACGATCACAAGATAAGTATGTTGGAAATAGCAGGCAGCCACTATTTATTTTCCGCCTGACCAGATTTATTGTATTTACTGGGTCCAGAGTGACTCATGATCACCCTATATCCGCTGGTTTTGGTTGCCGTCACATTTGCTGGATATTGGCAAGGCCAATATCTGAACCATACAATTACAGTTTTATTGGGTTCACAGTTATTGCCTAGAGGACCACAAGCCCTGCTGAAGGATGCATATAGTGATCCACAACAACCACAACCTGATTGAACAACATTAGAGGCTCTTTCTCGATGATAAGAAATAAATCGAGGTCTGAGGGCAAAAACTGGCTGATATTTAAAATTAAAGGGGGTTTTTGTATCATCTATATATTCTGTCATAGGAATTCTGAGTTATTGTCACATTAAAAAAATTATGAGTAACATTTTAGTGCAGTTCAACCGCCATTGACAAGTTATCTCGTCAATCGGCTAACTTCAATTGATGTGTTACATGACATCATGCATCAATTATATTATGCAGTACTCACTGAAAGTATAGACCAATATGAGCAAAAAACTCTAATGTATGGTAATGTATGGCCTTTCAGAAGAAAGAAATTGCTAACCAGCTCAACTTTAACCATTTCATACTTCACCATAATGGAAAAGTTTATTTTCTGACAGTAGTGCGTACATTACCATTACATATGATACCAGAGAAATGACTTTAAAGGACAGTTAAGATCTGCAAACCTTGATTGTATGACTCAACAGAACAAGTGTGGACATGATAAGTAGCTGTTGACTGAGCATCTCTGACACGCAAGGAAAGCCTATACTTCTCACCCACCATTAACCACTCAATCTTTTCCCACTACTGCTGGAGTGCCTTTTGATTTTGATGAATTTATATAACACGCATCAAAGCCTATCCTCCAGTGATGAATGAATTTATTGATTGTGCCTCTCCAATGACTGTCTCAACCAACTTTATGGTAATTAGAGCAATTAATCTAGACAAGGCTGATTCTTACAACAACAACACGGCTACTGTTTGCTTTGCAGGGTTGAAATGCTTTCAAAACAGCTGCGCATGCTTTTTAAATGTAAATACAAGTGAGATTTGAATATGGGTAGGTCTCACACCTGCAATTTGTGCTATGTTATCATAATTTTCACATTTGCCGGTGGTTGGACACAGTGATCTATTGTATGATCTATTTTAATGGCGCAATAACGTACTACATAGCAACACAGTTTGATTTCAACTTTTGTGTTTGGTTTATTGTATTAATACTCTAAAAATTTGAGAGCGCAATCAATAGCCAGTTGTAAAGTCCCTCTGGACAGCTGTTATAGTCCACCAACCTGTCCACCAACCAATATGCCCGTATAGGCATACAATAGTGGTGAAATATGACCCTTCCAAGCCTATATATAGCAAGGTAATAAGGTGCTGGCACATATACCTATAAGGTCATTTTTTGTTTGAGGACAAGCTCTCTAGTTATCAAGTAGCATTTCTGGCTTTCAATGCACTCTTTTGGGGAATATTTAATTGTTGCAATCTGATTGATATAATAATTATTATATAAATTATATAAAAGTTGCAGTTTGCATTAAGTATACTTGGTATCATCCTACTGTAGTAAGTGTAATATTTTTGATTCATATTAAAATCTTGCAGCAAACTTTTTTTAATGTGTGGGTGGTATTTTTCAGATAATTCTAATTTAGACAATTAAATTAGTGCAGCTTGATGGAAAAACAAAACTATTTGCTACTTTATAAAAACAAAACAACATTGTCTCTCTGTGTTAAGATACTGGAGGGCATAGCGGTTTATGGATCCTAGAAGAGCAGATGTTTAGAGCAGAATATTGGATTTCCTCAAAGATAAGATTCATTTCTGAATTCCATTTATTTCAGGATAATTCAATCTACGATAGTAGTGGTCCTGGTCAAAATTTCTGTATCAGTTCCATGGACTGTTGTGTAAACTGTGTGGTGAATAGTGCCACAGAAAAGTAATGTCTTTCTATAGCACACTCTGTGTGTGTGTGTGGTCCCTACAAATGACATTATTTAGAGGTGCTCAGTGGGTGATCTCAGCAAGAAATGTGACCTGAATTGAAGCCCATCTCACCCTACTCGAATTACCCCATGTGGATTTGATCCTTTTCCCTTTACACGAGCACATAGATCAGGCCACGTACAAGATGAACTGCCATTGTCTCTCACATTTGTCAAGAGAAGGAGAGCCGGGAAGTGCTCGGACTACCTACAGGCCTAAGTGGCAGGCAGTCAGAAAGTGACACTTCTAATACTGTCGCTGATGACAATGACAGTATTTTTTCTCCGAGCCCAAAACTCATTTTGTACACGCCGCACCGCACAAATCTATCCTCATTTTGCCTGGGCCACCTGACAGATTTAATGACAGCTGCTTATCAAGGCAGAAATTATATGCAGTTGTGCAGAACAAGGTTTCTCAGCAGTCAGTGGGAGTGTCACTATGTGATAAAGCTTCATATTTTGTACCTCTATGTCTGTCTAAACGTGAGTCGCTTTGTTTACTATAGTATTTAAAGTGCAGCTACTAAGTCATTCGTTTCATTATTGTAATGGAATATTTGTTTTATAAAGACACAAGGGTCTGACTATATAAAAAAATAATACAGGAAATACAAGAAGTATACCCTATATATACATATATATATATATATATATATATATATATATATATATATATATATAAACGTTAAGAAAAATATTCTCTAAGTACCAGTTTATACAGTGCATGAGGAAAGAAATAGTTCAAAAGGTTCTCCTATGGCATTAGGCTGTCAAGCCCTGAGTGTGTGTGTATGAGTGCGCTTACGATGTGTAAGTAAGTGTGAGTGGGTGAGATGTTGTCAGTGTGTTATGGAGCTGTCCTACATGACTAGGAACTGACTGCACACCCACAGAGGCCTTTGGAAACATCTACAGCATCCAGCATTGGACCTTGATGAAGATGATGTCCCTAAGCCGGGACCTATCTGTCAGTCTGGGCACAATGGGAACCACAGTGAGACAGAAGGTCAGTAGAGCTCCTGACAGGAGCTTCAAACAATGCCTTTCTCTAGAACCCATCAGGCTGACTGTGCTCTGCACTGTCCATCCTCTTCCCTTGCTCAACAACAACTTCCTGACAGCAACTTCCTGAAGTTTCTAGAAACCTTTGCAAAAGTTTCTGGACTTTTTTGAGATGCTCAAGAGTGAATGTTCGATAAGGGAGGACAAGGAAAATCATCTGTGTGTGAGAAACAAATGCTAATGTATTAATTAAATTGTGCAGCTCTGAACAGTGGAAAAAATCCATGGTGAAAGTATGAATGACATCACATGTATTGAAGAATTCTGAACAGATCACAAAACAGTGATCTTTTTTTTTTTTCTATGGAAGCCCATTTCTGCCATGGAATAAAAAAATGAAAAAGTAAATTGCAACATTTTATCTCCTAATTCAGATTTTTCTGTCTTGCAGTTCTGAGTTAACACCTCAGAATTCTGACTTTTCCGCTGCAAGTTTGTACAGTGTCTCACAATTTAGTCTTTGCAATTTTGACCTTTTTCCTTAGAACTGTGTTTTTATCTTGCAATTCTGCTTTTATATCTCATAATTTTATCTCCCAATTCTGAAAAAGCCAGAATTTCTCAGAATTGCAACATGAAGAGTCTGTGACATAATTGTGACATAAAAAAAAATCACAGTTACCTTGTTTATGTTTACACTTTTTTTCCTGTGGCAGAAACAAGCAATCATAAGTTATCATATATTAATGATAAAGAGTATTATTATTAGTTTTAACTATAATGAAGAGGAGAAATCAAAACCTTTTCTGCAAAAACTAGTGTCAGAACACTTTCCATCTTGGAAAAATTAAATGTGCATACTAACTCTCATAAATCTCATAAATCTCATAAATAATAAACAAATTAATAATATTTTCCAAAAATGGTTATAAATAGCTATATTTGCTAGCCAAATTGAACTGATTTTATTTATTTGTTTAAAATTTATACGCTGTATTATAGGTAAATATATATATATAAAAAAAAAAAACGAAATTGGATTTTGATGATAAAAATAATTAACCTGCTATTTTGCTTAAAAAAATGGCTTGACATCTTAACCATCCCATTAGAATCTGAACTGTTAAACATACTTATAGCAACAGCAAAACATAAGAGAAGGGCATGCTATGCATAATTCATTTTCTAAATCCGCTGCAATTATTCCCCCAAGCAACATGCAAATATTAAATAAGAAACTGCCATTTTGGCCGTTTGCGAATATGCGATAGGTCGACCTACACTGAGTTGTTTATTGCCTTCTTTAGGGAAAGAGAAGCACTTGTGGGATTTGGTGGGGAGAAGTATCATGTTTATGACAGTAGTACAGTTTTGTATAATCCCTTCTTAGACTATCCAGCGCTGTTGCTGGGCGAATCAATTCGTTCTGCTAACTGATTCAACCCATAGTGAATGGCCTCCTAAAATCTTGCACATACCGGAGAACTCCGCATACACCGTTCTTTAATCCTAAAAAACAGCATCTACCACATGTGCCAAGCTAATCTACCTTTGCTTTACTCGGTTTATGAGGTAATGAGAAGCACGGTGAAGTCATTTACAACCTGTATTAAGTTAATCAAATGCCAAATGGGAGATGTGTTTATTAAGTGTGCTACATTTGATGTGCAATGCATACAGTAATTAATCAAACAGTTTGAAGCAAAATTGGAATTTTCTGTTAAAGAAAAATGTAGGAAATGTAAGAAGACTGTTAAAATATCGAGTCTTTTTCGAGGATATATCAGAATATGTGTAATTCTCTTTATACAAACCTTAGTGCCTGGTAAGCGGGTGCCATTTATTGAAGCAAAGAAATCAATTCACTGAAACAAAAGATCTTCATTTGTTGTTTATTGCTATCTGTCACATTAAAACAGCAAAAAAAGTGCCTTATCTGAGTTCAGGCGCTGGGAGCTTTAGTAACTAATTGAGCCCATAAATGGACAAAACCCCAGTGAAAATTTCTATTGGCAGACTCTGATGAGGATAAAAATGTTGCCAGGTTGATTGTTGGTGGTACCTTGTATCAAATAACAAAGTGGAACTTCGAGCCATTTCTAATTAACAAAGTGGAAGAGTTCAGCTAATCAAGCTGTGAACTGAAGGATGAGGAACGCATGAGTTTTGAACACTGCCAGACCTCTTGACTTTTAAAAACTAAATTTACTGTTATAAACATGATCAATCATGAAACATTACATCTGAATGCTTATTACTACAACCAGAACAGTACAGACTTTTTTATTTTTATTTATTTAAATAACAAATTGATTTTAAATCATAAAGAATAGAAAAGAAAATCATAAAAATGTGCTAGTTGTTCATTAACAAAACACAGACAATCCAGGCCAAATTCTATTAAACTTGTATTTGAATCTTACAGTTTTTCCATATTCAAGTGTTTTCACTTAAATATACCCACAATAAACAAAACTCTTTTATGCCAGCTTGAAACTCAAGCATTATCTAATATCACTTCAATTTGAGTGGATTTGACTCCCAAACGGACAAGGGAAATACAATCACAAGCTCCCATTCACTTTCTTGTCTCTTGTCTGATTTGCTACAAATGGCCCATTCGTGATTCTATCTCCATCCTGCAAAGATTTCACACTTCTTATGGGCCCGCCCATACTTCCTGTGACGCTACATTCAATTTCGCAAGCAAGGTCAGTGTGGCAAGGCTGCCATTTTAGAGCATTTCCGTTCCCAAAAAAGTGGGAACCAATGAAAAACGAGCTCCCCCACCCCCGGCACGGCTGAGGCGGGTTTAACGCGATGATGCAGCAGTTCTGCGATGCTCAGTTGCTTGCTAAACTCTTCGAAAATAATCACTGAATGATTGTAAATACCAGCTACTCTCATATTAATCTGGCAAAACCAGCAGAAATCGCTTGACGACATTTTCCTACTGCTTTAATGAGGCTACAGTAGCTGGTTACGGAGGCTTCAGGTTCCCTCGCTACGCATACGTCATCTGAATGAGTGGTCTGATTGGTTGTAGATTCGTCCAGTAGTATACAGAGGCATCTGATGGACCCAGGTTACGGAGGCTTCAGGTTCCCTCGCTACGCATACGTCACCTGAATGAGTGGTCTGATTGGTTGTAAATTCGTCCAGTAGTATACAGAGGCATCTGATGGACCCAGGTTAAGCCCGCCTCCCAGAAGGCAGGTAGTAAGGTACCTTGGCCAGACAAAGCTCCTATGAGCTTTATAGTCGCGGAAGCCAGGCTATCCCCAATCAATATTATGTTCCTTTATTCTGTACCTTCACACAACCATCATTAATTCTCTCTTTTTGCATGCTGCAATATCATGCTGGAAATATGCCCTACACCAAATCAAATGCAAATCTGATAAAAAAAAAAACAAAAAAAAAACGTGCCACTTCAGCTTCTTGTTTTGCAGATTTGAACTGTTTTATCAAAGTAGTTACACAGGATTTGAACTGGAGCTCTTTGCAAGTACATCTCCTTCTGTGAGCTATCAAACAAACCTACCGTCTAAGAAAACCCATAGATATGAAGCTGGATATGTGTGTTTGTTTTAACTGGTTCATTGAAACGAACTGTATGAAAGAACAACTTTGCGGAAATGGATGAAACTTCCCATCATCATCACTGAATGCCCAGACTAAAGGCAAATTAATGGGTGCTTTCTAAACAGAAGGACACATCCTTGTAATGCAGCATATCTTGGCTACCACATCATAAAACTCCATCAAAGGATGTCACAGTTTGAAGGATCCTTAGTAAGCAGTTTTCATTTCAAGTCCTTCAGGCTGTTTAGAAGGACAAATCAGGTGTTCAGTCACCCACAATCATTTGAAAACATTTGCAATCACAGCTTGTTCAGTTTTATTATGTTACGCAAGACGAAAATGGATTTTTGAGTTGAAGGCATTTTATTTTGTTTCGCTGTAAATGAATTACATACAGTAATGTATGGGAGACTACAGACGGGTGTTATTAACTGTAGTGCATTAATAGAAAGTCAGTAAATATAAACATGTTCTATGTAAAGATTCTTCAAATTAATTACATTTAAGGCAAAGCCAAACGCACTTACTAGACCATCTCATGCTTCATTGCTGAGAAAGACTGAAACCTTGAAGCATCAGAAGGAGTGGACTCTAAAGATGCTTCCTCACTAGGATGTGTCCTTCCGTTTGAGAAGCACCCAATGATTAGCTCTATTGAACTAAAGAGGCAATGAATAGGAGTTGATTCCCTTTGATGGAGTCAATTCCATCCTTTGGAATCGATTCTCGATTCCTAACGTGTTGGAAGGGATTCTTTTTGGAAACAATTCCCAGACCTAATAGTGTGCATCATAAATGAGCATTTCCACTCTAAGTACACATCTGGCCAGCATAATTTAATGGCAAATGCACCACAATTATGACTAATTCTCTTAAGTATGTAACGCAAACAGAAAAATCAATCAATTTAAATATGGATTAAAAGGAACACTTGACATGTTTACCAGAGTGAAGAGGTTTGTACCATGCTGCTTTAATATGGCATGTTTTAATGTATACAACAGACTCAAATTGATATATTAGTGTCAGTGAATTGTATTTATCATAAAACACTGGTCAAACTGACACCTTAATATATAATATTTTTTTATTTGTGACAGCTGAGTTTGCAATAAATGTACAAATAGACCTTGTGCTGTGTGTGCGGATCATTCTGCACCAACAGGGGTGGTGCTACAATCATTTTGTGCCTAAGAAAGCCATCCAATAGGAGATATTGGTTGAGGAAAGGTCAATGCGTGGTGCTTTCGAACAAAGTTGAACTAAGTGCACTGAGGCGCAGATTGTGAGGGAAGATGATTTCACATCCCTGAAGTATCTGTTTGTATTGGTGTGTGGGTGTGATTGTGTTTATGTGTCCTTTTTGAGATGCACAGTGTAGGAGGCTACAAGACCAAAGAAGGTTATTGTTTTGTTTTGCTTTTGTTTTTTTTTGTCAAGTACTTTTTTGTTTATTTATTTTTATTTTATTTTTATTTTTTATTTTATTTTTTACTGGTTATTCTTTTTATTCCATGTCATTCACCTGATTAAAAAGTTGATTGGACTATATGTTGCCTTGATGAATATTATTGCATATGTGTTATATGTATTCATATGCAACACGTATAAGCATATGAATACATATGCATATTGTACATATGCATTTAAATCCTGCAATTGCAGGAGACATGGCATTGTCAGTCAATTAATTGTGACAATATATATATTTTATTTACACACATATATTTGTATTAATCTAATATTATATATTTAATATATACACATTGGTTTCTCAAATATATATATACATGCCTGTGTGTGTTTATTTATATATACATAATGAATATACACTGTTCACACATATATAGTCTTTAATCTTTATATATATTAGGAATGCAACGGTTTTCGGTTCTTTATCAAACCGTTCGGTTCGCCCTGTTCGGTTCGTTACACCCACGTGAACCGTGATATGTCAGTACTTAGCCTACTTTAGACATTAAACTTACCTTTTAATTAAAATTGACATTTTCTGTGTATTAAGCGCATAGACAATCAGGCGATGGTCAGAAATCCTCAAGATTAGTGATGTGTCGTTCTTGAACGATTTGTTCATTTTGAACGAATCTTTAATGTGACTTGGGAAGAACGAGTCGTCTCGTGGGAGTGA
>JAUCMU010000042.1:13196780-13218288 GCA_032275025.1 Enteromius treurensis
AAGCTATTTATTTCATTTGGATGAATTTGTCTCTTTTATCAGATTTACCAATTGTTATAATTCATATTTGTGCTGATTTATGAACAATAAGTAAAATTAAGCTGCTAGCAATAACTTCAGAGAACTGGGTGGGCCAGAGGGGCTGCTGGGCAAATATTTTGTGACTCCTCCCCTATAGCAGATCAAATCTCACTCCAAACCTTTACTAAAACTTGAGAGCCCTGTCCTTGTGTGTGTTGTTGTTGTTGTTGTTTTCTGTTTGTTGCAGTATTGCTAAATATTACTGCATGAAACACTATCAGGGTGTTTTAGTATTGGCTGAAAGAACCAAGCATAGCTCTTGTATTTTAACAAACAAAAACTTTTTCTGCATGGTATACTGAAAAATGCTGATACTTTTTGTATGTTTTGTATTGATTCTGTGTAATACTATACTGTCTTTGATTTTCTTATTCAAATACGTTTTGGACAAGTAGATGTCCTTATATGTTTAAAGAAGTGTCACCTTTAATGACTTGCACCTAGTCTTTTAACATGGTCTTTACAATTATATGCGTCTCATGTACTGCCGTAGCTTTGGTGTAAACTCAGTGTCCTACACAGAGGTGACTGTTAATAGTATGTCATTATGACAAATGGTTATATTACAGAGAGTGGCGAGAGACCTTCATGTCTAGTTGTAGATCTGGACTGATCGGTTAACTTTATGAAATGGTGATATCAAATCTTCATAGCAATGTAAATGTTACCGTTGAGCCAACAGAGTCTTGTTGATCCATGAAGACCGGCTAATCTCAAGACTGTTTGTTCTTGCAAAATCTGATCACTGCTAAACCTGCCTTGGGATCTCAGGCTATTTTTGGTCTTAAGTGGTATCTGATTACACAAAGGCAGAGTGATGTCCCCCAGAAGCTGCTTCCTGGTGTGCTTTAGCTCTTCGTTTCAGAGCGGAGGGTGTAATTGATCATCCTTTATGGCATTATTGATGAGCCCGCTATAACCCAGTTCTGCTGTGGTGCCCAATTCATCAGGCTGATTTGCACACAGGGTGCGGGAAGATAGCAGTCAAAGGTGGGCCCTATAGCCCCGCAACGTCTCATTAACTCTCCCCTGACAAACACACCTGGCAGGACAGACCGCTCCCTAAAGCGATGCTAGAGGGCTCAAGCACTTCAGAGGTGTACACCAAAACAATTTCACCAAAATGATTTGATGAGGTCTTTCTGTCACAAAGTGCCCTTTATTGTTGCTATGGACACTTTTCTCATGCCTGAGAAGGATATGTTATAATATGCTACATCTATGCTAATTTGAATAGTGTGATGTATTTTGTAATCCCTATCACATTAAGTGCATATTTGCTGCATATAAATGCAGATGACTCTCTATGTCCGTGGTCATATTGAAATGAAATCGTACGTGTTCAATTGAACTTCTCTGCCGATGTTGCACAGGGAAAGCTCAGGCTAATGAAAAGCACATCGCAGCCCCAAAAGAAACTCATTATCTTCCAACAGAGCCACTGCTCCTGTTCCTGTGTCATCTTGCTTTCATTTCACACACATTTTTTTGAGGTTAAAACTCTTCGTCACAGGAATAAATGCAGAGAGTAGAAAGTTTGGCTATGACAGAGCTTTGAAAATGGCATGTCTCATTTTGACTAGCCAGCATTAGCATTACTGACAAAAGACAATCACAGTATAGTGCATCAGGACAACCGCACGATCAGCTTTTGCAATGTTGGTGAGTGTGCTTTGGATCGATTGCGGTAAAAATGCGTTGATGTAATTAGTAGTTCATAAATACTAAGCAAAAACTTATAAGCGAATTAACAAAAGATCATTTTGTCATCAATTCTTTTTCTTGCTTACCCTGTAAAGCAGTCTTACTGTAAGTATTAAAAAAGTGGTGCATAAATACGAAACACATCCTTTAGCAAGTTTAAAATATGCTTTAAGAGAATTTGCAACAACAACAACAACAAAAAAAAACTTATATATAACTGTATTGTATGCATGCAGGTGCATATCTTGATTGAAAGTCAATGATATTTGTCTCAGTTCAGCAGCATAATTGTATGCAGAGCTCCCTCCGAAGGAATCATGATGTTGCAGTCACCAGCATTGCTACACCCTCTCAGCAGCTGTGAGTAAGACCGAGAGCCACTTGACACATCACCGAAATGGCATCAGGGCCTTAATTGCTGAAGATTTACCATGGCAACAAACATACATTTCAAACGCCTAGAACAGTAAAAGTACGTACAAATCAGATTGATAAGCGGTAATCAGCATGTGTACAGAAACAACAGAGAACAGGAAAACTTTTAAAGTACACAGATTTGAATTAATAGCTTAATCAAACCAAGAGATCGACAGGAAAAAGCATACTTTTACCCACATTTTTTAAAAGAAAAAATGTACTAAATAAAATGCATTACATACTCTCAATGCATTGCTAAAGGCAGTAAAACACCAACAACTTTAATTTTTTAATTAACTTTAATTTTACTGTATGTATAATGCTTATTAATGCTTTACTATGTAGCTTTAGCTCAGCTCCATTCATTCCTTCGGTATCATATAGGCATGGATTTAGAAGCAACCAAACACTTCCATGTTTTCCCTTTTTAAAGGCTGTTACATGAGTAGTCACACGATAAAGTATATTGACACAAAATAAAACTATTTTTGAAGCGGATAAAAGATGATAACTATAACGTATGGCGGAAGAGCTTCACAGTAGGGGTGGGCGATATGAAAAAAATAAAATATCACGATTTTTTCTGGGGAAATGATTCATGATTCATATCCCGATTGTTTTTCAAGTTGTTTTTTAAAGACTATTTTGCAAATTACAGAGATATGGCAAAAATATCATATTTTATCATGATTCTTTGTCATTAATTTTACTATTTTGCAAATTGTATGAGCAGTACAGACCAACTAATTTGCCTTTTTTATAAAAACAAAAGTAATAAAGTATAAAATAAAGAAGGGCAGAAATTTAGGCCAAAATGAGCAAAGATAAAAATCGTTTGTTATTTAATATTTGTTATTCGAATAGATACACATTACAAACAAACATAATATGAAAAAAACAAACAGTGCTTTTATTTTTCAGGAAGAGTAGGTGTATTCAGCAGTATTGAATTAACAAACATGAAACACTATATACTTCTACACTATATCCATCATTTACTCACTCTCAGCTTGTTTTTATCTGAAAAGCTCATCCAGACAGCACACATACGAAGTGTTTAATCGGCAAGACTTTAAAGTAAATAATGTACTTTTGTGATTGTGAATAAGTGCAGTGTCCGGTGAGTGTAATTCTACCACTAAATTAACATTGATGTGAATGTATGTCGCATTCTACAGCATATTGAGACAGAGATGATAAAATTGCATGATACAATGATATTCCTTACAAAGCAGATTGTGGAGAAATTTTTATCGTCAACGATCAAAAATTGTCATATCGCCCACCCCTACGTCACAGCACTTCGACCTCGGTGCAGTAATATCATCACTCCTAAAATCTCTCCCTCTCTCTTCCGCCAGAACAACCATTGAGACGGTATCAACTCTTCTAAGGTGAGGGATGTACATAGTGAAATATGAAAAAACTGTTTTCCTTTAATGCATAAATACTACTTTAATAATTCATTATGCATACAGTCTTGTTACCTTTTGTTTCTTTTACATACAAAAAATTATTACAGGGGCATATTATCTATTCATAAAATAATTATTTGCAGCACTTAAACTAGCTCCATATGTATAGCTTTTCTAATAGTAAACTTGCTCATTAGCTCACCTGGTACATCATTGCATTTGCAGTTTAGAGCGCTCGGGTACGAGTCTAGAGTTGCAACACTCCAGAAAACAGCAAATACTTGTAGAAGCATGCTAAAATGACATGAATCTATTTTTATCTATCATTTGCTTTTGTTAGCATTATCATTTCGGTTTAGTATTGGCGGTATGTTATTTACAAGAGCGATAAAGCATTAATCTGCTGGTCCCTCTCACCAGACATTTTATTTACAAACTGTGTAATATGCACAGCAACCAAAATAATAAAATTCATGTTCCCAGATTCACATTCACCTGCTTTGGAGAATACTAAACATGCTCTTAGTGCCACCAACTGAACATTTTAGCAAGCAGCAGCATAATATCTTTAGAATATTTTGCAGAAATGTGGTCACAGACATATTATTTTCAATGGGTTGGATCAAACAGGAAGAAGTCATGTCATCTGTTACCTTGATGGCAGATGTAGCGATCTGCAGGTGGTGAAGTCTTCGCAGGGTGCTCTCTCTGTCTGTGAAGTACGACGCCGCCAGTTGGTGCAATATTTCTAAGGAGACCACAGAGCTGTTTCCGTTGCCCTCTGACTTTTTGCTCAGCTTCTGTTTGTCCAAGAAGATCGTGAGTGACTCCTCTCCTTAGGAAAGATACATGCAGGAACCAAACCATGAGATGAAATAGATGTCCAAAGACAATGTTCATCAAAATGACAGTGAGTTCTGGTTGTACTGTCAAATTATACTAACATAGCCTATACCTTTCAAGTTTTTCAAGGCAGAAAAGAAATAACGATTTTGAAGTAAGGTAAAGGGCACACACGAAAGAGAGTTTATCCCAAAGGGAGGTTGTTAAAAAAAACACTTCCTTCCAAAGATCAATTTTAGATTATTATTTTTTTTTTTTTTTGTAAATGCTGAAATGCCTAAAAATTCAGATAAATGTTGTCTGGGTAGAGGAGCATGTCCTGTACCTGTATATGTGGAGCTTGAGTGGTGTTATTAATTTCAGTCTGATTAGTATGCTAGCAATAGCACGCTCCCCCCATTTCCTTTGCTTTGAGTCGATAATTACCAGCATTCATTGTAGCTTTACCACTTCATTCGTCTCCCCTGTCTCTGAAGTTTACAGCTTTGCTTCATACATTCACCAATAAATGACATCATAATTAGTCAGTAACATGCAACATTTTGCTTGAGACACATTGAAAGGTTCGAATCCACCACTGGGACATGCTGCCCTACTTATTATGTGGGTGCCAGAGGGAGAAGAGAAAAATACTGTCTGATAATGGCTAAACTTATCCCAAGGATGCCAGACTCAGTGTGTGGATAGTAAATCTGTTTATTTTATTTTATTTTACTTTACTTTACTTTACTTTATTGTCAGTGAAAGTGGTGTTAAAAAAATAAAATAAAATAAAAAAATAGTTTTTTTTTAGTATACCTCAGTATGTTATCAGTAGCAGTTTATTTTACAGTCCTGTACCTCATGTACATACTATGTACTTATTGTACTAATTATAATTACAAGGTAATAAGTAGGTACTAACCCTGAACCTGAAACCTAACCCTACCCCATGCAATATTTTGTATATTAAGATTCTTCAAAGGTGTTACTTAGGAACTATAATGCATTGCATTTCATTTACAGTGCTTACAATGTTTTTATACAAATACAATGAATTACAACATGCCTTATACTGTATAAATGCATTGGGTATTTGATGAACTTCTTGAAACAAAATTTTGCTCATCCTTTTACTATGCCTGCAGTTTTTATGAGCTAATATATATATATATATATATATATATATATATAAAACTACATGAAATAGTTGCACCTAAAATATCATTTGTCACACCACAGTATCATTTTAAATAAGGCAGAAAAATAAAGACTTTAAAAAAATGATGTCCAGACATAAACACTTTAATTCATATTTTGACCTTTAGTCACAATGTTGATTAAACTATGCACATGTAAGTTTTACTAAACATGTTACCAAAATATCTTGTTTAAACTTTTTCAAATTCACCTTTAGCATAGATTTTATGAATATATGGCTTACCTCCCAATGTGGCTGACACCAAGAAATGAGTGCCATATTTCTTGATCAGATTTTCATGGATCTGCTGAAGGCTCGGCCTTCTCCCCAGAAGCCTGAGGTTGCGTAAAAACTCGGGCGCCAAAGGCAGCGGGGCTTTGAAGAAGTCTCTCTTCTCTGTCACCAAGCTGTTCACTTTCCAGTGACTAAACTCCCTGCGAGACAAAACAAACACAGTAAGTGCTTTAATGCACGTAGTGGATTTCAGAACCCATTATGTTTCATAGTCATTGGTAGAACAGAAAACCACACATCTAAATGTGTGCGCCAGGTTCGAGAGCAAAAGAAAATGCTGATATCAGCAGCAAATAAGGCTAAGAGTGCATAAATATTGCATGGTGCTGAATATTGATGGATCTCATTGTAATGCGGGGCAAACACGATTCAGGTCCATAAACACAATACTGCCTACATGATGCAACTTTTGACAGCTTTTGTAACTCTGACATCATTCCTACATACAGTATATATCAATCAGAACACACTCGGTATCTACCGTATATGCATTACATAAAACCACTAACAGTCCCAGTCACTGTTTTCCTGGGGTTATGTACATAGAACAAAGCTTACGCATCTGTGAAGACACTACCCAAAGGAATCGCCTATTGGGCTTAATACGGTTCGTGAGAATCTCTAAGAGTTAATTAACGAAAGCAGTGGCTGTCCAACCATAAGCTAATGATGATAGATGGTCTTAATTAAAGGGCTTTAGCACCAGCTGATAGCACCTGGAACTCTGCTGGGGAGTGGGACACTATCACCCAAAACACTCGACTTTTTAATACTCCCTGACTAGGGGGCCATCGCACCTGGGTATCATAGCATAGGCTCATTGTAATTTAACTTCTTGTATTAGTTGTTTATTACATGCCTGTCAGCCAACAGTAAACGGTAACTTTAGTCTTATTTTTAGCTGGTTTCTACATTTTAACTTGCAGACTGCATCTGTGCAGGACACACACACACACACACATCCGAAAGAGAGAACTGCTGATCTGCAACACCTCGCTCTGCTGGATTGAAACGGGGTCTTCTGGCCTGTTTGTATGAGCCTGCCAATCAAGCGGAGGACGGCAGGTGCGCTCTATGAAAATAGGTCTTCACCTCTCAAACTTTTCACTTATTAAAACAGACACAAGCTTTTATCGGATGCATATAATGAAGGCGTGTGTCCTCTGCTTCATGGTGGACTGAATAGCAAAGTCATTATTACTACTTTAGAATTCCTCGTGGATGGTGGTTGGTGCGATGCAGAGTTTGGTGAATGAAGAAGGGGAAATCTGAATAGCAATTAGAGTCTCTTTCTTTTCCCCTGTGAACCTGTGCTGGCGGTGCATTCTGCAGCCATGTTTGTGCTCAGCACAATAATAGGTGCCTCACAACACTTCCTCGCTAATTTGAGGCAGTTAAACATTTCCTTCTGGATAACCTTAAATTATTTTCTAAAACAAAATATATATTACTTGTCAAGTAGTCATTAATGTGCTGTTTTAAAGTCGTTTTTGTGCCTATTTGTTGTAAACTGACAAATGATGTTAATGGGATGTATTGTGTTGTGCACTGATAGCTTTTTGTTGTCAGAGTCAAGTAGCAGATGCTCTGATTTAACATTGAAATTAGCTTGCAGCTTGATTGCTTACCAGGAGCACCGGTAAGTATGCTCTAATTAGAATTTTTTTTTTTGTTTGGTGCCTTTAGGTCTTTTAATTTTAACAGTTAATATAAATTCCTAAATCTTCAGCTGATAAAATATTGAGAATGAATTTATTTCAATACATTTAAATGTTATAAGAACGTATTGAAAGTTTCTGTTTGATGACTGTTGGGAAGCTTTTGATTTTTGGAATGATGGTTTAAGGGAGGGAGCTTATGATGGGTGGACGTAACAGTTCCAAACATATCTTAAGTGTAGCTAATTTGGTTTTGCCGAACTGGTGGCAAAGTCATATATTAGCTTGAAAAAAGCAAACATGAAGGTCCACCCCTGAACCTGACCCTCAGTGGGGCTTAAGCGGATCAAACAAAATGGATAGCCATGAGAGTATGTTGGGTGGTTCACACTAAAAGGAAAATAATTTCAGAATTTTTGTTAATTCACATATTGTTTAGAAAATATTATCATGATTTTTTTTCTCTATATTATAAAATTGAACAATTCTTTGGACTTCCTTGCTCTATAACAATGGAGAGAAAACAAAGCAGTTTAATAATAGCTCATGCTTTTATATTATTTTTTTTTCTTTGGGTGTGACATTTTAGTTGTTATTCACTGATGATCCTACTGTAGGATACAGTGATTGAACACATTTCTAAATAACTCATTTAATACATTAATCAACCTTTTTTTCATGAACAAGCCAGTGACTGAGTAAGGATGAATGTCAAGATTTTCAGTGAATAAAGACTTAAATTTCTCTCATAAAGCTATCTAATGACTGCAGAAGACTTTGAATATAGAGCAGTATAAATCATTTTTTATGATAGTTTTTATGGTGTCCTTGAAATATTAGAGATATATAGCCCTGGTCCTCATTCGCGTTCATTATATGCAAATAATTGCCAGGATATTCAACAAAAAAGTATTATTTTGCTCCACTGAACAAAGAAACCATATTGCTTTAGAACAACATTGGTGAATCATTGCCAGAATTTGTATTTCTCTGTTAATTACAGTGCTGCAGATGAGCCATTTTTGGGTTCCTTTGAGGGATTTTTAAGGCTGTATGTGTGGACTTCTTTGCCTGCAATGGCTGGACATTCAATTCCATGGACATCATGTTCACTCTAATGACCTTCACACTTTGCCTCAGTATGAAATCAGATCAGAACTGACATGAATTTGATTCAAGTGACAGACTATCAGGCTCTCAGAGCCTGAGAAATATTTGTTCCCAGTGCATCTAGACTTTTGTATCTATAAAATAAAATAGGAACTTCTTGTCAACTAAAGTACTGTAAGTATGATATATCGTCTCCCATCTCAAATGCAGACACTGAGAGATTTACTGAACCCTTTACAGAAATGTCCAATGTTTTACTCTAGTTCACTTCCTTTTAAATTGCATTGCAGATTTAGTTTTTTCTTTGTTGTCTTTTCCCCTTCGGTGTTAAAAATGTTTTGTCAGGTAATCTAAAACATGCTTCGTGAGGTTACATCTAAATTTACCAGTTTTATTCGAATCAGAAATATTATTTAATATGACTAAATCAGCCCGTCTATACTAAATGACACAAGTGAAAGTAATTTACTGTCAGGTCAGGTATATATAACTGCTTGAGGTAACAGCAACAACACGTTCTCACATGTTTCATTTTGCAATCTGGAACCAATTCGAAGATTCACAACTTTATGGTAACTAGGTCCAGTGTGCAATTAAACTTGGTGATGATTCATTGACGTAAAACACATCAGAAACAGGCTTTACACAAGTATGTCCAAAGCCTGTCATAACTATTTTCGTGTTCTGAAAATAAACCTGAAACGAAATTATGCCACGTTTCCAACAGATGGTGATTGAATCACTCTAAACAGTTTGTTCACCTATTCAGCCAAAAGCTTAAAATGTCACAATCTGTCTGAATGTCCCATTCTGTCTTTACTCTCTTTTTTTATTTTCCTCTTTAAACCCTCTGTTTCATGCAAAACTTCAAAGGCTTCTGTTTAGTGAACTAAAACATTGGCACATGCTGGTTTTTTGGAGGGCATCATCTAGAAAATAAGCTTAGAAAACCCTCCCACCAGGGGCTGCATTGTATTATGAAAGCAGCTTTAACTATAGATTTTTAAAGAAGGATTAGTTGCCAAAGTTAAGCAAATAAGAAATGACAAAATCACGCTTTCAGCAAAACCCAGAACTACGCAATGCAAAAACAAAATGAAACTGCTCAGCAAAAACTTTGCACAGGCAAACATCAACATAAAGAATGGAATTTGACTCAATCTGTGAAAGCTCTCAGGCAATGTTTATCAAATGCTTCTGAAATATCCTTTGGTGAGTGATTGAAGTGGTAAATTACATCAAGCCAACGGAACACAAAAGCGATTCTTTTCAAAGCCTTTATGGCTTCCCCCCCCCCATTATAATTCCACACAAGCATCCCCCAGTTTTTAATCCATTTGGCTTATTAATTCTACATTGTAGACCAGAATCACCTGCATGACACAATTCATCTCTTGTGTTTCCCTTGAAAACATTAAATTACATTCTGTCTCTATTGCTTATAGCTTACACACGTCTTCTTATTTGATCTCTTTTGCAGATGCTCGTTGCCTTTGGGAACCAGCTGCTACCAGGTTACTCAATCCCTACAGAGCGGCTCCCCGCTGTTTGTCTCAGCCGTCACCTTGTGCAGCATCATTGGTGTGATAGTCTACAGATAATAGCACGAATGGGAGCTACTACATCATCCCGAGGCTCCGCATGGGTAGGGTAGTGCGTCATGGTTCTTTCATAATCATAAATATGTTTCTTGTAGTAGTATTCCTTACTACAATCTCTTAAAGGTACATTTTATATGTCATTTCTTTGTCAAAGATATATAAAGAAAATAGTACTGAAAATGTATAAATTAAAATGATAATAGATAAAATAATTCTATAAATAATTGGTCACAGTTTATATTAGGTGGCCTTAACTACTATGTACTTACATCGAAAAATTATGCTTATTGTGTTCATATTTGTAAAACACTTCTGCTGCTATTGATGTGGGATACGGGTAAGGTTAGGGACAGGTTTGGTGGTATGGGTAGGTTTAAGGGTGGGTTAAGGTGTATAAATATAAATGTAATTACAGATGTAATTACATACTGTATAGCTGTTTTTAAAAGTATAAGTATGATGTATTAACAATAGGTGCATTGTACTTGTACAATTTAAAATGTAAGTACATAGTAGTTAAGGCCACCTAATATAAAGTGGAACCGAATAATTTATATTAAAAACAGCATTGTAACATTAAACAATTTAATTAGTTAATTTGCTAACATTAGGTAGTGCATTGGGTAATATGAACTTTACATTTGCATTAATCTAAATGATTTTTTTATCAAATGTAACATTCCTTATTAGTCATTCATGTTCATTAAAAACCCATGAACTCATGCTAAAACTTATTTAAATTTAATTTAGTATATGTAGAAATCATATTGATCCTAAACAATTAAATGCTGTATTTTATTGTTGTTAGTTACATAATGAATGACAAATGTTAAAAACATGTTACCATAAATGAACCATGCTACAGTAAATGAGTAATAAAGCATTTCTAAAATGACTGACACTGAAAACCTTACACATGCAATTTCTCTCTTTTAAACAGATATCTGTGTTTTGATCAGGTACTTATTTTTATTGAGCTCACAGATGCTTCCATATCGAATAACTTCTGAATGTAAATGTCAACTGCTGCGAAAGCCTCAGAACAAAGGAAACTAATGCGAGCACACATATCTCTCCATTCACAACAGAAAAATCCCCATCGGAGCTGGCAGTATGACTAAAGACCATAGAATTCACTCTGCCGGGGATCCTTTGGTGCAATGTTAACCCCCAGAGGGGAGCTTTGCCCAAGGAAGCAGTAAAAAGGTACAGTGCCTGCTGGTGTTCTCCATTTGTGATGTGCAACCCAGTTTCTCTTTCTGGAAATCCTGATCTGTTATCATATCAAAAGGTGAATGCAGTGTCCAACTGAAGCCCCGTCTTTGCAGTGTGAGGTCAGTGATGCTGTTTACACAATGCCTCTGAACTGTGAGGCACATACAGGAGACTCGCCTACACCCAAACACCCACACAGACTCTTTGGCTTGCAGGACAGCCTTTCAAACCGCGCTGGCAGAGGCTCGTCTCCCCCTCACTGAGTCCATCACAGTTCCGTGGGCCTTTCTCTGCCCAGCTGCTGTAAGCATGCTGGGTTCTGAATTCGACGAGCAGAGAGATATGGACAGTGTCGGCTACATGCCAGGGGGGGGACAAAGGAAGCAGGCAAAAAGGCCAAACTCCCCTGACGGATCTGAGGTCAGTCACTGTAATGCACCAAACACCCCTTTCCTTCCGGTTATGTGTGTGTCTTTGACATGGAGTGGAATGTATGTGTAGCGATCGATTTTTAAAATGCACTGTACTAAATGAATGATGCCGGGTGCATGTAATTAAAACATGTAATTAAAACAGGTCAACAGCTGAATACTGAATACTGTTGCTACTGATGTGTTGCACTTTTCAGAATAATGATGAGTGTTGCTGTGCATGGCGATATCAACGCCAAGGTCACAGGCTTGAGTGTAGTGTGGTTCAGGGGGTTTCCAATTGTTAAAAATAGTTAAATTACTTCATTTATGAAAACTAATTATTTATGGACAGCCATAATTTTACATTAGCATCCAAATGTTTTGGGTTGGTAATTAAAAATGAAAAGGAAAAAAAAATTGAATGATCACCAAGACTGCATATAATAATGAAAAAAATACAGCAATGCAAAAAAAAAGAGCTGCTTTGGTGCTCAAGAAACATTTAGTGAATGTTTTGCAAATAACGTATCTCGCTTTTTGTGCACCCCACCCCCAACCCCTTCTCCGCCTTTTTACTGTATGCGTGACGGCCCTTTTCTGTCACGTGACTGCACCTGTTCACTCACCAATGATATCAACTCCACGAGCTGCATCAGATTAAACAGATCCATGCCTCACTACAACTGAGCCGGCAGTGTTTTTCTTTTTTCATTTTCTCCTGCTGTGTTGTTGTCAGTACTTCTACCTGTGGTTTATTTGATCTGTCACATGACTGATGAAAGGTCAGTTTGTCTGCACGAAAGCTCCACTGTTTGCTGCCAAATCCATGCACCTTTCATTCACAAAGTTTTTCCAGTTTTATGAAGTTTTCAACTACAACTACAACCTTTTTTAAGACCTCCAAAAATTAAAATGAATGCCGTATGAGCGGGGGAGGGTAATTGCCATAGTACTTTGTTAAACTGTAAAAGTACATTTACAATTCAGATACAAGTTTTCACAAAAACAAAAATAATAAAATAATAGTAAATAATGCATTTTACATTTCAGCTTTTAAACCATTTTTTAAGAAAATGGATGTCAAAAGTATTAATTGATATTTTTGATTTAAACAATTATTATCAATAAATTATTATTTAAATTAAATAACATAAATTAGGGGTCTGTGACATTGACAAAAATTATATCTTAATATTTTCTTTTATTTATTATATTATATTATATTATATTTGGTTTTGCATGTTCATCTTGATTTTTTTTTTCTGAAAGTGTGCATCATCTTTTGACTCAAATGTTTGCATTTGGACTATTGCCAAGGAAATAAAATCAGTATATTAACTAAAATTATTAACTAAATGAAGTGGCATTTACATGTATTTACAGTTTAATGCAGCTCAGAGGGACATATAATAATAACCTGCACTGCAAATGCATAAATAATGCTTTGATATTTTTGAACGTAAAACGCTGAAAACTGGATGTTTGAAAATTAACATATATTAAATGTTAAATCAAAACTGCCAATAGGTGGCAGCATGTCTCTATTAATTAGTTGAGTCATTGCAATTGAACCGAATAGTTTAAAAGTTGATTCAACGAAACACTGCCATGTTGCTTACAGACGCAAAACAGTGCTGTTTATTTTTGTTGCTGAAATAGAGCAAAAGCAGGAAATATGGCGTCTAAAACGTAAGTATTACGCTCTCGTTTATGAAACTGTTGCAGGAAATCATTTGTAATTATGCTTATTGATGGCACTCTTCGTGTGATATGATATATATGAAAAGTTATAAATATAGGCATACATTTTTGACCCCATATCTTAAACATTGTGAATCGTGCAGGGAAAAAATTAGGCACTCGTACGCGCACTAGTTTAACTTATATTTACTCTTTAATTATCTGACAGCATCTCAGCAGCTGTCATGCTTAGGCTATTCAACAAAAACATAGCCTTTTGAAGTTTAATTGTCACATTCAGCCGTATCGCAATTCTAGCCTTTCCGTCTGCTAATTTGAGACCTCTAGAAATCATAAGTACTGTAAGCTAACGTTGATTTGAGCAATCTCACTGTTTTGCATGATTTTCACTCCCTACGTAATGGAAAGCAACGCATGAAATGGAAACCTGTGTCAGAAATGCACTGGATTCTGAGTAAGCTTTATTTGTACATTTAGAATAATTTATGCACTTCTGCAATTTACTCACAAATAGCTACTTTTCCTGTTACTAATTCTTATCTCATGTATATATACATATAAAAAAAATTTAACCAGAAAAAAAAAATCACAATATTAGCTATGTTTCACTGTATTTTTATCAAATAAATAGTGAGCATGAGAGATCTAATGTTAAAAAAACAAACAAAAAACAACATTATCAGACAAAACTTTTGAATTGTACTTTTGAAATCCGTTCATTATTTTCAGCTAATCATATAATCATCACAGCACAAACCTGTAGATTTTGTAGCGTGTGGAGAAGCCTTGTTGGAAGCGTTCTTTAAACTCAGTGTATTCTGGACAGCGATGGAAGGGCCCTTTATCAGACAGGAGCCAGTCCAGCTGGCCACTGCTCCGGCCGGAGATAGAAGAGAACGGTGAGGTCTTCTGGTCCAGACGCTCAGCCAGAGCCAGAAACCAGCTCAGTGGGCCCAGAGGTGCCCAGTGCCACAGGAGCATCAAGAGGAACCATCTAACAACCGTAGCTCTCTGCCAACACAACGCCATCCTGCCCCTGAGCACCTGGCGCCAGCATTCTTCTGCCAATCCCTTTGACCTGAACACACAGGAAGAGAAGATGAACAGTAAGGCTTTGATGATGAACATTGACATAACAATTCACTTTTTGTGTGTGTTCAATTTTGCTTCCTAAAGCAATAGTTTATTTTTTTTAAAAGGGAGTGAAGAAGTGAACTATAGCGAACACAGCTGGCTGTATTATACACATTAAAAAAACTGTTTTAATGGCATGCAATATATGCCATATTTCCCTTACTTTCATGTTGTTGTGAGCATATAAGCCATTGGGTCTCTGAGTCATGAACAATTATTTTCAGCAGCATTGGGGAAAAACGCAACCTTGAAAATAATGCTTGACATGCATGTCATAAAAACCAAGAGTCACGAAGGACGCTTGCATTAATGAGTTTGCATTGATTATGTGAAGCACAGGTGGTGATGCCTTCATGCACTGATGCATGCAATATTAAATTATTAGTTCCATTCCATCACATTCCTTTATAATTCTTCTTCAAATGCGTGTTGGAAATGAACTTTCTAAAGGACTAAATGCAGGTTTGGATTCTTAATGATGTATGAACTTCCTTTTGCTCGTTTCTAACTGCAGCAAGGGACTATTGGTATTTTTTTTAAAAGGCAATTAGAGATGAACAGAGAGTATAAACATAAAGCAGGTCTCAGAACAGCCAATAACCATATAGAGTGTATATATAGGACTTTGTGGTATGCACTGTAATAAGTTCCATTTACCCAGCATAGCCTTCTTCAGCACAATTCATTTAACTAGAAACGGCCATCAGGTCACCCAGATATGATTTCCCCATGTTTTTCCTCTAGTGCTTCCTAACAGAACATCTTATTTCCTCACTCAGTCGTGTAGTTCTAATATACAAATTGTAATTATGCCCATTCCTCCAGCAAAATACATTTCTTCGACTCTTCAATTTTTTTTTTTTTTCTCATCTCCTTTGTTTCATACTCTGCGATCCTCTCATGGCCTCATCTTGATATATCTAATTCTGTGCTATTGCATTTCTTTTTCGTCTTTTTTTATATCTTTCATCATTTTGTTTCTTTGTTCCTCTCTAGCTGTTTTTCCCATTGTCTTTCTTTTCAGATTAATTTTCTTCTCAGTCTTGAAATAACGTAGCCAACTCTTGCAGTTTCTGTAAGGGAAGATACATTTATATTTTATGTTTATTATTATTGTTAATACTTAATATCATGATTGTCAGACAATTACAAATATATATTAAATTGATTATGCTATAATTACTTTGATAACTCAAATTGGAGGAGATCACCTTATTTCTAAATTCATTTTTTATTTATGTTTTTAATTATTTATTTATTTATCATTAAATTGATACACATTTAAATGTAGATAGTAGATGAGCAACATAACAACATTTAATGTACTGTAGGCTATTTTAAACGCACACTGAATGTACTTCACACAAATACATCCACATTTTACTGTACATTACTGTCAAAAAATGGTAAATAACAAACCAGGTTAGCAAATATAAAACGACTAAACATAATAAATTAAATGAACAGTGCGAGCAAATAAGAGTAGTACATGATGAACAACATCTGTACACGGAGCACATTCATCACAGCATGCATTTTTACCCTGGTCTAGTTTTAACTGCTCCCTGAGAGAGGTAAATGCCATGCTATTTATCTATAATTTGGCCAGGCTTTCATAGTATGCTTTGCTCATTTTGACTGCAACTTCCAAAATGTTTTTTGCTTGATAATTACAGTAAGTACTTTGCACACAAAAAAAGGTGTTTATGTGATTTAAGCCATTGCATGTCTAAATTTGGTTAGTTCAATAAAGTCAGTCTATATCTATCTGTATATATTTATTTATACTTTTTCATATTTTCACTTCATATCTGTCTTGTCAGTTTAGTAGCATGGCTTAGATGACATTCTAAGTCTAAATCAACCACACTCATTGCCGCAGTTGAAACTGGCCAACTTTCAGCTAGTTGTCTTACACACCAATTACACGCTGTTTAAGTAGCAACAGCAGATGGACACAGGTATGGTCAACCTTTTATTCTTAAATACTTCAACTGGCTTCACACTTGAAATTTGCCTTTGAAAAGTGACAGGGTCTGAGTAGTGACACCCCAGACAGCTATAGCAATGCATGGTCTTATTGCTCTCCATTCCCTCTGGAGCTTCTACCTAATTATAAAATGCATAAAACATTGAAATGCCAGGGAGACAATGGAAGAAATACTGAATTTAGCCCTGACATTTTCATGCGCGCCTTGCATAATTTAGGTGTCTTTATATTTACCCTTCCCGCTCAGGAGGGAAGCCAGGCGCTAGCTGCGTGCATCTAGAATTTAGCATAGGGCAAAAGGAACACTGAGAACACATCACATGTCCACAACACTTGCATGCAGGAGTGTTCTGCAGAGCACGCTTGTTAGGAAATCGGCATTGCAGGGCCTGAGGTTCACCTGAAGGCGTTAGGTCTAATTGATCAAATAATGATTATGTAGTGGTTTTAGGAACTGGCTTGAGGACATGCTGATAATGCAGCTTTTTGTGATTATGAGGGATAAACAAGCTCTGAGAACAGAGAATTGCTCAAGGAGGCTGTACTTTTCTTGAAGATTTTGTTCTTAGAAATAGATCACCTAAAAATTAAAATGTTCTTTCTGTTAACATGCCCAAAAGATATATATTTTTGCACGTCACTACTTAAATACTGTCTTATAGGGTTTTCTGTTTGGCAGGTAGAAATTGCAGCTGTATGGTATGAATATGTTATTTATTAAATATCTGCATAGTGTTTTACTTGAAACAACACAATAAAGCTTCAGGAAATATGGGATGGCTCTTTTTGAATATCATGATAATTGCTCTCAAAATTGCTCTGAATTTTTCAACGTTCTTAACAATGTTTATAAAAGAGCCTGTGACTCATGCTGTGCACCTGCTAGTATTTTGGTAACCTGCTATGCTTGTTCATCACACTTCATTATTTTCGCAGAATAACGCACCTGCAGCTTCTGTGGGTTTTAATGTACTGTACTTTATGAAGCATCTCAGAAGCTCTGTTGTATGTGGCAGTTAAAATAACTTGTGTGTAAATGTGTTTAAGGTAGATGGTTATTTATCTGGCACTTTCATCCAAAGTAGTAGACTTAATGTCAAACCAGCAAACTTTCTTTTCTTTTTTTTTTTCGTCCCTGAGCTTGTAACCATTACACTAGGGTTTTGTGATCTTAAGATCTTGTGATCTTTGTGAACTAGGGTTTTGTGTAACATGTTAATGGCTTGGGATTTGTTTTAAAAATAATACTGGTTTCAGTGATTCAAGGTCGACTCTGAAAATTATAAGGTTTATTCACCTTTGTCTTGATGTACAAATGGGACCCATTTGCAAATTCTATGGGTCTGGCCTCCAGCTAGTTTTAGCAGTACATAATCTAAATTGGCAGAAATTCAGCAGCTGTTTTACTCTTTACATACAGTACAAAGCCCAGATGTTATCATTCACATAGCCACTCCAAAATCTTCCTGATTTAAAGTCGATTTAACATCTGTTTAGATGGCTCGCAAAGCTCTCAAAAACCCAGTTTTGTCAGTTTCATGGAATGTCTGAGAACAAGGAGAACCTGTTGAGGATTTAGGTTGGTTCTCCAGTATTCTGTGTTCTCATCCATTATTCAAGGTAAAGCAAGAAATGTTGTGCGGTCCAGCTGTGGACTTTTACTGAGCCTGAGTGTGCATAACCATAAGGCCGGCTGTCCTATTGAACTCTGGTACACCTACTCAGCAATCCCCACCAGATGCCTTACTCGTACCATCATTTGTGCCTGCAGCCCCATTACAGTAATACAAACGTAAGCGAAAATGTATACTGTGATTTTCTTACCGCTGCTGCTGCAAATCAGTTTAGTTTAGATGCTTCATTATATTCACTACACGGCTTGATAGGTACACTAACTGGAAAGAATCTCTTATGGTCACTAAAGCTGCATTTATTTGATGAAAAATAAACAAACATCAGTAAGATTGTCAAATATCATTAAGTTCAAGAGACCAGCTTTTATAATTATTATTAATATTTTTTTAATGCAGAATTTGCTACCGTTTGCATACCATATCCCCATTAAGCCACATGATTTGTGTGGCATTGGTTACTTAACATTTTGCCTAGAAATAGTAGTAGTATGAGAAATAGTAATATGAATACTTTGATTTGCAACCTAATAACCCATCATGCGTCTGTGCTAATAAAAGTTGTCTGATTTCACTGATAACCATAAGGACAGCAGTTTCCGCCACATTTAAACTGAGGTCAACTGACCCAAACTACATTTCCTACACTTTCAAAAGAAATAACCAAAGAGTAAGACCTCAGGGTGTCATTTTTTTCCACATAAAGAGAGCCAACCTTTGAAACAAGAGAATTTCTATCTTGCAATTCTTGCATCACGGTTATTGCATCTGTCTTGTTTACTGCATTCAATCTGCCAGAATGTGAGTGTCACAGACAAAGCAACAAAAGAGAAGCATGCAAGAAACTTTTAGTAAGGTTGAGCCCTACAAACCTCCAAGTATGAATGTTGATGAGCAATTTCGTCCTGTGAAAATAATTAAACCACATTTAATTCACCAAAAATATGCCCCAGGTGACCATTTTGTAAGATGGGAGATAAATAAATGAAAGGGCATAAATCCTGAAAATGTGTTTAATTAAAACATGCAAGCATGGCAAGTTAATCAGCCAAACAATTAAGCGGGCGTGAAAGAGCATTAATGTGAAAGAAATTTCAACAATACCTTGTCGCAGAGGGATTTTAAATGTCTCTCTGTACGTGCTTGTGATGGGCTAGCAAACAATTTTTATGAGCTAATATACATGTACTGTATGAACATACTGTACATGTGATTTTCAAATTCTGCAAGCTTCTTTTAAAGCAGGTGTTACCACATTTTGTGGAATTGATAATTGCTCTGTCTGCTAAATAATATAAGCAGATGTTCTCCAATGGCAACAGAGGGAAAACATTCCGTGAGGAGTAAAAGCAAACAGGCACAATCACTGGTGTTTATTTCAGAATTAGGCACAATAACATACGGATAATTAAGACTCATCGATGTCTTATTTACAATAGCTTTGCTAGATGATTAAAAACAGCAACCTTTCCATCAGAACCAGACTCGAGTTCCACAGCTCAAATAGTTCCGTGCAACTTGTTCCAAACTTGTGTGTGTTTCTTTCTTCTGTTGAGCATAAATGAAGATATTTTGAAGAATGTTCAAACATCAAACAGTTGATGGTGGCCACTGACTTCTGTAGTATGTTTTATCTTTTTTTTTATTACACGGCTCTCTGGAATGCTTGATTCTGATTGGTCAGTTCAGACATTTGCTCCGCTTTGCGTCGGGTCCTGATCACACTGTCGGGGCTTATTTCTGCGATAACTACCGGCTGCCTGTACATTATGCCTTACTCATCAGAAGTCAATGGTGCCACAAATTGTATGGCTACCCAACATAGTCTCGCGACCAATTCGTAAGTATTTTACGAGGTGACCTCACTCATACAATTTTGTATGATTTGTTTAAAACCCCAGTTATGGATAGGTTTAAAGTCACTATTAGGTCTAGATCATTTGTACAAATTCATACGAATTGGCAACTTGTAAAATACGTACAATTTAGCAAAAATCGAATAAATACATACAGTACGAGTGAGGTCGTATGAGTTAACCACCTCATAAAATATGTACAAACTGCTATGAGATTGGGTTGGGCTACCATCAACTAAACAGTACAAGTCGACAGTACCCACGGACTACCATAGTATCCCAGCCAACCACCCCCCGCTGATATTACGGAAGTCAGTGGCTATAGATTAACATCATTCTTCAAAATATCTTCTTTTGTGCTCGACAGAAGAAAGAAACTTATACTGATTTGGAACAACTAAAGTGAGTAAATAATGGCAGAATGTTTATTTTTAGGTGAACTATCCCTTTAATACCTGACTGTTCAGCTGTTGTATCACCACAAATACATTTCAGCCTTCTGCTGGGTGTAATCGCGTATACATAACACTTTAAAAAAACACCATACATACACACACACACACACACCTACTCGCACTCAAGATAATTACCCTGGCTGCTTATTAGATTAACACCACTCCATAAAAACACATCTGCATATTGCTCTGATTCTATTAGCTCCATGCCTCATCCTTAAATACGTCCTGGCACACTTACTGCCGGCTCCTCACAGAGTTTTCAGGGGTTTCTTGCCAGAGCCTGTGCAAACTCATTTGGTAATTGAGGGGAAAGCATGTCCCTGTGCAAACAGACCTCCCACACACCTATAAAACATTCTCACTGCTAATGAGAGGATGAGCTTTAGCAACACTGAACACACAGAGGACAACTCACACAGGACACATTCCAGCATCGTTGCCATGGTCACCTCATATGGGTAACCAATTACCACAAGTGTACGAATCGTGATTATAAACACCACAGGTCCTCAAGTGTTTTGAGGAGTGACCGCATTAGGAAAAATGTGTGATCTAAATGTTTTATCTCGGCCTTATTAATTTTGCGCCTGTTTTGGACGTTTCCTGAAAAATAACGATAATCTTCCTGGAAGAGATCAAATTGTTGTTAATTGCTAAGCTGGCTTGTTGTAATGTAAAGGCGTGCATGCAATTTATGTCACAATAGTTTGGGCTGCAAAACTCATCTAATTTGAACACGTAACCATGGCAACTGTGTCATTTAAATGGGAAACGCATGAGAAACGTGAAACGCTCCAAACCATTTTG
>JAUCMU010000042.1:13218388-13243435 GCA_032275025.1 Enteromius treurensis
CATTTTGTTTAATATACAGTTAGAGTCTGAGACAACAACGGAAATCTAGGATTCAAAATCTGATCCAAAATTGGAAATACATTTTAAACAGAACTGTTAAAAATATAACTACAGAGACAGTTATAAATGCTAATTATATCAGCATCCATGTCATTTTGCCACCTGCTTCTTTTAATGGTCAAGCTCTTCAAAGCAAAGCGGTTTCTGATTGGCTGTAAATGTTTTTCTCAGTAATTAGCTGGAAATCTGTCCTTGGTGTGAATGGGCCTTTATGCTAAAAACTAATTTAACCTAAAAGTGGCAACATCCACTATAGATTCATGTTGAAATAGCTCTTCAAGGTAACTGTTTTTTCAGGGTAGACCAAAAGGTAAACCAAAATAACATTAAGATGTAAAATTAATGAGACATATTTCAGATTTTGAACTCTTTGTGTTATTAAACATATAAATATCTGATCTTCCTGACCTCTCGTGAATTGAATTACACTGAAGCACAAGAAGATTTTTGCTCTTAATGTTTATAAGCCACTTCTGCATTCAAATACACGCAATAGACTAAAGCTTGTCACAGCATCAGCAAAAGTAGCCTAATTACCAGGATTATGTCGGAGGAAAATAGTAGGATATTTAAATTATATGGTGTTTTCTGAGTCCATGTTCCAAAGATAAATTTCCTGACTAGCCATCTCCTTTGATGCTCTTTTTCATCTTTATGGATTAAAATTATAATGAAGTAATTAGTTTCTATTTCCGATTTGTTTTGTTGTTTTGTTAAGTGGTCATTTAAAGCTTTTTATATTTATGTCTTTTTTCGCTGAGTTTCGGTTAATTTTTGTGGAGCACTCCTTTTCAAGATATTGTCAGAGCACCCAAATAAATGTAGACCCTTTACTGTTCTGAATGATGTAATACTGATGTAAAATGATGGCGTCGGACATTTAGTTTCCACTGGAGGTTTAAACATTGTTATATGCTTGCATTTTAGGCAAGTTGTGATGATTTGAAAAGGTTAATTTGATCAAACATAGTTTATGTTCAGCACTGTCTGCCACTCGCCACTTTGTCGATACTTAAAAAAAAACAAAAAACTAATATTTAATGAACAAAAATGCTCCAAGCATTTTTATAATTAACTTAATTAAAAAAACGAAACAAAATATAATTATTTTGCCATTACACAAAAAAACGTAACTATTTTATTAGATGAAACAGTATAAGCTGTTTTGGTAGAAGGAAAAAAAAAAAGACAGGCTCTGGCCACTGGCCAGTGCGAGCCGGGCAGACCTGGAACACAGAGGACGAAATCATGCCACTCTTTCCACTGTTGGGCCAGTAGCCTCGCAACACTCCTGTAAAACCTGCCCTAAATACGCCTTCACTTGACTAAGTCAAACATACAAGGTTTCCCCAGCGAGAGCGAGATCAATTAAATAAATCGCTCTACACATTTATATTAGAAGCTGTCCTTTAGTATCCATTTACAAACCTGTACACCACGCATGGATAATAACTGAGTTACAGCAAAATGTAATTTATTATTGAAATGTATTATTTTTGTAACGCATTACTCCCAACACTGGTTATTTAATTCTGCATTTTGCAGTATTGTGCACTATATTGCACTATATTTTTTTGGACCCTGCTGTTGCAGACAAGTCTTGAAATTGTATATCATATAACGCTCGCACTGGTATGAAAATGGTTAAATATTTCATACTAGAGTTCAGCGTTCGTTCCAGAAAATGTGTTCTTGTAGCCTTAATTTAAGCAACTGTAACTTCCATACACTCTAATCATAAATTCACAGCAGTGCTTCTGCCTATGAAGGAATACTAAATTGTGTCCAGTCAACCAGAAAATTGTAGCTGTTTATTAATTGTAACAAATGTAATTAGTATCTTAACACTCTCCAAATGAATCTTCTTTTTTTCAGTTATGGGAACATGCAGGTTGGTTTATCACACGCTGATAACACGGCCATAATTTAACCTAATGTGTTAGAAAGCTTTGCACATTTAAATAACCGCTGCTAAATCTGTGTCATATCTTCGGGTAGAGACTGTCATAACATCACTGTACTCTTTCTCTCAGTTCGTGCATTATACTTTTACTCTCAGTGTACTGTTACGCACTTGAATCTCTGAAAGCAGTCCCATTCTATTTTGTAGAATGCTGCTTTTTGTTCGAGTGGTCTCTGTAGCATTTGAACTCTTGAATTAGAAAAAGGAGGATAGAAACAGGAAATGATGAAAGAAAAGAGAGGGAATTTATGCAAAACGATACTACAAACACACCTTTTGACCTTCAGCTATTCTGTTGACACACACACAACAATATACACTACAGTACATTTAATGTGTAAGCATGCTCAGCTTATCTATCATGCATGTCATTGATCATGTGTGTGTATGCAAATTGTCTGTTATCTCGCTTGTGATTGAGCCGGAGTACTTGGGTTTTTGTGGGTAATGGATTTTGGCAGACACAGGGTGATTGCAAAGCTCCATATGCACGTGTGATAATGAGTGAAGACAGATGTAGTGTGCAGAGACTGATCAGGGGCATCGGGGCCTCAGATAGTCAATAAATCTACCACAGTGCCGTAAGAGGTCCATTACCCTCCAGCAGCCGATAAAACCTCCCCTAAAGATTGTTCTGGAAAGAATTTGACCCGTGACCCTGTTTATTGGGCCTTCACTGATTGAATCAAAATCACTGAGGGCTAAAAATCCAAAGTGACTATACAGAGCGATCGGTAATGTGAATGTACAGATGTGCTGTTTAGAAACTTTGCTGTTCTGAAAATATAAAGTACCACTGTGTAGTAAAACCATTCTGCATTTCCATTCCACAGCATTTTATTAAATAGATTTTTACAGTTAAAACTGAAAATCCATTATGAAGGAAATTGGTATCCCAGGTTTGTTCAGCATGGCTACTTTTACACATAATTACTGCTCGCCATACAGTCTGCTCTTAATTTGATTATAAATTATATATCAGTGTACCTTATATATTATGTTGGTATCCAGTCCATGGAACATTTTAAATGGTTAGTGGATCTAAATTATAACTTATCCTAACCCGCGTTGTTTAGCTCTAAAACTAATTCATAAGATGTTGATAAAATTGGAATTAACAAGGTAAAACTATTTAAAAAAAAAAAAAAAAAAATATATATATATATATATATATATATAATTAAAACTTAGTTTTCATTAGTTAAAAAATTAAATATAATTTTTAGATTTAAAAACCTAAAATAAAAAATAAGTACTAAATTGCCTAAGCTTAATTTGAAATAAAATGTTTTAAAAATCTACATTTAATACACAAAAACTAATAATTTTTTTTTAAATAAATTAATAATTTTACTTAGCAGTATTAAGTTAAATAGATGAAAGTGACAGTAAGAACATTTGTTATGGTTTTCTTTTGTACTTTTGTACTTTCTATTATTAATCCTTAATAAGAAAACAGCTATAGTTACTCATTACTGTAAAATGCTACTTTGTTAGTTACTTCCCCACACTGAATTGGAAAAGTAGAATGTGATTGCATTTATGTAAATACTTCTTAGAAACATAATTAACTTAAATATAAATTTACTACACCGTTCTGGTTTTTGGCAGTGATGCATTAGCTTAGGCCAGTGGGGCTTGATTCCAGCGTTTGCATCGAAACTTGTGTGCCATCAATCATTTATACATGCATTTATTCATTTAGCAGACACTTTTATCCAAAGCGACTTGCAAATGAGGAATACAACAATTATTTATCCTAAGGAGGCAGTAACATTAGAATTGCTGAAATACAATGTTAAGTCCCAACATTGCTCAGAGACGAAAGTGAGAAAGAGTTGATGAATCAATCATCTAGAGGACAACAACAGACAGTTTTTCCCTGCCTGTGCTATGCTCAAGTCTTCCCTGTGCACCCAACACTGATCCAAGACAACATCTGGGCAAGTATAAAAGGTTTTTGTTGTACATACTCTGTTAGTGTCACAATTCAATATAGGGATGTTCATATAACGTCTTTTGTCATAATTCTCATAGTTTTTTTAGTCAGTGATGTACACAATCTCCAGATTATGTACAGTAAGAAAGCATATGATTAGTTTGCCAAGTCTTCTCTTGATAAATGTGTTCTGAAGCTTGTGTCACGCTTTTGGGTTTACTTTGTCACGTTAAAGTCCTTCAAGACATTTATGGTGTAAAATGTGGATTTACATTTAGAGCTTTAATAGGAGCTGATGTTATTATCCTAGGGCTTGAGTCTTTGAGGCTATTCCAGTGGCCTAAAGTGGTTGGAGCAGCTGGACTGACTACATTTGTCAGATAGTCAGAAAGTATCCCACAGCAATTTAATCAGCTTATATCATCATTTATTAAATCACATTTGCATAATTTCTTATAATTTATATATATATATATAGAGAGAGATAGATAGATATATAGCCCCGTCAGAAACCTGCTTAGCTCCTGTGAGGTTATATCCCACTCCCGCTATATATTCACTCTTTGCTCACCTGCTGTCTGCGACTTGACCATTCCCGCTAAATTTAGGCTATCAAAATTTGTGTCTTACAAAATTTGTTTTACATTTTCCTGCCAACAGAGTAGGACAATAAAGTGTCACAGAGAAAATAAAAATGTGCAAAAATATTTATTTTATTCATCTTGTCATGATCCAAAAAAAAAAAAAATTGTTATTGTCACGAGCTGCACTGGAGTTGCCTGTGGAAGCCTTCAGAGGGTACTCCAGCCCTGACTATGTTCATTGTTCGTATGTCACTCTGTTCTATGTTCAGGACTTATATTTTGAAGTGTCTCCCGTTGTTCCCATGCCAACACTGTATGTCTCCCCCCTGCTTATTTGTTGTCATGCCCACAGATTCAGTTCATCCCCCTCGTTAGGCTGTTTGTTCATTGTCTAGTCGCTGTTCAATGCGTGGATGTACCCTGCATCTTCCCCTTTGTAAGCCCTCTGTGTTTCTCCGTGTTTTTCCTGTGTTCCTTGTGTTTTATTTCCATTGGATTTACCGTTCTCGACCCTGCCTGTTCCCAGACTCTTAACTCTGCCGTTTCTCTTGGATACTGTTCGCCGCTCCTCTGACTATTGCTTCGTGTTTGGATTATGCTTATGTCTATGCCTCTGATGTCTCTGTTTGCCAGTGAAGTGCCGTATTTTGACCCCCTGCCAGATTATGACTCCCATAGTATTGGTAGGTTTAGTGTTAGGTGTGGGGGAGGGGTTAGGATTAGGGGTGGGGTTAGGATTTCTATTGATTTCAACGAAGGAAGTCAAAATTCGGCAGAACACCGGTTTTGACTCTGCCTGCTCTGACTCTGTGTGTGACAATAAATAGTTGCATTTGGATCCGCACGCCTCTGTCTGCCATCGTTACATTTATATTGTCTTGTCAAATTATTACATTCTTTAAACATTCGGCTTGGCTTGTAGGAAAAGTCTCTGAAAAAAAAGTCATTTAAAAGTGTTGGCAAAGAAAGATCTTAACAAAACCGCATCTACACTTTGCTTCATCCTTATTCTGCTCTGCCACTCATGGACAACCTGCCTGTTCTGTCTGAGGGCTGTATATTTATCACCTCTAATGTAGGCTACAGTTTACTCTGAGCATCGCCGCACACATGCTGCCAGCAGCCCTCGCAAATAAAATGTGTGGTGTGCAGTTCACGCATAACAACCCTGAATGCAGGCTGTACCAGTGGTCAGTAAAAATAAAGCGCAGATGAGCTGCTCTGAAAGGATGTCGGAAACGGGATGTTAGACCGCCGGCTCCTGTGCAAATAACACCAGAGTTACCGTGTTTTATTTGAGAATTTAATCCTGGGGCATACTAAAAAAAAAATCTTTCATGTAATAATTTCAATATAATTTCAGGCAATAATTTCATGTATTTTTTTAATAAAAGTAATCTAATAATAATAATAATAATAAAATAATAGGCCTAAAAATAAGAACAATGTAACAGGTCTACATTCATTGGAAATGCGAAATCCTCTTAATATTGTATATTATTTATGCTTATCTCTGGCTATTAAAACATGATACCATGCAAATCATGCCGGTGTTGAAATAGTTTTATAAATTGTAAGAAAAAATTTAGTTTTCAATTAATTGAAAAAAACAAAACAATTTTCTCTCTTTTCTATATTTGCTGATGAATTACGTCATATTTGGCAGTTGACATTAGTATATTAATAATATGAAAAGTTTAATACCACTTCTGTATATAAACAAAATTGATGGCTAAAATGTAGACGCTCATTACTTTCTCTAAATTTACTAAGTTTTTTTTGCACCCCCCCTATAAACTGTTAAGCAGAACTCATGCCTATTTTTTTCCAAAACCCCCTTTCTAAAGTTCTTTCCAAACTATTGAAGGGCCTCCAGTTGTTTTTTTTTTCCATACTATTTCCTTATTCTTCATTTCTTATTGCTCTAATTTGCACTGTGCTTATTAGTGACTAGACTGTGGGCGGTCCGTCTGAGTCCGAGGAGTCAGTTTGCCAAGGTACAGCTTGGAGTAAATCACAGAATGTAATTCTGAGATCATTGTTGGCACAGCTGCTTCAGAGATGAAATACTTCTATCGAGCAAACTATCACTGGCAATATGAAATTTGGCAGAGTTTCACACAGTCCGTATTACGTATTAAGAAAGTCGACCTGAACTCTTTTCTGTGTCAGTTCTGTGGTACGTTTCTATAAAGCAGCCTAAAGCCACTGTCATCAGAAGTTTTATCACCACAGATCTCATTTCTCACGCAACCAAGCACGGGGCACACTGTGGGCGCACTGCGTAAGTCAAAAGTATGAAAGTCAGAGAAGATGATTGACAGGCCTAGATGGATTAGAAAGATTAAACGGGTCAGTTTTGATCACTCTAAGCACAACATCCACTCTCCACTCATGCTTTCCAGTGAAATCACTATATAACCGCAAGGGAAAACTGGCAGAGGAGCTAATTCCTCTGGAGGATGCGGCTGCTGATTTTTATGAGGGATAGCTGTTCTTCCATCTCCCTCACAGGCATTCCTTGGTTAACGGCAAAAGCGTCAAAAAGAGATCGGTTTATCAACAGCACTTTGCATCTCCGATGTCATTGGTTAATGTGTAGAGTGCAGTTATAGCGTGAATGAAAGCATTTGCAACTCTGGAAGGGTGGATTTATTCTACATTTGTTTTTTTTGTTAGTTTTTTTTTTTTGTTGTTGTTCTAGTAGACCATGTAAATGCATTTGGCTAGCTGTCCTGGAGCATAAAACAACTGTGCTGGCATAGAAAAAATCGTTACGCTGACCAGTGGAATAAAGTGGTTATTTGGCTTCTTGCTCTGTAATGAATGGAGGGCGTAGCACTTTCGGTTTTTAGGGCTTTGGGTTTCTCTTTTTTGGTAAATATCGTATCAATTAAATATTGAAGTTAGGGTGAGGTTCCTTGGAAGTGAGGGCAATATTTGAAAGAAATATAAGCTCATAATTTGTGGCCCTGGTCATAGTCTTTTTTATCTTTTTTAATTGAGATTTATGCATCAGCTGAATTTTGAATAAATAAGCTTTGATGTATGGTTTGTTAGGATGGGACAATATTTGGCTGAGATACAACTATTTAAAAAAAAAAAAATCTGGAATATGAGGGTGCAAAAAAAAAAAAGAGAGAAAGAAAGAAACTTGCGCCTTTAAAGTTGTCCAAATGAAGTTTTTAGCAATGCATATTACTAATTAAAAAAAAGTTTTTATATATTTACAGTATTACAAAGTATCTTAATGGATCATGATCTTTACTTAATATCCTAATGTTTTTTTGGCATAACAGAAAAATGGATAATTTTGACCCATAAAATGTATTGTTGTCTAATGCTACAAATATACCCATATAACTTCACACCAGGGTCACGTTTTAAAAAATTATTTCTTTGTTGAAAATGTATTTATTTAATACAAAGTATAGATCAAATCTATGAACATTTTTACTGACATAGGCTATCAATCAAGACTTACTGATGCAAAAAACTTATAACCAAAATTTATTTGGAGTACTACTTGTGCACAATGCACATTCTGAATAATAAGCCTAATGTGTTTTAATGTCTAGTGATGACAATAGTATGATCTTTGAATAATGACAGTCTGTAAATGCCAGAGATTTAAAGTGTATACTAGCTGAAATAGTTCTGCTTTAGCACAATCAAATATACATAAGTATATCTTTAGTTGGACCCAGAGCTAAGACACATTTGAAATACATTAAGTACAAAATTAGTTACAAAATTTAGCAGACTTTAAGTATACAATTTTAATTTACTAAAAGTACAGTACAATAGCAGGATATGCTTAATGCATTCATAAATATGTACTGTAGATGTCTTTGTAGAGTACTGATCATGAAATAAATGTATTTTGAATACACTTTAGTATACAGTGTATGTGTTTTTCACTAGGGTTATTAAGGCTGGGATGATTTTTTTTTTTTTTTTTTTTTTAAATTGCATATAACTATATTCAGAAAAAGTAAGCATTTTTTTTATAATCATTTTAACACATAACGATTTTGCCTTGTGGCTAGACTATAAATACAGTGAGTATTTTAATGTCTACAGTTGGGTCCCATTTATTTCCATTGTAAGTGCCTCATGCTAGCCCAGAAAGAGGCAGACAAATCTAAATTAGCTTTTGTTGTAGTCGCCATTATGCCATAAGTGCTGTCAGTTGAGCCTAACTTGTATTGAACCCAGACTATTCTTTGACACAATCAACAACTATAGAAAAACAGCCTAACATACCAGCTGGGATGTAATGTGGCTTTATGCACAGCATGTGTTGTACCAGATTTGTGCATGCAGTGTGCATGGATGTTTGGTGTTTTCATCTTTTCTAAATCCATGCACGTGTCCAGTATGTCTTCTAACTCATAATTCACAGGTCTGGAAACCTTTTAACTGCAATATTACGATGTTGGATCAATACACGCACATTGTTAAAGTGCATCGGTTCAGAGGGCCAACAGCCAGTGCTGCTTAGTTCACAGGATCCACAGACACCTCCTCATGCCAAAACTGTTCTGTTGTGTCTGAAACCCTAAAAAAGCTATTATCAGTCAAAAACAGTGATGTTTTATGCACCCAAGAAACATAATGTCATCATTTATTCCTTTAATACTTGTATCATCTGAATTCAAATAATAGACATTTCAGTCTGTTAATGATGCAAACTATGGTATTACTGATTCACAAGAGTCGCATGGGACTGCTACTTTTTAGAAAAGTTTTGGAGCTTGACAGTTGCCAAGGAAAAAGAAATGAAACATCTCTTTTTGTGCTCCACAGAACAAATATAACATTGTATGGAATGGCTTGTGAGAGAGTCATGACAGAATTGTAATTTTTGAGTGTACTACTGTAGTACTAAATATGTATGTAAATGTGTGTTTTTGTAGCTGTGTATCTTAGTATTGTATCTTTTCGTTTTTTGCTTCTCCAGTTTGCTGATCAGCAAACATTCAATTACACCCACTAAACGGTGGGTGTTATTTTCCATGCATCCTCCCGAATATTTAATTCTCCAGACAGGCGGTAGACTCATCAGAGCTTTGTTTCTATACTCTCTGTTTGCTCGTCGTGCCAAAACAGTGAAGAGGTCTCTGCATGCAAAGGCGAAACCAGCATGCAATGATGTTTGAGGGGGTGGAAGAGCACTCGGCTGAATGATGGACCATTTCCCAGCTTGTACTGGCAGTTCTCACATCACTAGTCCTCCAAAGATAATGACATCCAACCCATTTTGCATAGTCAAAACTTAAAAAATAAAAAATTAATTAGGACATGTCTGTCCTATAAAACAATAGTACTGCTTTTTTGTTGTTGTTGTTGTTTTTTTAAATTTGGTTATGCAAGGTGGTTATGCATTATAAAGATTCATGTTTTAGTAAGAATCAATCTGAAGAGGGATTAATAGAATTAGAATTGCATACTGTCTTGAGATATGTATGTGTATATATATATATATATATATGCCTTTTTGAAGCACTTCTTCATTTACAGTAACATATGTATCTTCACGTTTTAAAAAGTTATCTGATCTATGTATACATACCAAGAGAAATTAAAAAAAAAAAGAAAACAGTGTTGTGGTGTTCACTTGTCACAGCATTTGTGAAAATATAATGCTATTCTCTTTGGGATTTCAGGACTGAATGCTTCACAAAGCTAATATGGATGAAATGTCAAGATGTTGAGGGAAACCATCAAACTAGACATTCTTTTGCAAAAGGAAAAAAAACATTGGAAAGATTTTCCATCTGGAACAATCCGAAGTGATGCAGTGCCAAGGGCCCGTTGTAGTTGATTTTGGCACGTAGTTGAGGTGGGCATTTGCCCTAATATAGGCTAGCCATTAGGGACCAATTTCTACCCTGCTGACACAGCCCAACTGACTGAAATAGTTCCTGACTTGCACTATAAAGTAGGGGTACAATTACTGTATAATGCATTATGCCTGTAATGGTCTTGTTGTAAGAATATAATGTGAGCTCTGCTATTCCTGTTTGGGATAATGCATAATTTTAAGGTTTTCATATTTGGGATACAGGTATATTTATCTATTTATTTATATTTGCATAAACTCTGTCTTGTTTTGTGTTGAGAGAACACTCAGAAACTCAGCTGACACCCTCTTCAGTGCATTTCAGTTCACACTTTTTGGCCTGATTGGCTCTCAGACACATATTTTATCATCTCTGCCCAGTGTGCCATGGGGGCCTTGTATAGTTCTGACAGACAGTATGCCAAAGAGTGAGCTAAGCCAAGGCTAGCAGATGCTAACTGGATGAGCTGAACACAAATGAAATCTAGACCCCCTGTCTTCTATTTCTTACCCTCTCTATTTTTCAAATGATTCAAGTTCAAGTTATGGAAAATGACAGTAAGAGTATTGGATAGTTTGCTAAAAAACACTTTATAAATGTTGTTATTATTACAGAATTTTTTTGTTTTGTTTGGACAGGTTTAAAAAAATTGACAGGAATGCAATGATCACCAATAGGACATGCATGCAAATAGCAACGCCACCTTGTTCAGCAAATTGCTGCAGAAGACTTTGTGGCCAGTGAGTGAATTTATACCCGGTAAATGGTAGATTGAAGTTTGGGTCTTTAATTATGTGCAGCGGAAGAGCATGTTCAGCAGTCGGGGTGAGGGAATCGACTAAAGTGCACAAGGAAGGAGGAGAATAATGCTGCTGACAGTGTGCCCTGGAGCAATGGAGAAGTCCATACCTCAATATTGGCGCTCTGCATCATTCCGCCCCACCTCAGCCAGTATTCAACCTACTGACAGCTAATACACAATTGACAATTGGGCTTATGGGACAAGGCAACTATAGAGTAGTATATGAAGAGCGAACAAGCTATTTTTATACACCATAAGGCTGATTCTAATGGGGGGTATTGCTTTAAATCAGATAAACAAAAAATCTCAGTGGAGACTACATAGTGTTTGTGCTACCATGCTGTTCCTGTGGAGACAGAAAGAGGAAAAAGCGATGGTTTCTCTGAAATGTCAAATAGGAAATACAGATAACAACCGGCTAAGCAATTTCTGCAGTATTTGATGCAGCGACGTGTGCATTTTTTCCCAAAGTGATTTCCATTTCAGACAGAATTGAGTACTAGAGGGCTCGCCCTGCCTGCCGCTCATGAACCTGCGTCTCACAGAAAACACAGCTGATGGAGTGTCCATTTGCATGAGAGAGAGAGGTTAGAGAGATGAGAGCAGGTTTATAGAGATTGCATATTGTTTGTTCAGAGTCAGTAGGTTCAGTGCTGTACAATCTTCCCTATTTTATAACCTTTTGTCTCAACATCACACTCATCTCTCACAGTACTTCTGGTATCTTTTATTTCAACATGGATGTGTTATACCAAACCTGCCACTGCCGATACATCTGAAAGCCCCGTTGGAGCCTTGACCCATTTGAACTCTTCTCTCATTAGCATACTTTGTTCATACCAATCACTGCATTGGCTTGTCTCCCACTCTTGCTCTCATACAAAGAAATCTTTAAAAAGCTACATGTCATAAGTATTCTCGGTATGATCTGAAGGAAAAAGTAGACTCTCTCTGACCTTTCTCTTTGCTTATCTCACATAATGCCATGACCTTTCCAAAGACTGTCTTTAAAATTTCATACAGCGTTGTCATTCATCTCCATCGCATGTAGATTTTGAGTACATCTTTTGTATTGTGAGGAGTCTATAAAATAAATGCACCATTTTTTAAGTGTGTAGATATAACCGCATAATCATAATTTTCAGTGTCACTCATTTTTTTCCTATTCAACAGTTTGTGGTTGAAAGCAACTTATATAATTGTTTTATTTATTAAATGCTAAGGATTACATGTTAAGACATAATTTATATTTGTATACAAAGCTAATTTGTAGACAAATATAATGGGCTTTTCTCTGAAATAAATTAGCTTTGCAAACAAGCATAATGCTTTACATCAAAAGCTCTGTAATATCATGCAAAACATAAATTCCGTCAAGTGCATTCAAACTATCGACTGCTTGTGTATATAGATCTTTAAGTGACATCTTGAGCTGTCCCCTTTACCACATCTATAAGAGAGTCAGCCAGCAGCTTTTTGCAAAGCTTCTGGACCGTGAAAGCAAAGTCGAGTCTGGACCATGCAGAGAGCCATGTGAATTCCAATAAGATGTATGGCAAGACAGTTGCAAGAGCCATTTAATCTTGCTCACATTCAGCTTAATCCTACTGAGGCTGATTTACGCCTGTAGGTATTGTGGGAGAGGAACTGTGAGTCATTTGCCCAAGCGCTGCACTGGCGGAATGGTGGAGACACGAAGACAGCGCACATTCTTTTGAGCCCCACAGATGAAATAAAACATGAAAAAAAACAGACTTCTGCAAGATGAGTCAATTCTCACATAGGCCACTACTTTGTGACTGCCTGCGTGAGATATGGGTAGACAGGAGACCTATATTTAAAAATCAAATCGCACAGACCTTCTACAATCCTTTTTTGCTGGCTCTGAGGTCTGTTTCTCTTGTCTCCATCCCTTGTTTTCATTGGCAGTCTGAGACATGCACACGGAGATAAATCCAACTATAAACACACGCTGTTTTTGAAATTAGTCTTTTATGCCATGGCTTGGTGAAATCTACAGTCAAAATTGTAACATTGTGAAATGTTTTCATTTATAAAAATGATTAATTTTTTTAATTGAGAAAGTGTTCAGTGGATGTGCATCACTGAGATTTTTTGCAGTTTTACTCCTGGTTTCACAGACGAGGCTTAATCCTAGTCCTAGACTAAAATGTAACAGTTAAAGGAGACTGATATTTAATATGCCAGCGTCTTTGTTTTGTCTCAAGATGCACACAAGTAATGTTTTTATTTTATTTTATTTCATTTTTCTAAGCATGTTTATAAAAATTACTTACAGTACATGTCCTAATTGAACTATGGCCTAATCCTGACTTAGTCTTAGGCCTGTCTGTTAAACTGAGCCTGAGTGTACTAAATAATCAAGAAAACCTGCTATTCATGCTATATTTTTGTATAATATATGTTCACCAAATTTTGTTTTTCATCTAAAATACTGTAAAAATGGTAAAAACTATTTAGTGTATAGTGTATTTTAAAATGGCACAATATGGCACAATATCACTGGTGTAACTTTTAATCAAATTAATGCACCCTTGCATTTTGTTTTCTTCTTTAATTACTTTGTACTGAGCCTAAATCTTTCATAAATTTCTATGTATTTTGTCAATATCTGATTCTGTTACAACAAAAGACACTTCAGCAGACTTTCTAGCTTTTATCATTGAAAACATCGCTCACATATAGAAAGAGATGGAATTAGGGAATTGGATTGTGTTCAGATAAGGATCCTCAAACCCTCGGGCCCTCATACAGATTTTAAATGTGGCTGAGAGAAGGCTGAGGTGTCAACAACAGTTACAGAATTTAATGGACAGAGACATGGCAGACTTCAGGACTAAAGGACATCTAATCAGTAGTGGATTTTTATACCTGCCTGCTGATAATCTCATTGGCTAGATGAGAAGTGCTGAGGATAACAGAGAAATTCTGATGACCATCTCAAAAAGCACAAAGTGAACTTCAGAGACCGCCATGAAGTTAAATACAAAAAGAAAAAAAAGCGGTTCTCAGGGACTGAACAAATAGATTGGCATTCATATTTGCTGTCAACACATTGGGCAAATAAACTGGCAAGAAACATCTTAGTCTCATTAAGTCCTTCAAAAGGTCACTGTAGAGGAGCACAGCAGTGCTAAACTCAATTTGATGTCAATAAGGATTACCTTCATTGATTACAGCACAGCATGCAGTGTCAGATTAAATGTAATATGCATGCAGAAAGGATATTGGTTAGACAATTGCAGCATTTTTAGAGCTATTAAATGGCCAATGCAAGTCTTTGCCATCAAGGGTGTAATGTGTGTGTGTTGTGTATAATATGCATAAACCAAGAAGAAATTGTCACTTGGCAACCAGTGATCAATGCGCACTTTCATTGTATTCAAAAGGGCAGTTTTGACATTCTTTAATAACTCCTTTAATCTTTCGCGGGAAAAAGGTCATATGAGTGTTGAGCGAAATGAGAATGAGTAGATAATGACAGAATTTTCAATGTAAAGGTGTGACTCAATTAGATCGGCCAAATGTAGATATGGATGGGTAATTTCTGCTGTCACACTGAAAGTGCACTGTACTAAATTATTTTGTTATTTTAAACATTTTTGAGCAATACCTCTGGAAAGTGTTGCTTTAAGATCTTAATACCACTGTCAAATAAAACCTGATATACATTTTTTACAATACTCAAATTAATAAAAAAGTAATTCATCACATTTTTTTAAGAAGCCACAAGAGGCAACTGTGAATATAAATGAGGCAAAGTAAAAATGTATCGCACCAAATATGCATAACGTGACATTTCATCTTCTCCTCTGTTATTTAACAGAAATTGAATACAATAGACCATAATGTAGCTGTCATGTCTACCCTTTTCAAAAATAAAACCACAAAAAAAACTAAATGAGAAACTTAGCCTATATGTTCAATCAACAACAAGGTAGCTAGTCTGTGTTCAGTGCATACAAGAGATAAAAAATACAAAGGGGGCAGAGGACAAAACGGAAATTTTTTTTTCTTTTTTTTTCTGTTCTTCTGTTTGATTTTTGTGAAATAGTACAGTGAAAAACTCAAAGTAAGCCAGTAATGAACTGCATGTGAGTCGCTAATGAGTCTTTTAGCACTGTGTGAATTACAAATCGTCCATCTGATGTGATTAATCTCTACAAAGTCTGCTAATCTCCAAACATCAGTCTCAACTAGCGGTGATATTGCAAAGCACATATATTTACAATATCCAAACTCCGAAAATTTCCCAAAGTTTGGCGATGAATGTAGCATTGATCCCCATATTGCAGATTTGAGTGAACATAGATAGCACACTGGTACAGTACTTGTCCTCAGAGAGCCAGTGGTCAGGAGTTGATCGATAGGTTATGTGCATCACACTGCTGCAAGGAAAGGTCAGTGGGGCCCGAGTGAAATGCCAGGAGAGTTGGCCATAACCGTAACCATCCATCTTGCCTTCCAGAGACCAGGGGATTGGGGTACAGACAATGAGAGGCTTGTGGAGTGTAAAATAATGGCTCTTCTATCTCTTCTGCTCTGTCTTCCCCTCGCAGAGTTAAACCAGACAGGTCCTCTGATTTCCACACTCGGCAACAATGAATGTTTGTGAGTTACAGTGCTGATGCTGTGCTGTTATATTACTAGGTCATTTTTGACAATAAGACAGGTGCATGTCAAGGTGTCTAACTAAACTTTGATCAGACCAAGTCGTAGTTTGACCTTAAATGAAACTAGATACAAACTCCTTGCTAGCAGCACCTTTTGCATTTAATATATCCAGTTTTAATACCAGTTCACACACCAGTCAAAAGGAATAACTCATATTGTGTATTTGTTTGTTTATTTCTATATGGTTCTATCTAGATTTCCATATATTACATTTAGATATTATGAGCAGCCTTTTGAATTTTTTGGTTGGTTTGTTTTTAATTATTTCTATATGAGTCTATCTCGGACTATCTTGCCATATTACTTTCAGGAATTATGATCCGTAATATAATGTTGGTTTTGTTTTGTTTAATTTCTAAATGGTTCCATCTGTCTACTTTTAGGCATCATGATGTCCTAACTTTGTGCACCTTATTTTTAAAGCAAAAGCAGTCTTCTCATTTCAGCTGCTTCCAGTTTTTTAGCCATCACAAAAAAAAAATTATTAAAACTTTAAATTTGGAACAAAACATACTCACTATTTAGAGCAGTGCTGGGGGTAACTCAATAATACGTTACGTCATAATATTACTTTTCCCAAGTAACTAGTAAAGTAATGCATTACTTTTTAATTTTAGAGTAATTTAACTCAGTTTACTTTTTCTTATTCATTTACTGACAAGTTTTCTGACTCCATGTTGGAGAAATCAGAAATACAGAGGAATTGTGTGCGGTGTGTGAATACAGGGTAGTTCTAGACTAAATGTGAACGTCTTACTCTCAAAAAAACAGATTTAGTAGTTATCAAAACTAATTTAAAAAAACGCAAACCTGCAATAGTTAAATTAAACAAATGTATCTAATCCCATTTTATTAACCAACTTACTTACAAGCAAAAATGACTTCAAAAACTAACTACTGTGCTTTAGTGTTTTTGTTGTTGTTGTTGTTGTGTTTTGCTGAAGAGTATTGAATTTTCTTATCCTGTATTCTTCGCTTTTTCTTCAGCCTGAGGTTTATTTGTGACACTTTTTGGTGTGAAAGGGCTTTTACATTGGCTATAAATAGAACTTCTTTAATTAAAAAAACACTCAAGTTCGGCCCATGTGTACTTTCCATAAAAAGTAACTAAGTAACGTAATTAGTTACTTTTTTAGGGAGTAACACAATATTGTAATGCATTACTTTTAAAAGTAACTTTCCCCAACTATGATTAAGAGTTTTACCCCAATAAACTCCCAGTTTGCTGCTTATTAATTAGTAAGGTAGTTGTTAAGTATGGAGTTGGGTTAAATGATCTACATAAAAAGTGGTCATGGAGAGTAAGGCATTATAGTGTGCCTTATAAGTACTAATAAATAGCCTTGCTAATAATATGCATGCTAATATGCAAGTAGTTACTGTAATTGAGAGAACATTTTTAAAATAAACTGTTACCGTTGTTATCTTATGTGTTATTATATTAACTGCATTTATTATCAAAATCATGAACACACTGGTTTGCAGCAAACATTGTTCTAAAGTTTACTGCATGATATTATTCTAGCCATTTACCTATTATGGTTAATAAACTGGAAATTTGCACATTGACAAGAAAATAGATTACTTGATGAGACAGCCTCATTATGATGTCTTCACAGTATTCTCTACCACAGAGTGTCTTTGCAGAGAAAACAGCCAAAGCAGTACGATAGCTGACCCTGCCGCCACATGTAATGTCCTCCAGCTTGACGTCTGTGAAGGCCGGCCGGTACACTGCAACCAATTAAAACTTAGAAAAGAGGTCCTGCTGCTAGGGCTGATTGGTGGAGGCTCCTTCTGTGATCGGCTGCAGTAGGAGATTGGTGCTTCCTGGTTAGTCATTGCCTTTGATCTTTGACTCTTTGTCAAATAAATCATTTTCCCCTTGGCCCCTTGACCAGATGGCAGGGTGTATTCCAGTTCTGTTGCCTTGCGTCATGGTGAAATTCACCATTTACTCTGGAATGTGGCTGTGCATACCACATAACAGGATATACTGTGAATGGCTTAACAGCCAGTGAAATCACATCATCAAATCCAAACGGGAAGAAATGTAAACACAGTGTTCACATTTTTGGTAATGTAGACTTGTTATTACAATTTAGAATGTAAAGAACTAATTTGTAATATTTACAGATAACTATTAATGTTGCCAGTAAGCAATTTCATTTTACAATCAATTAAAACTATTTAAAAAAAAGTGAAATAAAAAATGTCAGATGATAAGAATCAGTCTGCATCTGTTAAAAAAAAAAAAAAAAAAAAAAGTATCCTTCCTGATGCTACTACACCTACAGCAACTGTGAGTTATTCATCTAAAAGAGATGAATCAGAATCCCTATTATCAAAGCAGCCCAGCTTTATATCTGTAAATATATGCTCTTTTATCTTACTGCCTTTATTTTGGTCTGGGCAGGGAATTACCCAATTCATTTAAATTAAATGTCCCTTCCATTAAAGGAGTAGACCTGGGACCCCTTTGAAATTAGATTTGAAAACTGCTGAGGCTTATCTAACGAGAGACTTAATACACCATACGATAACCAACATGAAAGACTTAATTTACTCATCCAGGACACTAATGGAAATTTACTTAAGGCCTGGAGCTAACTGTTAGTTATGGTGACCAAAGTATAAGTTATAGACAACACTATCATACATCAGGTTATGTATCTGTCTTGCTGTCTTATCTTTTTTATGGATATATTGTTTTATACATATTTATGTATTTTAATTATTTTAATTACTTATATCCTTTCATATTGCTTTTAGGCATTGTGATAAGATATTACACATTTTATGGAATGCATTTTTTCCCCCAGTTGCAATTTATTCACTAGAGTTTTGCATGAAAATGAACTCGATCCTCCACACAGTTCTGCACCGTGAACTTCGATTGACATTCACAATCTCTACATGACACACACAAGTAAGTTCAATGGAGCTCAGGCTAAAGAAGTTATTAGGGTGTTTCTTGGTTATTTAGAATTGTGCATGTAATTATGCATGCTAATGAGCCAAGCAAATTACACTTTCAGCGTTGATAGCAACAGAAATGATGAGCAAGATAACCAGACATCGGAATTCATTTTCATTATGCACTTGTATGAATTTTGCATTTTTTAAAGCCAGAATATTTCCTAAATGATTATCTGCTAATTGCAGTACAACTCACATAAATCTTTAGTCTTCTCTACTTTGCCATCACTCTTTTTGTGTGTGTGCAGTCAACTTAAGGCTTTCATTTTTCACTAATAAAGCAATTGCATAAAATGAGCTAAAAAAAAATGCTAAAAGCAGAGGGAGCGTATTATAAAGCTTGTACATGCTGAAAAATGGCAAGTGGCTTTACAGTTAAACTGCAGATTTCATTTTAGTCTGCTGCGAGTCTTGTATAATAAAATATACTTATATATATGCACACACACAATGTACCTATGTATCTCTACATCCAGCTTTGCCTTTGTGAAGTGTCTTTTCTTAGTGATGCAGCCTCAGACTACGGTTATGTTTTTATATTTTCATTTCAGTGAACATACACAGTATATTTTAAAACCACTTTTCATTAGTTTTTCCTTTGAGATGGTGAATATTGCTTGAGCAGATCGATATTTCTTTTATAACTTCACAGAGCAAATGACGGCCCATATACACACACTCGCACACATCAGCCTCCCCTCCGGGACTGGAAATGGAGTTTTGTGTTCTTCTTCCACTTTAACACTTCAAAAACCTCAGAGGGCTTCTTGGTAAGCAGGGAATGTGCACTGAAGAAACGTTATGGACTTGCATTCCAATTGCTGAGGCCCGCGTGTTGCAGATGCAGAAATATTCAGCATCTTCTGCTCACCTTACATAGATAAAATCTCCTTTGACAGTATCAGTGGAAATCGATCGCGTTTGGATGTCAGCCTGAATGGATAGACCTCCCCAATGACAAATCAATATTGTAAACTGATAATCGAGTGGTCACCTTTTCTTGTCTTTTGAATTCTAACTAGCCATTCTGACTGTGATTCTGCTGGATTTGTGGTTGCAGGTTGCTTGTGAGACTTGCTCCCTCTATAGGCGATGTTAAGCATGAAAAGTACTGCAAAAGTGCTGTCAGCCTATGCTTGTTCCCAAAGAGTTTAATTTTTGTTGAATGGAGGTGGCCCATTGTTTTCTGATTGCTTGTTGTGACGAAATAGTCAATGGCTGACTATCAGGTAGGTGTAAGCATACAATACAATCCTTGGCACTGCTGAATAATGTGGATTAAAATGCTATTCTTCCCACAGAAAGATGGCCCAGTGGGTTTGTTGTGTAGATACAGCAAAACCACACCAAGAATAGCTTTTCCAAAAATGATTTGTATTGAAACCTACTGTTAAGACAATGAGAAACCGAGGGTGAGCGAATGGGAGAGAGAGAGAACATGGACAGCTTAAATATTTCTGTAACAGATTAAAAAGCAAGCTGCTTTGTATTTTGACGGAAAGGGGCATTAAATATTCTCCTACAACAGAGGAAATGTCAGGTCTGCCAATGCCAGAGTGAGAAAAGAGGATTAATGTACACATTAATGTAAGACAATGCAGTCCAGCTTTAACCCCTTAGACTAGTGCAAAATACAGAACCCACATGACCACATTTGGTTCTTTCCCTAGTTCCTTGCGGAGTCCAGGCAGACATCCAAACCAAACTGTGAAGAAGACATCCCGTGAGTCACTGTCACTGCGGGACGGTTTTGTTTTAGCTCTCTGCTGCTGTTCATGTTTTTTTTTGTATTATGTTCCAAAGCTTCAAAGTAAGGAGAAAGTTTGGAAAGGGAGTTAAGGACTTCTTGCATGTTTTGAGAGCGCTCCTCTGGGTTATTGTCATTGTGCAAGGAGCAGGAAACTCTTGGGGCAAGCTCTAGATTTAGTTTGAGAAAGCATTGTGGGATGAAATTAAATCCAGTTTAATGAGACAGAGGCAATGCCCTGTAGAACTGTCTATACTAGTCAAATCGGCTGTATTTATAGCATTTACTCCACACGTATACAAATTGAATACTCTGAATTAACTGCATGCATAAGTCCTGTAATTACCGACGTTTACATCAAAATTAGAACAACCAATGCATCCTTTTTTGGGGGGATCAAAACAAAGTGACCTGATTCATATGTTAATCTGATATTGTTGACTGACGCTGCAGCTATCTAAAATCAGATGTAGGAGAAATACCAGATACCCAACACACATAAACCCCCCCAAAAAGCTGTTACATTTAAGTGAGGAGATGATTCTGACAACACAAGATGAGCATGGTGAAGTGGTTTAACTCAATATAGATTGAGTGTCCAGTGAACTGTGACAGGGTACTCACCCAGACCGTGAAGGGTGGTTCCACTCCTGTCCCTACAGCGTTTGTATCCGATCAGCTTGTAGCGGCAGTCAGGATGCTGGATTCTCAGTTCGCTTTCAAGTGGAGGAATGCAGCTCCCACCCGCTCGGCCCCCTGCCGTACCTCCTCCGCGGTGATTTCACACGGGTTCACAAGGCAGTCAAAAGGGTAATCCAGGCATTGTATTGATGCTCCAAAGAGAGTGAGCTAAGTGCATCCCTTATGGGTGCACTTAAAATGTTTGATAGCCATTAGTTTCTTTTTCTCGATTCAAGATTTGGAAAAACTTAATGCAGAAACTTTAAGATCTAGAATGCAAAGTCCCAGAAATATTTTTTTTGTCCAAGCAGGGTTCTCGTGAACAATGTGTGATCTTCCAAAACAAGTAGGATCACATCAGATCACAATCAGACAGATAAATCCATACGAAGCTGTTCTCTTCTTTCAACTCATTTGCATTATCCAGCTTCTTTCAAGTAGAAAAAAACTGCACCTGCCACGGTTCATTTGTGACATCCAATGTCTCCCTCTCTCTCTCTCTCTCTCTCTCTGTGATTTTTAGTGTGCGTGTGCCAGATTGCTAGAGCTAGACTTGAGCTGCCCGTGCTGTAGTCATCACTCACAGCCAAGCCCCAAAACGGTGAGCCTCGCACAGAGGAGAGCTACTCCAAGTCTTTCAGCAAAGCATCTCTTTCTTTTCAACAAGCTCTGTCCAACTGAGACCAGAGGCCACGCCTCTTTCGCTCTGATTGGCTGAGCTGCAGCAGGCAGCGATGTGACAAGCAAGAAGAGAGGGAGAGAACAAGAGAGAGAGTGTGTGTTTTAGGGGGAGAGGGAGGATAGACCAGGCTCTGTGAGCCCTGGAGGGACAGGGTGGCTAATGAAAGCGAAAATGCTTTTCTCCCAATGCTTTAGCCAAATTTGTCTGCTACAAATTTGTTGTGACTCCTGGCAAACTGAATTCATACTGACAAAGTCTCCAGTTTCTTAAGGGAGATGTATCTTGTTCTTCATACAATAAAGCCAAAAGTCAGTTCTTGTCAGCCTAGTGCTCTGTTAGTGCCAGATAGCGTGGGAATATTGAAGGAAATGCTTAAACTCGTACATCTCATTCTAGTGTGGAAATCAAAGTCACATTGTAAAATTGGAATTATGAGAATTAATTCCAACTTTTAACATTGTGTCATGTAAATTTTCACTGTGACATAATGTCTTATTGTGATATGTAACCGTGAGAAATAAGGTCATTATAGCATTTTTTATTTATTTACTATTTTTATTTATTTCTTTCATTATAAATCGATGTTTGGCTAATAGCGTAGCATGAGTATGTTTCATATAGTACACTATAATTATCAGTTTATTTTGACCAGTGCTTACATTATTTATGGTTGACAACTATTCTTATCCATCCCAACTGACTGAGCTTTTCCCTGCTTCCAACTGGAACATTTTCTTCATATCATTTGTCTCCTCTGCCTGGGTTTAATAAGCTAGGTCTCTGTTTGTGCCGGAAGCATTGCATTTCTGTTTGCTTTGTAAACCTTGCCACTCTTGTGCAGCTCCACAGCTCTTAGTCTAAAGAAAAGTCAGCAAAGTTAAAACAAAAGTGTTGAAACAAGCTAAGATAGTGTAGTGACAGCTATAGGGTAAGATGGGTCAGAATGCATCCTCTGGGTTTGACTTTCTTTATGCTTTGGTCATAAATGTCTAAACATTTCATTATCAGCACATCTGGCCATTCTCAGCAACAAATCATTTCATTAGTTAATTAAATTTTTGTCACTGTGTAATAATTGATCTTTTAATTTGTCATATCTATATATATAAAGGAGGATTTTGGAGTGTTTGGGTGTTTTTTCGTACAGTATGCACCGCCGGGCTGCTTGGTAACACTTTAGATAATTTGGAAACACATATTTACTATTAACTAACATTATGACAATTGGTGTTACCCATGTTTTATTTTCTATTAGTGTCCTTTAAGTGTCACTGGCTGCTTTTATTTTGAAGAAAAAAAAACAAAAACATTAATATTGTAAAATAGTATTGTTATAAATTATTTTGAGGATGATTATATATTTTAAAAAGTAATTTAATTTTGTGAGGGTAAAACCGAATTTTAAGCAGTCATTAATCTAGTGTATAGTGTAATATTAAACTTAAAAATCATTCAAATATGCTGAAAAAATAATATAAAAAAGGAAAAATTCTGTATATAAAGATGCAATTTTTTACACTTTTTCACTGTTCATAACTACTTTGCCTCATGTTAAACACCATAAACAAACTTTAACTTCTTACTGAAAATAACACCGTTTGTGTTGTTTTAGAAAGTATTCAGACTATTTTCAGCATATTATTTGACATGCATTTTAAAACTTTTCTTTTCAAATCGCCAAAAGTAAATAGAAGACATAAACAGCTGGCTTTGAGTGGCAGTTTCAGGCACCACCATCTGACAGTTTGAACAAAACTCTAATTGAGAGACTGGTAACGTGACCAGGCCTTCATAAAAACGTTCGCAATATTACTCTCTGTGTTAACTCCCATCTATTTGAAGCGTAATGGTCCGTCTCAGCATGCATATATTGTCACGTTAACGGCACTGGCTTTGCTTCAAATGTGATACCTAGAATAGAATTGGTCCGGCTTTCGCAGCTTCAATGTCACGTCAGTGAGGCAAAGACAATTAAGGTGTATAAATATGTAAATATAGGAGGACACCTCACCAGGAGTCAGGTAATGACATTTTCAGCCCCGACTTGGTTTATTCCCCAGTTGTCCCAAATTAGAAACCTTAATGACGACCAATAGGCCACAGATGGTCAAACTCTAGGGTACATGAGTCTCCTGATCTCCTTCTGCTTCTTGCAACATCACTTTTACGTGCCAACAATGCATTACCTTGCCAGCTGCCGCATGCTCAAGGGGGTAATCATTACCTTGAGTGGAAGGTCAATCCATGGCAGCGTTTGCCAGTGAGATCGTGGCCCAGGTTGCGTTTGGAGACTGGCAAACTGGACAACAAGGGTGATTCATCTTTGGAGGTGAGGGGGCAGATACTCCCCGTCGCTATTTGTCTTGTGACGTTGACATATAAAAAAACACTCAGAGGGCACAATCTCGGGAGAGAAAGCTGGCGGACGTCCACAGTTCGTCTGGACACGGGAACTCATGATGTCTTTTCTGTGTCTCTTTTGTGTCAGGACTTGTTTGGTCGAGAGTTACTTCACAGATTCATGAGATAAATTATGTTTGTTGAAAGTCTGAAAGATGAATATGGATTAATCTAATTGTGCTAATGTCATAACACTGATCTGTAGCATTTACAAAAAAACCTGAATGAATGCGATCAGCATATGTCAAGGCCGTTGCTTTGACTCGTGGGGATTAAATCTAATTTGAAATCCCTTGTTAACCTATGAACAAATCATTATTGTTGAAAGCATACAAGCCTGGAAATAATATTTTCATCATAATCATTTTGAATTAAATAAATCTAGACTCCAGAACGATGTCTTTTATGCTAAGATACAAAATGTCATAACTGGATAGTCTGTGTATTTGGCCTAAGGTCAGAAATGCCAGTTATCTTATGTGACTTTGACTCTAGACATAGCACATTAATCACATTTCACACACACATATATATATATATATATATATATATATATAGTCACAAATGGCAAAGCAAGCACAGAACAACGAGGTAAGGGTGAACAAAAATTCCCCGGAGGGTGGATTTATTTAGAAAAAACTGTAACTGAAAGTCTCTGTGTTGGCGTGC
>JAUCMU010000042.1:13254007-13264517 GCA_032275025.1 Enteromius treurensis
ATATATACATACTTATTTATTTGTTACTTACTTTAAAGTAAACAAAACAATAACAAGACAAAACAAACAAAAAACAAACAAATGGTTTTTAATTTTTTTTTTTTTACTTCGTTAGTTTCAAAAGGAGAGGCAAGAAGGCGTTCGGATTCAAGTGCAGATTGCTTATTAAAGAGCGTGGTATCACAAGCAGGGTGGATGGATAGCAGACATCAATGGCAGAAGCAGATCAAAAGAGTAGTCATAGTTCAGGCGTGAGTCGGTAACAGTAAATCCAAATCAACACATGAAACACGGAAGTAGATTCTAACAACGAGACCATGCAGACATACAAACACATTTGGGTTTTATACACATAGAACTAGGTCAGTGGGAGGAGACTAGACATGAGTGGCTATGGCAACATACAAGGGGGGGGCGGAGACATCAATGGGGAATCGTGACAACAGATGAGATGGGTAGTGACAAGAGTCCATGAATGAAAACTGACACAAAACATACACAGTTAGCTGAGTGCTGGAGTGCCATCCCCTGAGCTGGGGTGCACATCGTTACAGTTAGCTACTTAGTTTTATGGACTTGTTTAAAATGAACTGAACTGGTAAAATATGATCTAACCAGAAAATAAATAAATAAAGTAAAACAAGCCAGAACAGTATAATACATTTTAATACATTTTGCGATGTAGTGATTTAGCTATTTTATGTTTTTTCTTCTTTTTTATGTTTTATTAAAATAGGCATATATATATATATATATATATATATATATATATATAAATACATACACGCATAAACATAAACTAGCATAAACATGATTAGTTAATTCAGAACATAACGTAGGAGTGTGTAAGTACTTCAGAAGCTCATAATAAAAGGGCATTTCCGCTAATAAAGTAGAAATGATTGCAAACCATGTACGTTTTAAAGTTGCGGGACAATTAGCTAAATGTAGCTCTTGCTAATGGTTGCCCACTGCAACAAGAAAAATCGTTTTCAATGGCTTGAGGTGGAGAAGCCCAATAACGGACTCCGATGCTGCGCTGTTCCGCCTCTCTCGCTGTCATCACTGAGCCGAGCCGTGTTATGATGACAACAAGAATATTCAGCCGTGGGACGGAGAATATATGAGTATCAAACCCTGCGTTTTTACTTATTTTGACGCAAATAGCTCGATTAGTGTGTAGCCAGCGCATTCCCGATCCTCCTCCTCTTCCAGCTCCCAGTGTGCCGCTTACCGACTGCCGCAGCCTGACAACCGCTACACAGTCTCCGGCAAGATGCTACTACCACGCTCCGGTCTGCTTATCGGCGTTCTCTGGACTGTCATCTTCAGTCCCGCTTGTGTCAAATCTCTGAACGGCGAAGAAGATCAGTCTCAAGACATGGAGTGCAAAATGAAAAGCGTTACGGTATCCGCTTTGCCGTTTTTGCGAGAGAACGACCTGAGCATCATGCACAGCCCGTCGGCCTCCGAGCCCAAGCTGCTATTCTCCGTAAGGAACGATTTTCCGGGCGAGATAGTCGTTATTGACGACTTGGAAAATACTGAGCTCCCGTACTTTGTATTGGGTGAGTGATGTTATTTATTATCAGTTTAGCATATTCTTAAAGATGCAGCATACTTGTTTGTGACAGCTATTGTTATTAGTGATAAAAATATTAGACGCAGGCCTAATCCGAAACTCAAATAGGTCAGTTCTAGTATGTTCTTTTTCTGGAATAATACTCGGTAAACTGCAGATATGTGTTATTTAAGCTGTAGGAAGCATCACTCCCGTTTGGCAGGTTGATACATACAAACATATGTTTTTGTTTTTAATTGTTTTATTTATTTTTATATGATGAATATGCAGGACAAATACAGGAGTGATCCTATAGAGACAAAGCGGCTACTTAGTTAAATTCTTGAGAGAATCTCACGTGCAAACTTGTGTGAAGTTTGCTCCATAGCTTTACCTTTTTTGAACTCTAAGAAGAACAAACCAAGCATACAACCACAACAAAACAAATATGTGCATGGATTTGTTATCTGATAGAGATAGATAGATATTATAGATAGATAGACATAGAGACAGATAAACTGACATAAGTTATATTATTTATTATAAATGTCTGCTGTGAATAGTAGTTTAAAAATCAACATCTTATCGCTAAATTGTGTAACTTCATGTTACTGTAAGTACAAAGTGTGCAGTTCTTACTGGCATGAGTTGAGATGGACTTTGAACTAAATAACTTTGGTTACCATAATTAATTCAAAGACTTTTTGATTTGGTTTTGTGGACAAAGATGTTCAAATTGGTTATTATGGCACCCTCGTTGCTTTCATTTTGAACATTTTAATTAAAAAGATAAACATTAATGTAAGCTTTTCAATTTAAAAGAGCTACTAAAAAGGTGAAAAACAATGTTTAGTTTTTTTTCTGTGTGTGTCACATGGTGTGTATAAATGGTGTGTAGTATATATATATATATTTTTTTATTTTATTTTTATTTTTATTTTTTATTTTTATTCTGTTTTCAGAATCCTATATGTATGTATGTTTAAATAAATAATAATAATAATAAAATGTGTGTGTGTGTGTGTGTGTATGTATGTGAGTTTGTTATATATCTTCAAATTTAGGGTTAATAATTAAAAATAGTATTTTAAAACTCAAACTCAATACTTTTAAAAGTCAAACTAAATACTTTTGTTTACATTTGTCAAAAGCAGCTAGTTTGTATGAGGCTGCACACAGGCTGCTGTCCATGGTGCTGAACACCGCATGCATATCTGCCACTCACTCTGAGGTGAAAAAAAGCAACTTTAAGGGGCGGACAGTTGTATCTTTGCCAGCCAATCAGATATGTAGTGTGAAGTGTCTGTGGCTGTCATATAAGATGTGCTGGGGTTGACTGTTTATTTGGCACTGCTGTGGCGTTGTCAAGGATGTCATGTTGTTTCTCACTTTAGTCATGTCTGGAAAGAAATGTTAGACGGGAAGTAAACATGGTGAAAATTTAGATTTTGTATTTATTTTTTAATATAAGTACCTTTGTTTTGGGAAAGAGAAACAAAAAACACTGAGTTCTAAGTTTTAGTGGTTTCTAAATCCCTTTTTGAAAAAATCAATGCATAATAAACACACATTCTAGTTACAATATTCATTGTACTTCATATATAATTAATTCCTGATTTAATTTATGCTTTAATAGTCTAACAAACTTTTAAAAAAGAATACACTTGAGAAAACACAGTTTGAACCACGTACAGTCATATTTGAATGCATGAGGACCTGCATATTTATAACCAGAAATCCTTAGAGTCTAAAAAATAGTGTCAGCATGCAGAGCTAACCAGGATTTCGGTTTGTTAACAATGTTCGGATGTGACTGCATTTTTCATAGCACAAAGTTCTAAGTAGTCAGGATTTTAATACTTATACTACAAAATTCAAATAAGCTCAGCGCTTTAGAATACATAAAACACTCAAAAATAGCATGCGTTGGCTCTGCAGAAACCTGCTGGCCTTAAAATAGGGTAACATTTTTTTAGTTTTTTGGAAACTTACTTAAACTTGACTTTTTATTGTGAATTTGTTAGGTTTTAAATATTTAAAACCAATTTCAAGTTTCAAATTCAGCTGTTTGCTTAAAAACTGACCAAAGCCAGCATTGATATTCTATTATGCAGTGGTGGAAGTAAAGAATTACAACTATTCATGTTACTGTAATTAAGTAGGTTTTTCGCATACTTGTAATTTTTAGAGTATATTTTAAAGCTGTACTTTTACTTGTACAAATTTAGCTATATAACCTACTTCGTTTCTTTTAAATCATAGTCCGTTACCGAGTACGCCTACATTTTATAATTGATATTCAAACCTTTGAAGCATTTCAGTAGCCAATAAAGATATCCAATCGTAAACGGACCAATAAAAGCATTGGTATCTAAACCAGGAAAAGCTGACGAAGAACATTCTTACCGGGGCTACTTCTCCATGTTTATGTCTATGGCGAGACCATGCACCTATGTATTACTCCGCAGCGGTGCCGGCCTGACCAGGATAACCTAGTTAGAATATAAGCACTTACTATACAGTAAGTTTATACGTTTTTATAAGTTTGGGATAAGACAGATTGGCGGCTTGAGAGCAGAATTCATGATGTACATTTCGCAAATCTTGAACAAAGAAAAAGTTACATATTGCTGCTTTAAGCCAACGAGCACTATGTTGCGGTGCATGAATATACACGTGCTGTGTCTCGCTTTCTCCTCTCCTGGCATCTGCCTCCTGGAAATCACACAGTTTGAATGTCCACACGGGATTGCAGGTATTCCGCATACTGTACAGGCGAAGTATCCAATAGGGCTAACACACAAAAATGAACTGTCCTCTCATATTGCTCCGATATTGCTTGTGCGCGCTCAGACTGTGTGCAGTCGCCATATCTTTGCACTTTTAATATAAAAATTGTTTGTCTTTAATCCAATATTAAACTTTTATCAACCAATGGAAGCCTTCTGATTAAAAAAATGCTGGAAATTTTATTGGCTTAAAGTGAAATGCACCAAAAAGTCTTTCAATCAAACTTTAATTTCTTTACAATGTAAGTATGCTAGAAATGTTTTGGAATTTGTTTGATTTGTACATATAAATAATAATCATAATCTGTCTAACTGCATCACTGCATTATACAGACATTAGGTCAAAGCCATCTGATATTTCTTTTATCTAAAGCAATATAAATGACTCTAAAATCACTGCTGTTGTCATGTTTTGAATAGCTCAAATTTGGAGCCAGATTGAGGCCATTTTTCTGTAAATTCCTTGTGCTGTAAGATTTTGTGACAAAGTTACCTTATTTCAAAGATACAAATACACAGAATGAGCAAATGTTTAAGTCAACGAGCACTATGTTGCGGTGCAAATTGATCAAAATGTATATGGGTTCATGAAAATATGTCTTTTTAGAAGACTTAAACCACTCAAAGCTTAAACTAATAATTGCCTTAAAGCAAACTGCATGTATGACAAATATTGAGATATTAAAATATCTATATGGCAGTATACATTATGTAGTAGTTTTTCCAGTGGTACTGAAAAGGATTAAGTTTGTCATGAAATCAAAAATGACCCTACTTACTTTTTTTGTGCACATTAATGCACATTTATAATTCTTGCGCTGAACAGTTAAACTGTACAAGTAAATACAGTGGAAAAAACAAACAAACAAACAAATGTTGCTGTCTAAATCGCTGTCTGGCCATCTGGTATTTTAATATAAATATTGTAATTTTACAGTTTTATATGACATTGTGGATGCATATATTAGCATAGTTTAGTGTTCAGATATTCTTAACCACTACTATCTAACCATGCACTAAGTACACTAAGACACCAGTAATTTTACTTGTAATTGAGTATTATTTCAATAATGTAACAGTTGTAATTGAGAACACATTTTAAGTACTCTTTCTACCACTGCTAATATGCATCAGGAATTAATGATTTTTAATATGATCAAAACTTTGCTAGAGTGAAATTGGGAGATAATGTGTTTCTGACCAATGGAAACCAGTTTGCAAAATGAAATATATATTCATTCCTTGTGCCATCCCTTTAGCTTTAATAATTCACATTGGACCCAGTGCTTTTTAATTTCCTTCAGAAAGACTTCACCTTGCTTTACTTCATAAATCTCACTTTTGCCAGATCATCTCCTCTGTTCCTTTAGCCTCTGCCTCCCACAATGGCCCTTTGTTTGCATAAGATTGATTAGAATGATCATGGGGAGTAATTTCAAGTTGATGTTCTAAATGTTGCCTAAGGTGTTTGCACGTCCCTCCCTTCACTCTGTGGTCTTGTTTCCTGATTATAAATGCAGTCTTTACAAAGCCGCTACTGGTCTTTGAGCAAGCTATTTTTAATTGGATACATTAGGGTAATTGGTACAGTCTACAAATGCTTTCTCACACACACTCACTTTCTCTTGCACACACACACACACATTTACTTGAGGTAAACAAATGAGAACACACCAAAGACATTTAGTGGGGGAGTGTGGGCAATGCCCACCCACAACGAAAAATCTCTAAATTTAGGATTTTAGATTAGCTTTCATTCTTGGCTTTTATATTTTTCTTTAATTGACTGTTGGCTAAGTGTCAAACACAGAAGAGGCGTTGTTGTGAGTCTTTTCTAGCAGTGGAGTGCGGGCTATATATACCAAGCAATATTGTACTGTGGGTACCTGGGTGAAATTGTTTATTTATTAATTTTCTTTAGCTGGCTTCTATTTTGTTCTATTAGTGGCTAGTATGGAATATAGCCTAACTTACTGAAAAAGAATGCATGACTGCAGCTGATTTATTACAAACCACAGTTTTTGGTAAACATATTGAAGTATCTCTATCATTTACAGGAAAAGCTGAAATAATTTGAAATGTTATTACAATTTAACATCACTGTTTTTTTTTTCCTATGTTATAATGCTGTATTCTATATGCTGATTTGGTGCTTAAGAAACCATTATTATTATCATCAATATTAAAAGTGTTAAAAATAACTTAAAAAAATAACTTTAAATCAAGTTTAAAAAAAATAATTTATTGAAATAGATTTTTTTAGCAACAATGTTAAAGTCTTTACTGTCACTTTTGATCATGCTTGAATATAATTAATAATTAATCTTAAAAAAAACAAAAAAACTTTTGACCACATATTTTTAATTTTTATATGTAATGCACTGTAATGGAGATTAGAATTGATTCTTTTGTATGACCTCTTCTATAGGGGGGTGTACTGAAGTAAAGCAAACACAATAAGATGTAATGATCCATGTTTCAACCCTCTCTCTCTCTCCCTGGAGTGAAATCCAGGATTTAGAGGTGAGCTTTACTGTGGGTTTGTCAGGAAGGTTCTGAGAGACAGCACAGGGAGATTGTGTGGCAATGAATGGTTTCCGTGGCAACAGGAGCTGGTGCTTAAAGGATGCCTTGAAGAGTGGTGACATTACGCTTCCTCCTCGGGAGAAAAACAGCGATTTTACCCAAGTACATCTGGAGAGAATCAAATGCAAATTCTCTTTTAGTTTACAAATGTGATACCCATCTCTATCACTATCAATACATGTTAATTTTTGTTTCTAACAAACAGCTTCATGGTCTTTGCACAGTGTGATTATAGTTGTCTTAGTTGTCGAGGCTTTTGCGCCGAGTGAATCATAACAATTGCAGAAATTAAATTACTTGGAATCCCTTGTTGTGTATTTGACAACAGGAGACTGACTGAACAAATGTAAGTACAGAAACAAGCAAATGGATGACATCTGATTTTGCTTTCTGCCACAGTTTTTGATTTACTCCATTTTTCTTTTTTTTCTAAGCGTCTTTTAGCCTTTGAGTCCCTTCGGTTTGCCACTGCAACAGAAACTACAGGCGCAGATTATGTGGAACAACACATACTCTAGCTTTCTGGAGAAAATTGCCCACAAAATGACTTTAAACAACATCCCTTTAAAGAATGAGATCCAGGAAATATGGTGAAGAATTTTGATCTGTCACTTTTTTTTTATTGTTGTCTCCTTGAATTATCCAAAGGGTGACACAGTGTTTCGAGTGTCTGTGTATGAGAAAGCAAAGCAAACCTTGAGGTATTCACAAAGGAACTGAATATATTTATGCACACTCACGTGTTGTCAGCAAGGCCATGCACAGGACAAGCAAACGGAATGAGCTTGACTTCTGCAAACTTCTGCATGGAAAGGCTACTGGCTTAATGTGTAGAATACTTGAAGCAAACTGGAAAAAAAATAGACAAGCCATTCATTTTTAAAGTTTAAACGTTTTTATTTCAGTGATTTGTATGACCTCAGAATTATGTTACTGTTCTTTTTGATGCATTTTAATAACTGTTTATGGCTGTGACATTACCTTACTTTTAACTTTTATTGTTCATAATGACTTGTTTAGCACCTTGGGCTACCATTATTATAATTCTAAACAGGTCTCCCTTTCACTTCAATAGTTTTAGCAGGTAAATAGATGCACCCTTTCAGCAGTAATGCACAGCGTACAGTAGCTTGAGGGTAGCTAATGATTTGAGACCCTCAAGCGATGCAAACACTTGCATGCATAGTAGTTTGCATACAAAACTAAGCATGTGGTCATTTAAATTGCCCAGATTGTTGGTTGTAATGTTTCTAATGTTTTATGGTTTTCATTTATAAGAAAGTATATGGAGGTAGGTAGCAGCCCTGCAACGTGATTCATTGAGCATGCATACGCTGCACCGCAGCTCAGACACATTTGACATTATTACATCAAAAAGTACACTTTTTCAAGGGAATTTTCCTTGTTAGCCTCTTTTGTGTACTTCAAATAAAAGGAAGTGTCTTGGGTGAATCTTGATGGGCTTCTTTTGTTAAAAAGTTGTGCCCTTGTGTTTCTGAAATTCAACATAACTTCTGTTAACCAACCATATCTTAGAAAGACTGTCTTAAATGATTAGCAAACAAATTCCCTGTCTAGTCAGGATCAGGAGATTGTTCGATCTGTGCACAAAATTCTCTGTTTTAATGAATTCCCTGACTCTTGAAAAGGGTTTTAATAAATCAAATGCAGTGCATTTCCTTTAAGCTATATCTATTGGAGACCATTGTTTATTTGAGACTGATGTTAAATTGTTGTGGCAAATCAGCTGGCCAAATAATTTAAATAGTGAATAATTTAACAACAAAGAATGGGTATATTTAAGGCATATAAATAGTTAATATTGTGAATAAGTGTAGAGTCTAATTCTTCTGACTATATTGTTTTTTTTTTGTTGTTGGTTAGATGTGTTTTGTGTGACGTCACATTCAGAGTGAGTTAGTTTTCCTCTGGTGAACTAGGACACTCTGGAGTTTAAGCCATTTCTTTGCTGACAAATCCGTATTTTGCAAAGATTTAGTAAGATGTATTGGGGGAATGTTTGCCAAAAATACTGTCGGAAAACTACTAAATTAAACTGACTTATTTCAGTGTACACTGTTTTCTACTTTTAAAAATAAGTATTTATTTTGATTGCAACTTTTCAGCACTCGTTACACTAGTATTAACTAGCATATTACTAGAACATTAGCCATTTGTTAGTAGCAATTAAGCACATATTAAACCTTATTCTACATTACTTTCTACATCTCTAATCAATGTCTAAACTTACTTACAACTAACCTACCAACTATTCATAATATTAATAATTTTTATAATTATTATTAACTATTTGCTTATTAGCTCATTAATATTGGCTGTTCATTAGTAAGTATAAAGCATATATTCTGCATTATCATATTCTACACCCTTAATCCTACCCAATAGTTAACTTAACAACTACCTTACAAACCATCAATAAGAAGCAAATTAGGCTATACCTGAGCCAAAAATCGTAGTTAGTGTAATGGTTTGTTAATTTTGAGAATTGGACCTTAAAATAAAGTCTGACTCATTTACAGTATGATAAGGTCATTGCCAGTTGTGGTGAACCATTATAATTAGAATGTCTTTGTTTTTAAATCTGTTTTCCTGATTTAATCCACACTAATAGTAGTCTGAAACACATAGTAGCATACCAGCTTTATTGTCCATGCTTTACGTAAGTCATTTTAGAACAATGGAAAACCCTATGAAACAACAAACAGCATAGCCTGTTCTGCTAGTATTGATCTCAAATGCCAAAGGTGGATTTATTGTGTAAAATGTTGTACAGAGTGTAGAAGAAGAAGAAAATGACCCACACGGGGTAAGGGGGGTGTCTAATGGACACTTCCCACCTCCACTCACAGGGTACTTGAGCTGAGTGTGTTTTTCCTTTTCCTTTACAAGCCACAGTTCATCATCTTCTCAATTTGCCACAATCTTCGCTTGTCGACCTTGACATCCTTCTCTTATTCACACAACTCTGAAGAATCAATGAATGCCATTAAAGTCAAAAACTATGCAAACTTTCCAGCTTTCAAGGAGATAATCAAGAAGAACGGGCTGCTTATGTTAGCTCGTTTGCATAAACTTAGACTAAAAGCTTACTAATGAACAGTCTCTCTTATTTGCTTCAAATAAGAGAGTGAGACTTCATTATAAGTGAAGCTTGAAATTGTAAAGATTAGAGGGTTTTGTTCTTGACATTGTGTTTTTTTCCCCACATTAAATCTGTGATGTGTATTAACTGATACACCAGACCAAAATCTGAAGCCAGTTTATCAGCACATTTATTAATGTTTTGCAGATAACATTGCTTATATGTCTATGCTACTATTTAACATTTTTGGAAACAGTTTAAAAAAAGTATATATATATATATATATATATATATATATATTATTTTTAAGAAAAATATGTTATGTTTACACATTAACCCTTGTGTGTCAAAAAAAAAAGAAGTTACAAATACTGTAGGTCCGTAGTGAATAATAAGTGAAGTTTTTGCAAATAAACTAATTTCGAGTAGGAGCGCGGTCGATTAATCACAGCTGGCACCACATCCTCTAAT
>JAUCMU010000042.1:13308617-13322347 GCA_032275025.1 Enteromius treurensis
AATACACCACGTAGATTACCTGCTGGAAAACTCCAACCGTTACCTCTTCCGCTCCGTCCCTGGACTCACATCGGAATCAATTTTGCTACTGACCTTCCTCCTTCTGAAGGACACACCACCATCTTGGTTGTAGTGGATAGATTTTCAAAGGGGTGTAAGTTGATACCACTACCTGGAATACCTACCGCACTAGATACTGCTCAAGCCCTCTTTCAGCATGTCGTCCGTCACTTTGAACTCCCTGAGGACATCGTATCAGATAGAGGATCACAGTACACATCACGAGTATGCAAGGAGTTTTTTAGACCATTTGGAGTCACGATCAGTTTATCATCAGGATATCACCCACAGACCAATGGTCAGACGGAGTGAAAAATTCAAGAGATCAGCCGTTACCTAAGAGCCTATTGTCACGATCATCAGGGGGATTGGTCACAGTATCTACCTTGGGCAGAATATGCCCAAAATTCACTAAGACAAGAATCAACTGGACTTACAGCATTCCAATGCATCTTAGGCTATCAACCCCCTTTGTTCCCCTGGTCTGAGGAACCACCACTGGTCCCAGCTGTAGATCACTGGTTCAGAACAAGTGAACAAGTCTGGGACTACGCACATGTCCATTTGCAACGTGCCATTCGTCGTCACAAAATTGGGGCAGACGCCCGTATATCAGAAACTCCTCAGTTCCAACCAGTAGAGAGAGTATGGTTATCTACCAAAGACATCAACTTACGTATACCATGCAAAAAATTAAGCCCACGATACATTGGCCCATTTCCCATTACATGCCAGATAAATGAAGTCACTTACGAATTCCAATTACCACCAGGCTATCGCATTCACCCCTCTTTTCATGTATCCTTACTGAAACCTTAAACTGAATCTGTGCTTCCTCCCGATCCAGAAATCCAGGAACCACTTCCAGAAATCAACCCCTCCAAGACAATCTACCAGATTAACCAAATTCTTGACTCCAGGCGCAGAGGGGGCAGAATCCAGTACATGATAAACTGGGAATGGTATGGCCCTGAGGAGAGGTGCTGGGTCAACAGAGAAGACATCCAGGATCCATCAGTGACTGAGACTTTTCACCGCAAACATCCAGATCGTCCTGCCCCTAGAGGACGTGGACGGCCTCGCCGTCGTCTGAGAGCGTCAGGAGCCAATCCTGGAGAGGGGGGTGATTTCACGCCAGCCAGTTGCACTGGTCCTGGATCAGCCATCACAACTCGTTCTCAGTCACCGGAGTATTGATTGCATTCACCTGACCTTAATCAAGCATGCTGTATAAAAGCCATTCTCCCCAGTTGTGTGACGGCTGAGCTCGAGGTAACTTACCTTATACTTACCTTTAGCCTGTTTCTCACAATGTGTTCTCGCCATTATGCCCGCTGTGGAAACCATGTTTTATGAACTTTGTTCTAGTCTCTGTTCTTACCTGAATCAAGTACCTGTGGAAAAGGACTCTACGAACTCATGCTAAAGAAACCAGTAAGGAGTTCACTGCCCGTTCACTCACTGGTTTACTCACCTATTTACTCACTTTAAGGATCCGTTCTGAAAGAGAGGACGATCGGACGATCACCTGCACATCTCCTGTGCTCATGTAAGAGTCTCTGTTACTTACCATTGTTACTCACCTTCTCTACTCACCTCTCTGTCCAGATTACGAAGCCATCACCACACAAGAGCGTGTGTACCCTATGTTTCACAAAGTAAGCGGCAGTACCTCTGTTTAGTTAATATGATCTGGAGATCGTGTGGATTTGTGTTGGACTTTAAAATACGTTAGAGATATCCTCCTATGTTGATGGATGGCTGAATGGAGTTTTTGGTGATCTGGAGATCGCTCAGTTTCCTTTGTGTTTATATTTGATCACCCTGCTTCAATTCTTATTAAATTAATTTAAACTTACCTGTTGTTGTCAGTTTTCTGCAAATAAATATGTTATTATTTACACCACATGCTCAGTTCATTTGGAATAACACAATGTTACTAATGTTACTGTTTTATTTTTTTAAGGAACATGACAGAATGCTCCAAAATTTAACCCATTTTGGGAGCTGATGACTTGTGTTTAAAGTTGTTAAAGAGTAATGTTAAATAGTATATCAGTTATACTAAAATAACAGTGATATACACTTTCCTCCCCCCAATAAAAGGGGAGACAATAATAAGACAATAAAACATGGGAGTCTTGACCAGTTCAGTAAATCCCTTTTATCCCTGTGGGTTCTTCTTCGCTACACGCACTTAGAGTTTAAGTGCTCGATAATACCTTGTTTTATGCCCACATGCACCCTTGAACGGAAAGGGCATTTCCTCTTGCCTTTCTCATTTATTCTGCAAACGCCACCTAGATCCGATAAAGGCCCATCTGGAAAACTGTCCTACAATGACCCACTCATTAATATTGGCCTGGTCCCTTGGTCTCACAGCACACACGCTCATGCAGAAACAAACAAGAAAAACACAACTTTTGTCTTAAGAAATCAAAATTATTTATCATCCTTATACTTTCAGAGGGATGAAAGTCAATGAGATTCTTAAACAAAACGTTGTGACGCACATTTTGCATTGATTTTACCAGTGGAGCAGGAGGTGATTTATCACGAAGAAATGCAGAACCATCATCCTCTGCATAGTTTTTCTTCAATAATCTTGACAAAACTGTGCACTGTGGACAGATTGATCTGCAGAATTTGAATTATGTTCAATTAACTAAATTAAAAGAAAGGCATTAATTTAAACAATTATTAAAATTAGCATGTTTTTATATACATACATATATTAGCGGTGGGCATTGATAATTTTTTTTAAGGGGCAGGGGCAGTCGTGGCCTAACAGATAGAGAGTCGGACCTGTAACCTAAAGGTCATGGGTTCTAGTCCCAGGTCCAGCAGGGATTGTGAGTGGTGGGAGTGAATAACCAGTCTATGTTGACTGAGTGAAAAAAAAAAGCTTTTCATTAACGCAAGACTCTTATCGCGCGATAAAAAAAATATCGCCGTTAATCTATTTTAAGTTGGGTTGGAGTCTCTACTACAAGCTATGGTGACTTTCACCTTTAGTGCGGATGTATAGCCGAATTACACTGTAGTCTTATTCGGACGGGACTAGTTTTCTAAACTACTGTACATGTGAGCTTCGATTCTTATCACCTGTCGTCCGTGATCTTCATGTACCATATCAGATGGGGCTAACACCTCTAGGGTCAGTGTTTTGTTCGTATGGGCGTCACAGAGATCACGCGCTCTGTATTCGTGCATTGCTATAGTCCTTCAGATTGATTACAATTAGTATAATCACAAATACCATGCTTAAGATAAATGGCTAGTACAGCAAAAACCATGTCAATGTGTGGTTACTTAAGTTCAACAATTATGTTTTTTATTTGTAGTTATATAGATAAAAAAAAATTTATCTATGCACACCCCTAATATATATATATATATATATACATATAACTATGTGTGTTACAAAAGAATGAATCCCTCTCTCTCTTGTACTGTATGTCTAGAAGACATGCACAGGACTTCATCATAAAACATAAAGTTTGCCCTCCACACCTCCTGAGCATAAAAAACATGTTCCGACAGGCTTACTGGATTCAGATGTTTTGCAATAAGCGGCTGTTTTCTGCTCGGATAATTAGCCTGTCAGGCCCACATTACACAGACTTCCGACAGTTTAAACTTTCGAAACATCAAAGAGCCGATAGCGGTAAATGAGGTGCATCCAGTCCTGTTGAGTGAAACTCTTCAGGTCGCAAAGCGAGATCACTCAGTTTCCTTACAAAACTTCAGAATGACTTAAAACAGCAAATAAAAGAAGCATGTTATGCTTATATATATATATATATACAGTATATATAGAGAGAGAGAGAGAGAGAGAGAGAGAGAGAGAGCCTGTGCTTGCATTCAGATTTATACAAAGTACATGCACAGTATTTTTAATTTTTTAAGCATACACTAGAATATGCATGATGATTAATATGGTCATTAACATTGCACATATCCCAGTTTTTTCTAACTGTAGGTATGCTTGGGTCATATTTTTGATGCACTAATTGCACTAATTAGATGACACTTGATGTTTAAAGTTAAAAGAGAAACTCAAGAGACAGAACAACAACAGCAAACTACTGGAGACACTTTACAAGTTCTTGAGAAATACTCACGTTAGTTTAAAACAGTACAATACATTTTCATAAGTCATAACGTATGGATAAAAAAAAATATTTAAAACACAGTACAAGACTGTAACATTGCAATTGCCATGTTGGCCGTCAGTGTTTACACACAAAATCAAATGGATTACAGTTTGAAAGACTTTTCACTTAAAAATGTATGTACTGTATAGTTTAGACTTAAGATGAAGCAGCATTTTAAATCCAATTTTTAATTCTCTATATGAATTTGAGTCTGAAGAGTTCCAGTAAATGAAGCATTATTATAATTATTATTATTGTTTTTTCATACAGAGAAGTAATGCGCAATGTAGGAAGCCATACAAAATAAATCCAAAATAAATGAATATAAAATAAAAAGTATTATCACGTTTATTTTTGTTCCATACATTTTTGTAGGAAAAATTAAGTCATGAAGTGAAAATAGTATGAAAAATAGTATTTGCATATGAAAAGTCTAAAGTGTGGTCACATGTAACATTGTGGTAAACTAATTGTGAGTGATATACAGTGTATCAATTCAAATCAGAGCAGTGGGAATTTTGCATGTGAAAAGTGGAAAGATTATTGAAAAATCAATAATATGCACCATTGTTCAGTGAATTTGTGTTAAGTTTTTAAGATTTTACAACAAAAATCTTTTGCTTGTGAAAACTGAAAAAAACAAAAAAATGAAAATTTGCATTTGTGAATGAAAAGTCTAAAAAGTCTGGTCACATTTAGCATTGTTCTGTTATTTTCTTTTGTGTGAGTGAAATCCAACTATTTCAATTCAAATCAATGCAATGAAAATGTTGATGTGTTGACCAGCAGAAAGCTGTGCTTGGAATAAGTACATATGCAACTGTTCCGTTTCAAATTGATGCAAATAAAAATTCCATGCAAAGGCGAACGATTTTCCCACACAAATATGTGTGTGATATATGTGTTTCATATATCGATACACCTGTGTTGATAAAAAATGATCCCTTTTCCTGCAAAAAAGACACATTTTTCCTACCACCACAATTGTATGGCATTCGACAAACTGGAAAGAGTTGCGTGGAGATTCAACGTCTGTTGACTAAAGATTCAGCTGCATTAAAAATAACAGCTTATGGGTTTGGAATGACATAAGGGGGAAAATAACACCAAAAAAAGGTAATTTGCAGTTGAACAATTATTTTTTATTGTGCAGAAAGCACAGGAGGAAATCGCATATCACAAAAAGCATTTTCCTGAAAAAAAAAATATATATATACATATATAAATCAAATTTATTTTCTTTTAATCTTTTTAAATGGAAATATCTTGGTGCTTTCTGAAAAACTTGGAGCTGTAAAGAGATTTTAATTGGGGGGAAATGACTGATAAACTTGTATGGGCGGTAGAAAATGAGGCAGAAAGAAATGATATGGTGCAAATAACGGCCGCCTGACACGAGATGATGATGTTGGTTTATGAGGGCAGTCTAATGATCAATTTGCATGAGTCAAACGAAAGCTATTACAGCCAAAGCGCTCTCATCGCAGATGTATTAATGTCCAAGAGAGAATAAATAACAAGCAAAGGTACGTGGTTAAACGTGTGTAATTATCCCACTCCAACATTAATCCATTTTCTCTTTACCGTTTTTTTTTTTTTTTATCACTAATTTGATAAAGCTATTGGCGCCTTGAATATTGACACGACTGGCCTAACTGGATGTGGAGCGCTGGGTCCCTCGGAGGCCATTATGAAGGATGGACAGCTGGTCCCTGGCTCGGACCGGCCAGAATCAATCTCTAGTAAACAAGGCCGTTCTGTTGGGTGGGGAGGAGGGGTAATTGAGTTTTCTGTCATGTTATGGCGACAGAACAGGGACTCCATCAGTGGGAGCAGTTGGCTGCCCCATATCCTGCTGGGCACCAGAACCCACCATTATGGTGTCATCTCAATTGCCTTTTCAATGTCTCCATGAAAAATTGGATTTGATGTAATCTTGCTAACTGTACTTAAGTGCATTATAGATGCATTTAATCTTTATTTGCTATGGATTTATGCAGGATGAGACGTACAGGGCAGCAGTGATTTTGGCACAGTCACATATCCAGTGGACAGATGTGTCAAAAGAAAATAAGTATATAATTCATATGGTAAAATTATCATTATACATTTGAATAATTGTAATTACATGTTGTGATATATGGAGTAATTATGAATAATTGTAGTTACATATTGTAAATAGTGTTATTGAAGATGTTTTGATTTAAAAAATTTGATTTCTTTATTTTACTATATTAATAAATAAATGAATAAATAAATGAATAAATAAATAAAGTCTTAAATTATTAGAAAGAAGGCATTTATTACACTGCAAAAGTATATGATTTATTTATTTAACTTGCATATTGTATATATAAAAAAAAAATATTATAAATGTTTGTCGTTTTTTCAGTTAGTTTAACTTGATGTCCTAAAACAACAACAAATAATAATTATATAAATAATAGATAATAATAATAATAATAATTAGTATTAGTAGTATTAGTAGTATTATTATAATTGTTATTATTATTATTATTATATGACTAAAATGCAATAATAAGAAGAATAAGAATAAGAATTGCTAATAATTATTATCACCATACCGTTACAATAATAATAATAATTATTATTATTATTATTATTATTATTATTTTATAACTAAATTTACGTTTTTAGTTTTTAATTATTTAAGTCAATAATTAGAATAAAAAATAAATAGAATTAAAATTATAAATAAAACTAACAGTTTAACCCAACCAACCCAAAAAAAAAAAAATATATATATATATATGGGCAAACAAACTTTTGGAATAACTAGTAATTGTTGTTTTTTTGTTGTTTTTGTTTTTTTTATAATTTTTTTTTTTTTCCTTTTTTTTTTTTTGGTTTCTTTATTTTTTTTTAACCAAGAGTACATTTATTAAGACTCAATTTTATTATATTATATGTACACACTTAAACACACAAATTACTACTTTTGCACTTTTTTTTACAATCTAGAATTATTTCTTGCATTTCCAGCTAGTGTACATGACTGTATACTGTCCACCAACCGTTCTCTTTCTCTGAACTGGGTCGACTCGACAGTAAACGTACATTCAAAAAGTGCAATTAAACTGTTCTTTATAAAATAAAATAAACTTATTTCATGTATAATTGCAAAACGCTTAAGAAGATCCAGGCGTAAAAGTGGGCAACGCAAACACGTCTGCAGGAAAAATGACAGCAAATTGGTGCGTGTCAGAACACCAAAACACAAAGAAGGTAAATCAGTCAAGAGTAATGAAGTGAAGAAAGAACACTTTAAACAAACTGACCGTTTTGACAGCGATTGAGTGGCTCCATGACCTTTTATCTGTGTAATCTAAGCTGGCTTTCTCGGCCCGTTCCTGACTGCTCGCTGAATGCTTATAAAAGCCAGGCTCCGTCTAAAGCCCCGAACACAGCAAGGCCCTTGAAAAACTCCTGAATCTGCCTGTCAGGACTAAAAGCTTCAAGTCGTTTAGATATAAAGAGTGCAGATTCACACAATCCTGTTTTTAATGGTCTTCTTCTCGTTGCTGCCCCCTCCAATACATAGTCTGTGATTGCGTTGGGTAAAACGGGGAAGACAGCGTTTGGCATAAACGAGATTGGTGTCTCGCTTGGGACTAGCGCGGCGATAATTGACTTGGAAACAGTGTCTCTGTCACGTACAGCTCCCCATCTGTGCTGTGGGCTGTAAGTACCTGGGAGCCTGTGTCAGGGGCCGGTGTTGGGATCGAGGGGCCGCCGCCATCAACGCCATTAAGTCACAATGACACTTCTGCTGTTCTGCGCCGAGCGAGGGCTGGATGGGAGGGTCTGTTTTTGGCTGGCAGGGCCGTTGGGACATACCCTGATGCCTATGCCAAACGCGGTTGGAGAGACGGGGCCCGGATCTATTTGCTGGCCCTTTAATAATAAGCCAAGGTTGTGCCAGTGATCCTGCCATCAGTGCTGTATGGATATTAGTGAGTCGTGCGATATCAGTTTCCAGAAATTAGACTTTGCATTCAGCTTTGCTTTTGAACAGTAGAAACGTTAATGGTATCTCCAAATTATGACTTAATAAATAAGCAATAAAAATACTGAAATATTAGTAATATGTTTTAGGTTTTTAGAAATGTTTGCAATACTTTTTTCAGATATTATTTGATGTACTGTATAAAATAAATACATGAATAAATACATAATTTACATGATTAAAACATTGTTATTTACTTATGTTATCTTATTTGGCAGTAAAACGCAGTAAAAAATGTAAATATTAAAATTACGATTTCTTATTTCACAATGTGAATTTATTTTGTAACTGCAATTTTTTTAATTAATTATAGCTGAGATTGTATTTCTCACAATTGTTTTTGCAATAGTTTGCAATTGCAACTATTTCACAAAGTGACTTGTTATTTTAAACAGTCACCTTTTTATTTTCTCTAGTATGAAAAGGGAAATAACAAAATATTAAATAAAAATAATGTAAAATATAGGATCATATAATGTACTATAATAATGTTATTTAACAAGTTCTGAAAAAAAATATTTTATAATAAAACAGCAATATAAAAATGTTGATATAAAACAATATCATAATAGGTATAATATAATATAATATAATATGCTATATCATAAGTGTGTAATACAGTAATTTTATTCATTCATAATTTGCTTGTTGCATATTCTGAATGAAAGAATGAATCAGTTGCAGGTTGCAAAGTATATTAATTAGAGAATCCAGAAAAGTAGCCATCCTGCTAAATTTCAAATCCCACTATCAGAACCTGCTGCAGAAATAGAAACACTGCTGATGGATATGGAAACCTCTACAGAAACGTATTCTCTAAAACAAAGGTCATGAAGATTTGCCCTTAAATGTGAAATGGGGGGAAAAAAGCTAGTCTCCTATTATAGGATGCATTTCATTATGGATGTAGGCTATTCTGAGAAATGTAGTGAGCAGAATGTAAATAAAGAAGAAGGGGAGGTGTGGATCAATCATGAAGAGTGACATTTTAAGGAAAAACAACAAAATAGCCCATGCCAAAAACTCTATATCAATACTCTATACCAAGCGGATGCAAATTTTTGACCACTGTGTTGGAAGCAAACAAACCTCCATGCTCAAGGGGACGACAGAGTTACTGTGTTATTATTTAAATAGTACCACTGAAGAAGAAGAATATGTCTAAAGGGATATTAGGGGACAATTTATTCAAATATGTAGTATAACGCTCATAGTGGAAACACTGAAAATGCAATGCATACTTGTAAACTGCATTTTGAAAATTTTAAACATGTAAAATCAAGCTTGCTATGGTCTCGTTATACCTTGTTTAGCATCTGAGATGCTAATGTTTCTTTGAAAGTAGCTAGTCACAGTACAAGCTACTGTAAATCAAATTAGTTTTTCAATCTGATGTAACTGAAGCTTTATTCGTATAAGCATTAATAAGGATCAGCTGAGTCTCACGGCAATTCGTATATTTTACGAGGTGGCTAATTCGTACAAATTCATAAGATTTTTGCTAAATTATATGTATTTTACGAGTTGCAAATTTGGAAGAATTTGTACAACTTAACCTTCATCTAACCCTTCACCTAAACCTATGGGTCACTTGGGTTTAGACAAATTATGCAAAATCGAGGTCAAACCAATTTGTACGAATTAACACAAATTTTCCACTTCGTACGAATACGTACAAATAGGTTGTGAGACTGTGTTGGAATGACAGCTGACAGAAAAAAAAATGTTTATCTGTGAGAATATACAGTATGAGGATAAATTCCCAAGAAGTCAGAATTGCAAGAAAAAATAATTGGCAATTGTAGAATTGTAAGTCAGGACATGATTTAGAATTGTACGGAAAAAAAAGATAAACTAAAAATTGTGCGGAAAAACAGCCGTGAGATAAAGCAAGAACTGTGAGAAAAAAAGTTCTGAGGCAAACTTAGATTTGCAAGAAAAAGTCACAAGACGAATCAAAATGGAAAGAAAAAAGTTGCCATTTGAAAAACTTACAATTACATTTGCGAAATAAGCTAAGACTTGCATGAAAAAAAGTCACGACATGAAAACTGTGAAAAGAAAGTTGTGAGATGAAATAACTGTGAGAAAAAGTCACGAGATCAATCGGTATTGCAAGAAAAATTTGAGAGATAAACTCAAAACTGCAAGGGAAATGCCACGAGATGAATCAGAATTGCAAGAATATTGTGAGAAAGATGACAAATGTATCTTGCTACAAGAAGAACTTATAAAGAAAAAAAAACCCTGAGTGCTCCAGCTAATAAGACTTTCCTGGGGCTTAAAGGAAAAAAAGAGCAAATAACAAGACTCAAAAAGGTCAGCAAAGACTCTGTTAGTACACCTTAAAGTCTTCAAGGGAGGGAATCCATCTAACTGCAATGTTTTCCTTTTGATGAGGTGGAGCACCAGGAGGTAATAATCCTGTCAAGAATAAAGAAGGTGCTGCTGGCAACATCCATTGTGAGCTTTACCTCTTACCATCATTAAAAGTGCAGCATGTCAACAGAAAGGAGTTTCGTCTTTTCTTGACTCCATTATTTCCTGACTCCCAAGCCAGTAAATAATGTCAGAGCAATGAAAATTGAGACCACATGGCCAGTGAGCACCATCTGTCCTTATGCTTGGTTACCTTCAACCCACGTTGCATGAAAAATAATACCAACAACAAAAAACATATAGCTCAGGAAAAGCCAAGCATTTCTTACAAACGATTAAATATCTAATTTTTTCTATTGTTTTATGAATTGCTTTAGCTGGATCAACACTGCAAAACGGAAGTGGAAGATTCATATAAAACACTTGCCTTTGCACCACACATGGACTGCAGGAAACCATCCCTGTTCCTGTTGATTTATTCGCTTCTAGATAACTGTGAATAAGTGGTAGTGATCTCTCTGCCATGATTAATGGATAAAGACCGTTGAGGGTATTCAGAAGCAAGTCAGCACTTAAACACCGGAGTCTGGCAACCAGTAGCATTGATTACTCAAAACCTCTTTGATTTCCTGAGCTTCATTTTGAGGTAAACACTCAAATCAAGCCGAGACACTCTAGGATCTTACATTTAATTAATTATCAATGGAAACAGCATTAATTGCTTAATGCTTAATACCCTACGGAGACAAACACAAGAGCTGGACCTTTTTCTTTTGTGAAAAAGAAGTGTGCTTTATAGTACCGAATGCACACTTGTAGTGTACTTTAAATATTAAAAGTATCAAAAAACTGTCCACTTGCAGAAAATATGATATCAATGATAGCCACTTAGCACACATGTCCCAAGATTTCAGTGACAAGCAGTATGTCTGTCAACACCAGACACAACAGAATTGTTTGACACGACAAAATCAATCGAATATCACAGCCAATCAAAAAAGTGTGTAGGTGGATTCTTTCTGGAATCACTAATGGTCAGGACATGGTACATAAATGTACATAATGAGAGTAAATAACAGTATATTTAATAATATTGTGTCATGATTTAAAAAATACACTTTTTTGATGTGTTGACTAACATTTGTACCACAACATACTTTAAGTTCAACTGCAGTGTGTCATTTAATATTTTTTTTCAGATTCAAATAAGCATACTGTATACAGGAAACACAAAATTAACACCGTGGCTCTTGACAATAGGCTGTTTCTGTGCAAGAAACTACTTGTCATGACTAGTTCATTCAATGGACTTTTTCTTTGGTTTGTCCGTATAGGAATGTTTTTGGAGAAATGTACACTCTCAGAAATAAAGTTTCCAAAAGCTGTCACTGGGGCAGTACCTTTTCAAGAGGGACACCTTTGTACCTATTAGGTTCAAATATGTACATTTTAAGTACTAATAAGTACCTTTAAGGTAAAAAATCAGCCCTTTAGGTACATACAAAAGGTACCACCCCAGTGACTGCTTTTGTATCTTTATTTCTAAGAGTGCAGGTAGAGGTATTTCCAATTAGTCTAGATTGTGTAAATCTGTGCTGCTAGAAAAGGGAACCATTTCAGATGCTTCAGTTTGATTTGGTTAATCAGGTTATTCAGTTCATTGAAAAACAATCATTTGTGAACCAGACATCACTCCAGACTGTTTGCCTGATCGTTCTAGATTAAAGTGTCTTATTTTACTGATTGTTTCGCTTCATAAGATCCCAATATATCATCAGAAGCCAAATTTAATTTTGTCTTTCCTGGATTTGCTTTTTTGACTCTAAAAAAATGACTGACTTGCACTTTATGAATCAACAAAGAGCACAAAAATGTCACATATGTCTTGGCATTGTTGGGCAAGCTACTTTGAAAATGTAGTGAGCTAAGCTATCAGTTAATCTGAATTTAGCTTAACTACACTAAAGCTACTACCCTGAGAAATGTAGCAAGCTAAGCTACAGCAACATAGCAAAAGTAGTTTAACTACATCTAAGCTTTTTTTTTTATTATTGAACCAACTTTAAATCAATGCTACCGTACCTTAGTGATAAAAAATGTCATTCAAACAGATAGGCACGCATAATTGTGCAATTATTTACTTAACAATTGTTCCAAACCAATTTGGCAGCAAATACAAACATAATAACAAACTACAAAAGGTGTCGGGAGTGTGTGTGTATTGTAATCTGAATGCATGCATATGTGTTAATCAATGCAGCTTATACCACAAGACAAACCACATTAGTAGAATTATAAACTACTCCAAACAGTACCGACATGGCAAAAAACAGACTGTTGTCTCAGTCAGCATCATAAACTTCTCGAGGTACGGCCACGTCGACATCCCCCCTCTTTCCAAAAAGTGTTCGCCCAAGCATGTCACACGTCTGGTGCAGAAGGTGGCGCTAACACCAAAAGGCTCATTGCCAACCTCAGTAAGAAATCACCGACATTATTTCGGCTGCTTTGCCCCGTGTATGGTGGTGGCGTCTTATACTGATCTAGGATCAGTGATCCATAGCATTTGCATTTCCGATTTGTGCTTAAGTGTCAGAAATGCTTGGGAAAATGTAACGTTAGCTTGTGTGGACGCTACCACACTACTTTGGTCAATAAAATAGCTTCGCTACTGAAAAGCTATTTAATTGGGAAAATAGTGACGCTACCAACACGCTACTGATAAATGAAGTAGCGTCACTACTTGTAGCGACGCTACTGCCCATCACTGTGTCTTGGATAGCCTAGTCTCAGCCTCAGACGTCACGCCCACGGAGTTGGCTGAACGTCTGATGCATATGGTACACTTTTCTGGAAACACTTTAGCAGTGTCGAAGCCGTCATCTGATTGGTTGAATTTGAGCGGATTTCCTGGGGGCGCGCGTGTCACGTTTATTTTCGGTCCGCCGGGAAACAAAGCACAGACTTATAATTGGCGAAAAACCCCTGTCGTGTTTACATGAGTGACAATAAGCATATATTAAGATCAGCTAAACGTTGGATTCTCAAAAGTATGCGATTCAATTTTACTTGTTGTGTGTCTCCTCCTATCTATTATGGAAGATCAA
>JAUCMU010000042.1:13325593-13335961 GCA_032275025.1 Enteromius treurensis
CGCGGAGAGAACAAAGAAAAATCGCGCACACTTTTTATTTTCCTTATTTTGCAAAAGCACACACTTTTGTTGTTACTAAGAGTGAACTAAAAAAAAAGTAGACATTTAACAGATTCAAATGGTATATAATACTTACTTGTGTGACCAAAATCAACAGAGTTATATTAGTGTCTTTTACACTGAAAGAAAAAAAAAAAAAACCCAAATCACGCGGGCATGACGGCCGGCCTAATAGGGTTAAAATTCAAAATCACCTGCCGGTGAAAAATCCCCACAGGCTAGCGGCGTCCCTTAGAGCTACGGGTTGATGATGCCGCCACCACCTGGTGGAATCGCATACATCTCCCATCCCAGGCCTGTAAGCTGTCATCAGCCGTGGCTGGCAAAGCTTACGGTGCAGCGGGCCAGACCACTTCCGCCTTGCATGCAATGGCTATCCTGCAAGTACATCAAGGCAAAACACTGAAAGAACTGCACAATGGTAGTTCTGACCATAGGTTGATGCAGGAACTGTGCTCAGCCACTGACTTCGCCCTTTGGGCAACGAAGGTGACATCGCGGGCCCTCGGTCAAGTGATGTCCACCATGGTGGTTTAGAAGCGCCATCTCTGTCTGAACCTGGCCCCGTTGAGTGACGCTGACAAAGTACGCTTTCTCGACACTGTTCCTGTTGACATAGAGACGCATTCTTTCATGTGTGCGACCCCAGAATTGGTTTGCAGCTATAGACCTGAAGGACGCATACTTCCACATCTCAATTTTATCTCGACACAGACCGTTTCTTACGGTTTGCCTTTGAGGGTCAGGGGTACCAGTTCAAGGTCCTACCCTTTGGACTGGCCCTGTCTCCCCAAGCCTTTACCAAATTAGCAGAGGCTGCGCTGTCCCTTCTTTGGCAACAAGACATTAACCGACATGTGGTGTCCGCTCCCGTCGCATCTCGCAACTTGCCCGTCGTCTCCTCCTTTGTAGTGACTCACAGTTGAAATCACTGCAGGCCATTCATGTTCCAGGAGATCTGAATTGTGCAGCCCTGTGCTCTCATGACAGAAAATTCTCTCTGGAGAATGGAGACTCCACCCTGGGACCATCCAGCTCATTTGGAGTCGATTCGGGGAGGCCCAGGTTGACCTGTTTGCCTCCCGAGAGTTCTCCCACTGTCTGCTGAATTACTCCCTGATCAAGCCCCCCTCAGCACGGATGCACTGGCACACAACTGGCCCCAGAGACCCCTCAAGTACGCCTCTACCCCAGCTAGCCTCCTTGCGCAGACCCTATGCAAGGTCAGGAGAGGTTCAGGAGCAGGTTCTTTTATTTGCGCCCTTTTGGCCCACCAGAACCTTGTCTGGTATCCCTTCTATGGAAGATGAAGAAGGGCACAATTTGGCACCCACGCCCTGATCTATGGAACCTGCACCTTCCTCAGACTGTGGTGAATACCATCACCCAGGCTAGACCCCCTCTACGAGGCAGGTCTATGCTTTGACCTTTCGTTTTGTAGCATTTTCCATAGGGACCCCATGATGTCAGTCAGTAATGTAACATCAGAGTTAATGACTGAAACAGAACATCTTGGTTACGTCTGCTCCCTGAAGGAGGGAACAGAGACATTACGTCCCTCCTACCACAAACCTGAGCCCTCCACTGGAGGGCTGGTTACGATCGGCTCCTCAGCAAAAAACTATATGATGAGGCTTGCCGGCCGCCATCTTAAATCTCCTTATGCACTGGGAGTGGATACACTCTCACCGGCAAATCCCGATTGGCTTGTTTTCTAACAGATGTAACCAAGATATTCATAATTATTCCTAAATTGTTATTGTCCTTACTGTCCTTATTGTCCTTGCATACTTCATTGCCTATTTATTGTAGTCGCAGTGCCTTCTTTTTGTGTTTTATGAAAGTAAGAAAGTAATACAAGTAATACAACTTTCTTACGAGAGGGAGTAATTTATATTTTAATTTTTGAGTGACCTACCCTTTTACCTTGCCCAACAATATTTGGACTATAAAATTTCCAATAAAACCTCAGAGAGTAACCTTAATAATTTTAATAGCATGCTTTAATCATTTACTAAATTAATTCACGCTCCTAATTCAGGTTTTTTTATTTATTTTTTTTTTAGTTCCTAACTTCAAAGATATATAAACAATGTTGGGAAGGTTACTTTGGGAAAGTAATAGGTTACAGATTACAAGTTACCATATCTAAAATAATAAGCAGTTAACTATTTCAGTAACTTTATTAAAGTAAGCTTACTTTTCATTACTTTTCTAAATTTCTGATGTTTTCAACTGTTAGCCATTTCCAAACATGTTAACGTAAACCAAGGATAGGTGAATGTAAATGTTCACAGCATAAAGCATTAGGTTCTTTCTACATTTTTTAAAATAATAATAATATATATAAAAAAAAAAAAAACATTTAGAAATGGAATTTTTTCATGTATCATGTACACATGCGTAAACCAAAATGCATTATTCTGATTTATGCATATGTACACTGTGACACTAAATCTATTTTTACATCCAGGAACCTGTGAGATTTAAATTGCATGTGCTAAGCACATCATTTGCACATTGCTGGTCCTGAAAATATTTATTTCACCTCGAGAGCTCAAGAGTCAGCAGGAGAGTTCGCCTTTTCGATATGCAGCTGCGAGTGAGAAAGCCTGGGTTAAGTGTGAGCTCCAGAAATTGGATAAAGCCTATATCAAAACAGCTGCAAAGAGGAAATCAACATGGCACATTTATTTATTTAGCTAGCTAAAGCTATTTTCCCAAATAATATAAAAGTAATAACACTATATGTTCCTGCTAAGCAAAACTGCTTATTTGGCCGTGGGTTCATGGCACCCTTGGCACCCATTTCAGCTCTGCTATAGTCAAGAGTCACATGACCAGACCTGATTCTGTTCCAGAGTGGCCGTGTCTATTGGACACACAGAATTTGGAATGGCCGTGTCTTATCCGATGTGAAATGATGTTAATGTTTGCCTTGAAGAGTAGCCCATTATAAATACCCCTAAAAAGCTTTGCAGGAGAGGAGCGATTTCATGCTGTCACAGTAATTTGCCTAATACAATAAAAACCCTGCAGTGCCAGTTGTCTTTGTTGTGCAATTTACTCATTATGAAGGGGCAGACTAACTACAGGGGATGGCAATATTGCGTAATGGTGAATGACGGAATGTCATATCCTGAATCACTGGGCTGTGAAGGCTCTCAGTTGCTTCATTGTAAAGTAACCCTGAATATACTTCATATAGACCACTTAATCTCATCCTTCTGAATGGCAAGCGTTTACATAAAGTGTCTCCACAAGCCCTTGGTGGACTGTTATTTGCCGCTCATCTGTCTGCCTGTATTCATTCCTAATTGTAACCTTTTTTCCAACAGGGAACGATAGCACAAAACTGTCCCTAATGAGCAAGTACAAGGACAACATCATAGCTACCAGTCCTGTCGACAGCAACCACCAGCAAAACACACTCCTGCCACACAACACCTCCACAAGCCAACGGAAGCGCTTGTCCAGCAAAACACACGGTGAGTCTGGTAATAGGAGTAAAATGGTTCCTACCTGTATAACCACATGGCTTGTCATCCGGTCTATAAGTTTTGTTTACTAACTTGTAAAAATGTTAGTTGATTAGCCTGCTAGCTTAGCCTGTAATCACTTATAGTGTACAGGGCCAGATTTACTAACAGCCTGAAAACAGTTTTTTTGCCTTAAAATAGGACTGTCCAGCCCAGTCTCACAGCAATTCGTACATATTTTAGAAGGTGGCTAATTCGTACAAATTCGTACGACCTCACTTGTACAAATTAATTTATTTTACTTTTTTTTTTGAGTTGCCCTTACAAAAAATATCTGCAGTGCAATGAAGTACAACTGGAGCTTTGAAGTATAATAAAGTATGTAACTGCAGTTTATTAAAGTTCAACAGCAGTTAAATGAAGTATAATGGAGTATAATGAAATACAGAAACAATATAACTGTATTTCATTATACATTATACCATATTCCCGGGCATCATAAAATAGGAGCGGAAGTCCTGTCGAGACAGGGGCTGAGGCCCGGGGAGTGGATCCTTCACCCCGAGGGGCGGAGTAGATCTGAGATGTTTCATCCAGACTCATTAAGGCTGGATGCCAGGATATAGACGTGACCGAGGTCTGTCTGTGCACCTTCTCCCTGATCGCTCTGCTTCTAGGAGTTCTGGAGAGAGTGCGCCGGGACGTGGTCAGCCTACTGCTATGTAGAAGCGCCATTCTGGCCGGGCCTGATGTCCCTTCTAGGCGGCTCCCCATGGGACCTCCTCTCACAGGCTGGGGGCACCATTGTGCACCCTCGCCCAGAGTTGTGGAAGCTGCAAGTATGGCCTCTGAGGGGGCGCAGCTCGTAGCTTCAGGTCTCACAACTGAGGTTGTAGAGACCATCCTCCCAGTCCAGAGCACCATCTACAAGGGAATTGTATGCCCTGAAGTGCAAACTTTTCACTTCCTGGTGTAGAGAACACCAGCAGGATCCAGTTAACTGCCCGGTCGGTACAGTGCTGGAATTCTTGCAGGCTAGATTCTCCACTGGGGTCACCCACTCCACCCTGAAGGTTTATGTGGCGGCAGTACTGGCTTACCACGCCTCAGTGGGTGAACATTCAGTGGGTAGAGACCCTCTGGTTATACGTTTCCTCCGCGGTGCGCTGAGGTTGAGGCTCCGGTACGTTCCCGGGTACCAACCTGGAACCTGGCTGTAGTTTTCGAGACCCTCTGTGGGCCATCATTCAAGCCCATTGAGGAGGTTTCAGATCGTTTGTTAACGATAAAGACCACACTACTGCTAGAGTTGTTTTCTCTGAGGAAAGTAGGTGACCTTCAGGCCCTATCTGGGCCCCTACACATCTTGACTTTGCGCCTGGCATGGCCAAAGCCTTCCTTTATCCGCAAGCGGGTTACAGTCCTAAGGTACCTACGGTCACACCACAGCCAGTAGTACTACTGGCCTTCAGTCCTCCTCCCTTCTGGGAGCCTGGCCAGCAGAAGCTAAACTATATGTGTCCAGTGTGAGCACTGGATAAACCCTAATAAACATAACTGATACAAAAAAACTAAGAAGAAACGTAGTTATTTCAAAGAAAAATTCTGGGAATGTCAGTTTACGGTGTTTCCCTGTTAATTTACCATAATTTACCATAATGTACCATTACCCATTTAACAGGTTTTTACCGTAGCATTTTCACTGTTTTTTACAGTTAAATTTACGGCCATCTTTTACATTGCAGCCTGAATAATGAGGGAAGAAATGTTCGTGATTGTGGAATTTGTAAATGAACACTAATGTAAGTACATTAAGTGTAACTCTTTGTCTGTTATTTTAATTAAAAATAAAAATAAAATAATGTATTGTTGGATTGCTGTTTGAGGCATTCACTGTTGTTTGGTACTTGAATTTATTATATTGCAAATGTGTGCAAATAAAGCTTATTTTGATTGCACTTATTTTGCTTGCATTTTACTAGTATTGCACTTCGGTTGTATTGAATTGTACCTCAGTTTTATTATGCATTAATACTGTATTCTATTGCTGTTGTTTATTAGTAATGCTACAGTTCTGCTGCAGTTGTATTTCAGATGTACTACAGTTATACTGTGATTCTATTACAGTTGAATTTCAATTTTACTTCAGATGTATTGCGATAAAACAACGCAGTAATGCAGTTTTTTAGTGTCCAAAATATTCAGGTTTTTACAGCAAAAAACCCAACAAACTGCTGTATCAATTTCTAAAAAAACTGCAGTATTTTTTTGTAAGGGTGCCAATTCATATGAATTTGTACAAATATCCATACACCTAACCCTGCCCCTAAAACATGGTCATATGAGGTCACATGAATTGTTATGAATTAGCACAAATTTTCCACCTTGTATGAATGCGTACGAATTGGTCATGAAACTGTGTTGGACTGTTTATTAAAAATGAGCAAAATTAGCACTGCAAAGGCATGGACACTACTTTATTTAAAAAGCATTTATAGGAGTTTCAGATGCAAAATTTTTAGGAGGATTGTATTAAAATTAATCATGCAAAGTCCATTTAACTCGTGTTTGCACCATTGCTTAACGCCCAAAAAAGCATGTCTTAGACTATTTTGCATCTGTGTCATAAGTAGATCACCCGCATCAAATGAGCATCGGCTCTGCTTATTTGTGACAACGCAAATTTTGTGTTTGGTATATTTCTGTGTTTGATATGTACAGTAAATTATAAGTTGCGTCTGTGTTCTTTAATTTGCACTGTCAGTATGTCAGTCAATTACTCATGTAACTTTTCTTTGTTTTGGAATTGCACTCCTCTGCTAATTTGTTTAGTAAATCTAGCCCATAATTGCAGCAATCTTTAGTGCAATTACACTACCATTTAAAAAGTGTATGTATGTTGTTGTTGTTGTTGTTTTTTTTTCAAAATATGTCTCCTGTGCTCACCAAAGCATGATCCATTAAAAATCATTTTAAAATGCAATCTAGGTGCAGTTTTCTGATATAGACATTTTTGTAGCATTAGAAATGTCACTACTGTCATTATGTGCAATTAAATGCATCCTTGCTGCAAAAAGGTCTAAAATAATAATAATAAAGCTTATGAATAATAGTGTATGTGCATACATCATTTAATAAGACAAAACAAATAAATAGAGTATATTTCAGCGTGTACATAATTGATAGGTTGTACAGTTGGCCCATACCATTAAACACTTTGATTACAAATAGGATGTGCTGCTGGTAAAAATTATGTACTTTATTAACATTGATTGAACAGTACAGAAACCATAACCACAGAACCGCAATACAGACCAAACCATGAGAAATGTGAGCCATTACACCCCCATCTCATTCCAACCACCGTCTATCTCTGTAATCATAACCACACACAAATATTTGTCTTCCACTCTCTTGGCTATCCAACAGCTGGTTTGATCTTTTCTTCCTCTGGCTTTATGCTTGGCTGATCAGATCCCCAAAAATGTTGATTTGATGAGGTATTCAAATGATATTGGTTGGAGGTGATGGTGGTGTTTTTTTATGGAAACATGCCTAAAGATATCTACTGTCAAATACAAGGTTTTTTCTCCTAGATTTACTTTGAGCACAAATGACTGATGTCCACTGAAGTGTTTTCCTTGAGTAAGATTCTGATTTCCTTGCTGGGCAAATATTTGACTCTCTGCTCATGCTTTAATGTTTCATTACCTCACTCCAGCGGACATACGGCCTCTCTCTGACCTTCAGACCAGCCTTTTTTAATACCCAATGCACTTAGATTGTGCATTCACTGCATATGAATGTACATATGTAAAGGTGCACTTACGAATTCTTGCATCATTAAAAAGCTTTACAGAAATGACTGATAATAATAATTAAAAAAATAATAATTAAAAAAAAAAAATTGCACTGTGAAGTTGAAGCTGTGAAGACTTCAGTCCTGTCTAATAAAATCTGTTAGTATTAGAATGTATCAAGCCAAAGCACTAAAACAACTGCACAAGGGTGGGTCTGACCAAGGGGTTATGCAGGAACTCCGTGCCGCGACCAACTTCGCTCTCCGGACGACGAAGGTTGCCGCATGTGCCATTGGTGGCTCAGGAGCGAAACCTCTGGCTCAGCCTCGCTGAGATGGCCGATGTTGGCAAAGCACGCTTTCTTGACACGCCCATCTCACAGATTGGCATCTTCGGCGACACTGTTGAGGACTTTGCCCAGAAGTGCTGCTCGTCGCCGAGGGCGTCCCCCCCATGGCACCAAAACCAGGAAGGAGGGAATGGAGACGTTACATCCCCTTGCCACGACTCTGGGTCGCGCTGACGCCGACTCGGCTCCTCGGCGAAAACCTGCAAGTGCAATCCAGCCGTGCCCTCTCATACTCACACCGTGATGAGGTGCACCTGGCTGTGATTATTGCACTCCAATATTCGTTGGCCTTTTTTCAAAGACTCGAAGACGATCGGTCTCTCATGCGAAATCCCATATGTAATGTCTCCGTTCCTTCCTTCAGGGAACGTGGGTTACCTACGTAACCTTAGTCATAGCCTATAAAGTGCTCATGGAACGGTACATTTAATGCTTATAAAGGCTGTGATTGCAAATTAATTGTGATTTAATTTTCAGCAGCTGTTACTATAGTCTTTGGAATCTAATTTGGTGCTCATTTCTTTATATATTTCTATTTTGTATATAATATTTGGTGGAAACTGTGATGTGTTTTTCAGGATTCTTTAATGAATAGAAAATTGAAAAGAACTATTAGTTATAGTAAAAGTACTATTACAAATGTGTCTACTTTCACCGTTTAGCAATTTAATACATCATTGCTGATTAAAAGCATTAATTTCTTCAAAAATCAAGAATGTCATATCTGTCAAAACAACACAAAAAATACTGCCTGCATCTGTATAGCTGCTCTTTAAGTATCAGTTATTGTTACCTGGGAGCTGCTGATTTCTTTTAACAATGCCCTAGAATTGTGGGCGTACAGATTATCTTGAGCAAATAAATCACTAAACATTTCAACTGTTTTAATCATTATTTATGTAGGCGGATTATGTATTGCCAATTCACTGATTGCACCATGCATGAATTTGTCTCTGAGGGTTTGAGTCTGTCTTTGGGTTACTGGCCTCTGAAAGCTCTTTCTGACAATTTCAAAATAGCAACTCCAGATTTCCATAACTTTCAATATTCATACTGATATTGTCCTGTTTGTTTAATTTTTTTTTTTGCACGGTTTATGACAAACTGACTGTTCTCTTTAAAAAGGTTCTCTTTAATGAACTTTGTATCACTATTCATGAGCGAGCTCTCAGAGCGATCCGAGAACACGAAAGCTGCTAAAGGCTATGTTTAGACACCGGTTCACGTCGCCGGAGGAGAACGTGTGTGAGTGCACAGATCCTCTCAAGTTCTTGTTTTTTTTCCTCAGTCACACCTGCCTCTCACCTCATCTATTTATACCCCTTATTTTTCATTAGACAAATTAAAACTGTTGCTGTCGGCATTCGCCGTTATTCTGTTATCTCTAGGTCAGTGGTATCGGCGTAGGTGTTCGACTTCACCTTTTCTAGTTTTGAGATCATTCTGGAGACACTGTGATTCCAAGACCTCGCAAATGATTGCGTTCTACCACCCTGAATGGCGGTACAAAATAACTTTTTTGTGTTGCACGAGGTGTGTGCACCTGCACTGCATGCCGAGAAGCTGTTGGCGCTCCGTATTGAATATTTAAACAAGCTCATCTTTTATTCCCCTCCACGGAGCTTTGCACCTTTGGCCCCCTGCTTAATTGTGGAGGCTAGCGCACAATCCTCACCTGCTCTGTGAGGTTTATGGCTAATTCCTTTGAAGGTGCTTCTTTTGTTCTCATTTGTTACGAAGACAAAAAGAGGCATTGGCGTGCCGGCGTGTGTCATTTCGAAATGGTTGTTAACGTTTGAAGTCTTAAATGCCAGGTGTTTTATCAGCTTTTTGTTGGATTTTCATTATAGGCCTATAATCAAGACATTTTTACTGATGTCCTCTTAAGGCATTTCGAAACAAAAGGGTCGAATTCACTAAATTGTTGCATGGTATTTAAGCACAAAAGCCTGCAGTCTATTAATCCGTCATTTGGTTTAACCAAATGCATTTAAATATAAATATATGTATACTGATGGTCAAATGGCGGTGAAATAATGAAGATTGAAAAGTTGTGCTGCTTTAGATGTTTGTGGCAACAATGAAACTCTACGCTGAAAAAAATGTTATGTTGAATTTACTTAATTTTATTACGTCAAGGGGTTGCACGAAATAAATGTATCTAAATCCAGATATATTTTTTAAGTTGAGTTTACTTATATTTTATACATTGAGTTTATTAATCTTTTTCAGTTATTTCAGATTAATTATATTCATCCTTTTAGCTAAACTATTTTGAGTAGAATTTACTCAAATAAATTGTGCAACCAGATCAATTTAATCATTTAATTTATACATATTAAAACTAACGAAAAATAAATCAATATGGAGACATCATTCTACACTCAAAAAAAAAAAAAAAAAGAAGAAGATATTTTTGATTTACTTATATTTAGACATTAACCAACTTGTTATGCAAACCATAAGATGGTGTAGACACATGCACACAGGATGCCTAAAGTATTATTAATATTATAATGAAAATAACTTGGTTTTAGCAGGTCCTTAAGCACATGCTCTACACTTTACCACAATGGTAACCCCCCAAAACACCAACATAGAAAAAGGTCTTTTAAATACAAATATAAAATAGCATTAAACAATTACAAGTCTCCCAGTTGAATCATCTTAATAAACATGC
>JAUCMU010000042.1:13336061-13346554 GCA_032275025.1 Enteromius treurensis
CTTAATAAACATGCCTAAAATAACATTTTATTTCAAGATTTACTATCCTTATCCTGCCCTGTGCAATGCATGATGGGGAGAGGAAATCTACTTCCTACTTACGTAATTAAAATCATTTGTGTTCTTTTAAAATAAAAATATTGAATAATTGAAACATTTTTTTCTTATTTCTTTTAATTGAATGAAATTAACTTGTTTTAAACAAGGGCAATGAATTTGAAATGAATTTGATTTGTTTTGAGGGAAATGTTTAAAAAAAGAGAAATTGCTAAATTATTAAGTAAGACAGAAAAAAAGAAATGAACCATAATGGCAAGGAACTATTAAATTAGTCAAAAGTGACTGTAAGTAAATGTGGATCTTTTGAATTTTGTATTAATCAAATACTCTAATCGTTTAGAAAGATATTACGTTGTTTTTTTTTTTTGTTTTTTTTACATTAAGATAACATTAATACATTAATTTCAACATTAACATGAGTACCAGCATTGCAGTAAAATCATATTAGAATGATTTCTGAAGGATTGTGTGACACTGAAGACTTAACTGAAACTTGGCTGCTGAATATAAAATTTTGCTATCACAGGAAAAAAAATTGCATTTTAAAATATATTAAAATAGCGTTAGACTATAATGATATTTAGCACTACTGTTGCTTTTACTGTATTTTGTATCGTTAAATGCAGCCTTGGTGAGTGTAAGTGAGTAAGTTACCACCAGTATATGTTCTTTAACATGTCTCTTATTTTGATAAAGGTAACAGTTAGCCATTACAAAAATGAAATTAATAATAATTAAAGTAATGAAATTATATAAGCATTATATTGCCTTATTTTCATGGTTCCTTTTCTAAGTAGGGTTGCAGAAACAATGTCAAGAGCACATTCAAATAAACACCCCAATCAGCAATTCTTAGTGAATTCTTTCCAAAATGTTTACTGTAAAATCATTTTGACAGCATGGATGTTTTTACAAGACATATTGAGGACAACTGCCTTTTTTACATTGTTGGTGTACTTTTCATCCATCTTTACACTTTCATTTATGAATCATTTGATTTGTCATTCAATATTTCAGTGTTGTGCTCTTTCAAGACTTGTGATTTCACTGTAGGGCAATCACAACTCCTGCTGTTCTCATGACCCGCCTATGTCTTGTTTGCATTGCAGCTTTGAATATTTCATGTGTTGTTTTATGGCGGTATGAAATGATACTGTAAAAATAAGCATCATTCGGTTCATTCCGTACAGATGGCTCATCTATAAATGATAATTGTTTGATTCTCCTCTGCACCAGAGAAGATGTTTTTAATGGATAGCCACACTGTTGTGTGAATACGGAGTAACTCAAACATTATTTCTCATCATCGTGAGTCGCTCTAATTCACGGGTCAGTGCGCTCATGCATCTCTTCCTCACGCACTGCATAATGAAAGCGTTTGTCTAGCTCTGACGGGTAAATTGTGTCTTTTGTGCACTGCGAAAAAAAAAAAAAAACAGCCCGAGGAGGCGTGCATCTCTTATCTCAGTCACACTCCTTACCTCCTGTTCATTACTTATATTTACCCAATACTCTTCTGAGAGGAGAAGCGCATCTCACAGAACAGCGATTATTGTATGACTTCTGGCTTATTCTCTTCAGTCACACAGTGTGTGCTGTGTAAGATGTATGTTTGCAATTATACAGTCTCTAATGTGTTTTATAAATCATTTGTTTGAATGCTTTGTAGACCTTATAAGCACTTTGTGTCAAAACACTATTATATTTATCATATTGTGTAATATTGTCACCTGTTGTATTTTACCTGTTATTCATTGCATCGTTTTATTCACATTTTTGTGTTTAGTAGACTGGTATTAGCTGGCTAAGTGTTAAGTTATTTCTTTTGAACTTTTATTTTTGAATCTAAAAAAGTGTATGAAGTGCCTTAGCAATTATAACTTAAATAGCAAACATTTTGTTGTGGTTTTGCTGAATTATCTGTTAGATTTTCCCTCATTAACAGAATCACATGGCTTTCCAATTCAGTGTTTCTAATGAATCTGTTGTTTGGTTTGTAGCTTTTTATAATTACTTGCTGTATTAATCAATAATGCTAGATAAGTAAACAAAGGGATTGGCAATTAGACAAAAAATCATCCTTTTGTCATGCTGTCACATTTGTTTAATTTCAAAACCTCAGAATGACATTGTGTCTGGAAATGTTCCTGTATGTCTTAGGTTAAAATCATTATTTTCTTTGTGATCTGACTTTGAAGTAATCTAACATCTAATTGCATAGTCAGTCATTGATTAATGTTGATGTTTTTCATTATTGAGACCATTTCATTTTTGTCGAAATCGCTTCAGGTTATTTTACACGCAGACTAACTTGAGTCTTTGTCTCAAAACCCGACTACTTTTTTCTTTTCTTTTTTTTTTGATGATGATGAATTAGTTGATGGATAATTTTGTGTGTGAATTCTACAGCGGGTTCAACTTTCCTGAACCCGGATGGAGACTCTGGGACGGAGGCGGACAGTGAGCCGCAGCTGACTTTCTACACCGACCCAAACCGCAGCCGTCGTCGCAGTCGAGGTATGAGAAACGGTAACGTCAACACCGCGTGGGGCTCCGGGGGTAAGGAGGACTTCCGCACCATCGCATGATTACAACTCGCACCGCCTGACTGTGGCCATTTGGTGTTCATGTCACACTTTGTTCGGAAACCGAGCAAAGCTTTAGTTGTGAAGCGGCTTGCCTTACAACTACCTTACCGACCGAGGCATGTCATTACAGTACGTGTGAGACTTGCCATTGATTTGACATTGCAGTTAAATCCTGTGTTAAAACAGTTTACAGGAAGGCATAAGTGCTTACCTTTTTTTTTTGACTGTCTTCCAAATTGGATTGAGGCTCCCCGAGCCATTTTTAAGTTTGCTTAGAGATTTATTCAGAGCCTTTTTGTGGACTCCATGGACCGCCTCTGAAATGAATGACACCTAAATGCATGCTTACAAGTATTTAAGCACCTTAAGTTTAGCAGTTCCATCTGTAGACCACCGTTCAACATTAAGCGACGTAAATGTGTGTATGTTAAGTGCTAAGAGAGTGTGTGACAAACCGGTTGGACAGTGCTGTCAGACGCTAATGGCTAGAGTCTTTTTGAAACTCTTGTATTGTCCCCGGAGGAGGGCTGCATTGTTTTCTGAAGAGACCAGACTGAATGCAAAGCTCCCTTAACTCTTGAGGAGCTGCCACTTAAAAGGAAACTAACAGACAATCACTTTGCTTTAAGACTTTCTCCCCCTAATTACCAAATGCTTAAACCCTGTACTTGTCAAAAACACTACTAGTCAGCTGTAGCAACAACACCTCTAATTGGACTTAAGTTAATAATAGACATGGCTTGTGTCGCATTTTCCCCCTATCGCTGAGGGAACTGGTGATTGGGTGAGAGCAGCGTGTTGATTTTGATAGACATGTCTGCGTACGCTTACATAAAAAATAGGTGCAATGATATTATAATAACATATTATATTAAGAAAATAATTTAAAATAAAAGTATTATATTACTTTCAAATGTTACACTTATATATACTGTAAATACATATAATGTTCTAATGCAATGCTGGCCTTTATCTCTTCATAGTTGGAAAACTGAAGCTATCTCCTAATACTTACTATACAGGAAAGACAGAGGCCAGGGGATAAAAAGATAGATTATATTTTTATCTAAAATGAACAATTTTAAAATAGTTTTGCTGTAATTACTCATTACTTGGCCCTCAGTGAGGACCAAGTCAAATTCTGTTTATGTCGAACTGACCAAAAGCAAAAGCACCAGTTCCTATAGCATTTATTATTTACAATAATATAATTCCCATAAGAAGCATATATTTCTGGCAGATGCGTGCAAATGTTTGAATCAATGCTTTCCGTTTTCTTTTGATTATTTAATTACTTCAAAAGTCAACTGTCTTCTTCCTCTTTTTCTTTTTTTTAAATGCAATATCTCTCACATAACATTCATGCTTAAGATGATGATATTTTAATGCTGTAATATTGCAAAAAGAGGTTATTCTTTTTGCGGTCTACATTCTGCAGCATTACTGCAATGCTAAGCGTCTGCACAGATACCATTTGTGACTCCTTTGTGACTCCTTTCCATATAATGTACATAATTGATGTAAATATGTTGTATATTGACTTTTGTGATCATATACTGTATGTATCATCTGATTTCCCTTCATATGTATTTCATAGCTGTTTTCAAAATCTGCATGCTGTATGTTTATCCTCAGATGTTGTTTAACTTTTTTAAATATTGCTTGTGTCAGTGAGCTACTATATGACAGTATCAGATCATGAGTTTTGTGTCTGGGTGTCTTTGTCATCTTGTGCGTTGTATAATACTCATAAATCATTTGTTGTGTCTTGTGCCTTTATTTTACATGTAACAGATGTACAGGGCAGCACGACATCAAACCAGTTTGGCTGTAGTACAAAAATTTGGTCCAAACAACTCTTTTTCATATTTTGCCATTTGTAGTATTTAGCATAAAAGCAGCAGGCTTCAAAAGGTAAAGCGTTATCTCTCTGCTGCTCGATTCGTGCCAGCTCTGCCGCAGCTCCCAGAGTTTGGCTGGCTGGTTTGATCCAGTGCTCCTTTCATGGACCACCAACCCTGATGTGGGCCGTTTTTTAACTGCCTCCCTTGTGCCTTCCCAAGGTACACATAAAAATGTAAACTTTCCGGTCTTGAAGCATCACTCTTTTATTGGCTTCTCTCTCTTTCTGTCTTCTTCCCAGGTTCCCCACGGAGTCCTATCAACAAGACCACCCTGACTTTGATCAGCGTGGTGAGCTGTGTGATCGGCCTGGTCTGTGCGTCTCACCTCTCCTGTAGCCTCAACGTCAGAGTCATACTCCACGTTCCAGAGCACCTCATTGCAGACGGTAATCTCATCACCCGCTCTGCTTCCCATTCAGCCCCTGAGCAACAGGGGTCCTTGGCCCCCCGTCTACCCCCTACGATTTCTACTGTATTAAAGCAAATGTCATGCCGACTCTCGTTCTGTCTCTAGTGAAAAGCCAAACAGATGTGTGCTGAAAGCTTCAAAGAACAATCAGACTCAAATGCATAGTCTCTAGTTGTGTTTCAAATTGTGTACTAGGCTGTACACCATGTACTTGCACTGCACGCTGTGTATTTGGACATCTAGTAAATTAATTTTTAAAGAGTCTTAAATGAAACACTACAGTTTATTTTTAATTTTAGCACAGAGGTTTTTCAGCTAAACATTTGCTCTGATTTGGTGTTGCTTTTAGTTTTAACGACAGTTTAATTAGTTTAACTTGAGATGACGATTTGTTATGAAAGACCCCACTTTCATATTTTTACATTTACAAATACTGAAAATGATTCACACATGGGCTGACAGTTTAGCATTTGACTTACACTTGTCTATCATCTTTTCATTATAATAGCGGATAAGCTACAGTGAAGCTCACTTTAGATTGAAGGTAGACACTACAAGGTACTATAGAAATACATAGAATCTGTAAAAGAGGCACTATGTTTGTAGATATAAAAAATATTTGATTTTAGGGTGCAACAGGGCACTGGAGCAAAAAGTGCATTTGATTGTATTTCTCTCTAAACCACTAGAATAAAAAAAGGCAAATTCTTGATTTTACACTAATTTTATGTGATATTCATTGTTTATTTATGTTATAAATGTAGAGTACATATCAAATAAGAATTGTTAAAATAATCAAATATATTTTAAACATTTGTGGATACTCAAGTTAATTGGTTATTATGGGATCTCTAAGCAGTATAAGAAGTTTTCAAAAATATATACATAAAAATTCTCTGTCCTTTGAAAATGAATGTATTTTAATATACTTTTTTTTTGATAAACAGTATAATTCATTTTTAAGGTAAAATAAAAAAAAACTTGAAACAACCTAACGAAACATGAAAATATGTTTACTAAAATGCAGTTTAAATAAAAAAATTCCTTCAAAGGTAAATGCATAGGGACTATTGAACCATCAGTACATGAATCACTGAATCCAAACAGACTGTATTGGAGAAAAGACTATTGGTTAATTATTTCCTTAGCCTGTTTGGCTGTGTGTGTGTGTGTGTACGAGAGAGAGAATGAGAGAGACTGAAAAACTGTGGTGTAGTATTTTGTCACGCTACTTTGCTACTTGTTGGAAAAAGCGCCTATAGTGTCTTGAAAAAAGCAACATTATTTTGAAAACAGCAGAGCAGAGCTGTTTTCTTATGACAAATTTAGTTTAGTTAGTGGTGTTACTTTTAGTTTAGTTAGTCACTAGAACTACACTTCCAGACCCACATTTGTACACAACTGTAAACAACAACTAGCCGCTTTCCCCAAGGTTCTCTGTTTGTACTTTGGACCTTAGTTGTGTTTGTGTTGGATGAGCTTGTTATTGAATTTCAATGTTGCACCTGCAGTCCAAGACTACAGGCCTCTCTCTCTCTCTCTCTCTCTCTCTCACACCTCCTCTTCTCTTGCTCTTCTTTGTTCTCTTTCTTTCAGCTCATTGGCATTTCAGCCGTCACTACTAGAGTTGCGAGAGGCGATATGATGGATTGTGACTGGCTTTGCTCATCTGTCATTTTGTCTTTCATGCAGAGCTCTTTTCTGTTGGGTCTGGTGCTTTAGGGTAGATTAACATTCACATAGATGTCTAAGTGGAAGAAATCTGAAAAGAGGAGACTTGAAGGATTCACAGTTCGCCTTTTGAATTGGAAAAATCTGATTTAAGATGTGTCTATAACTGTCTAACAATATTACAGGGTAAAATTTGATGTCAAAGCAGATCTGATAAAACTTGATTTTTGCAGAATAAATTTTGTTCTATATGGCGTTCATGGTTTTGAAATATTCAGAGAACATCACGCTTTCAGTTCAGATGTTTTATCTGTACTGTTGTATCTTATCCACAGTTGTGCATAAATCATTAAACATAGAAAAATGTCTATAAAGCATAGAATTTCAGCTATAAGTATTCTGACTTCTTTTAGAAAAGTTCAAAACAGTATTTTGCCTAGCAGTTATGTTGGTCGAAATGATCATGCTGCTTAAACACTCTTTCTTAAGTCTCTTAGTACTGTTGATTTAACGTAAATGGTATAGCATACAATTAGAGTTTTTTCGTTAATTAATCAGTTTAACAAATTAATCGGTAGCTATGTTTCCATTACCCTGTTTCCATGCACGCTTTAAAGTACGCATGAGAAACGACTGATGAAAAAAGAAAAATCTTTGGTTGATACAGTGGCTTCAAATCATCAAAATCCCCACCATTGCAGTTATATTTTGCTCATTGACAAAATAGAAAATTGCCCAACATTTTTATGGTTTCCAGTTTATGGTTCATATTCTGAACACCAGCTAGAGTTCACCAATTTACTTGATGCAACTTTTAACGGATCTGATTCTTCTACTTCAGGATCCAGATTCGTTCTGCTACAGGGCAGCCAGTTGGATGCATCTGATTGGCTAAACCCTGCCCAGGTACTTCTGTACTACCAGCAGAATGCCAGTGGCCCCTGGATCAGTGATCTGTGTGGCCGCCGTCTCTTGGACCCCTGTGAGCACCAGTGTGACCCAGATACAGGTACAACACCACCCTGACATGGTTCTGTACTTCACACAGCTTATGTAGAAAGTCTGACACTAGGAGCATCAAGCACTCTGAGGGACACATTTAATAGGCTAGTTCACCTAAAAAGGAAAATTTCATCATCATTTGATCACCTTCATGTCTTTAAAACATTTTCCTCAGTGGAACACAAAAGTGGGTATTTTGTAAAAAGTTAGTGGAGTCGAATGTTGTTTAAACATATCTGTGAAACGCAAGATATTTTGTCTAGGCAATGCTTTGGTCCCCATTGACTTTTATTGTATGAATTATATGCATTCTTTTTGTGCACTGGTTTAAAATGACATCAGTTTCATTTTTGCTTGAACAATTTTTTTTTATGAGTCTGTGTCTTTGCCTAATTAATCATACAATAATCTTTGGTTCCACCCCTTCACCCAAGTAAATGAGTGCTCATCCCCTTCACTGTGTAAAATCAATGTGTTCACCGAACTGCAGTTGTAACGCAGCTTCCTTTAAAGAGCAGGAGGGACAGGAGAGAGAGGCTTAGCTCTGATTCATATGTCGTTTCATTTGCAGATTTCTCTGAAGGTGTCTCTCTTGAGTGAACAGTATTAAGTAATGAAAGCCTAATTGAGCGAGAGCTGTGAGGACAGTAATGCTTGGCAATGAATCTTTGTAATGTAAGACTTGGGCTTATATAGCTTGAGTGACCTGGATTTGAATTATTATTTATTATTTTTTTTTTTTCCTTTGCCTGCAATGGACATAAATTAAGCAAAGCACAGATCAAATGGAATGTTCAAAAATTAGGATATTCTGAGCCAGGGAAGCATCAATATTCTAGATGATACTTGATTAAATTCAGGAATGTTGAGTTGTATGTTAGCACTCCAAGTGAACTTAGACCATCTGAGATCTAAGCAGTTGCTTGTAAAGGTGCTTTCTGAATGCAAAATGGTCTGGTTTCACTTCAAATTGGTCTTCACTTTCGTGTAATTTTAAGTACATCTAGCTGTTACATTATATGTTGCTTTATATAAAACTCATGTCATTCACTTACAATACTGTTTGTGGGCAATTTTCTTCCTATCACCCCCTAAAGAAATTTGCAACTAAAGTCATACGATTCATAGTCAACACATACTAGTGGCAGAATTTCACATGCATATTGCACATAGGTTTGACTTATTGTTTTGCATATTGTAATATGTCTGTTTAAACATTAAACATTTATTAATATGTTTGATATTAAAATATTTAAAATTGGGAAAACAATTCTAAGAGCCACAAGGGGTTGCTAAGAGGTCTGCAGAAAGTTTGAAAGAAAAAAAGAAATTATTTATTATTTATTGAAAGCTCATCTGCATACAGTATGCATCAAAAAAAGTATGCAGATCATCGTTTTTGACTTGCTCAGTTTTTTTAAGGCAATGTTTGCTGTATAGAACAATATTTATTGTAAAAATTGCTATGTAAATAATTTTGAATTAAATGTAAAATATTTATTTTCAGATTTATGCATGCAATATTCATCTATAAAAAAAAAATAAGATGCACCATTGGGTTGCAATATGACAACAATGTGTTTTCTTCCCCCAAGATGTTTTAATCACATCTTTGGTTTTAGTACAATGACAATATACTGTAAAAGCCATCAATTCAATGTTGTCATATTCAGAGGTTGTTGGCTTATTTCACACTGCTTTCCAATTGGATTTATTGGTTTAAAAAAGAACACACTGCATACCTATGAGATCTTTGACAGTGTTTATGAATAATCTTAGGCAGTAGGCAGACGTTTTCTGTTTGCATCATAAATTTAAATGCACTACAGTATCTGCGTTTTAAAGCTAAATATTGCAACTTTGTGAGCTGAGATTGATCAATGCAGTTTTATAGTTGTTCCAGTCAGGCAAAACATATTCAACAGACACCCAGGTACATGAAAATGAATGGTAACACATTCGCTTTATAGCTGTTTCTCTGATCATGGTCTTTTTGTAAGATGCATTCTTAATAAAAGCCTCGGTGTGTGTGTGTGGTATTCGTGGAAAACCATGAGACTGTCTCAATCAAACAGTAGAGGGGAGATACTGATGAAAGTAGGGATGGGGAACGACAATAACTGGAGCTGCGAGAGCCTTAAAAAGATTGTGAATCAGAGGCGCGGAGGATGTGTAAAAGCCAAGATGAGAATCGGACTGATAGAAGGCCTCTCGGAGGCCCTGTTCACCTCCCTCATTCCCATCAGGCTTCAGGGAACATTTATTAAACAAGAACTCACCATGTTTTGTCTTAGGCTACCTGATCCTTGCACTTTGGTTTCATTAATTTGACTGAATAATAGATCCTGTACAGACTCTCTCTGTGGTTGCGGAAAGAGAGGAATTACTTAGGACTTAAAAACTTCATTAATAAGTAATTGCATACAGTCACTCTCTCTGTCTAAATCCGATAGTAGTGATTTCTTTACACACACACACAAATAAAAATTAACTGGAAAAGTCTGCAGTATTTTTATAGGGAACTAAAATCCAACATTGTTTGCATTTTCAAATAATAGGTCAGTTGGTATTCATTAGATTGGACTGAGTTCTTAAAAGTTAGTTTGGTTTCTACATGCTGAAATATCGAAGAATAGTTTGCTTTAAAGGTACCGTATGTATTGTGGCGCTGAGGCTGTTTGTTCCCCTTAATAAGTACTCACATCACTGACAGCAGTAGTACAGCCTGGATATTCTCATTTAAAAAGCACAGTTGGTGCCCTCAACTGATGTTTATGTTGTCGTGTTACCCTTTCAGTCGAATCACTTCGACGTTACATATGGGAACTCGCCAGAGAGACCGATTTGCCTTTGAGCTTT
>JAUCMU010000042.1:13346654-13361534 GCA_032275025.1 Enteromius treurensis
CACAGGTGCTTGATTCAGGTAAGAACAGAGACTAGAACAAAGTTCATAAAACATGGTTTCCACAGCGGGCATAACGGTGAGAGCACATTCTGAAAAACAGGCTAAAGGTATGAATAAGGTAAGTTACCTCAAGCTCAGCCGTCACACAGCTGGGGAGAATGGCTTTTATACAGCATGCTTCATTAAGGTTAGGTGAATGCAATCAATACTCCGGTGACTAAGAACGAGTTGTGACGGCTGATCCAGGACCAGTGCAACTGGCTGGCGTGATATCACCCCCCTCTTCAGGAGTGGCTCCTGACGCTCTCAAAGGACGGCGAGGCCGTCCACGTTCTCTAGGGGCAGGACGATCTGGGTTTTCGCGGTGAAAAGTCTCAGTCACTGATGGATCCAAGATGTCGTCTCTGTTGACCCAGCACCTCTCCTCCGGGCCATACCCTTCCCAGTCTATCATGTACTGGATTCTGCCCCCTCTGCGCTTGGAGTCAAGAATTTGGTTCATCTGGTAGATGGTCTCGGAGGGGTTGATTTCTGGAAGGGGTTCCTGGATTTCTGGATCGGGAGGAAGAACAGACTCAGTGTAAGGATTCAGTAAGGATACATGAAACCTGGTGGTAATTGGAGTTTGTAAGTGACTTCAGACGTGTAATGGGAAATGGGCCAATGTATTGTGGGCTTAATTTTTTGCATGGAAGATGTAAGTTGATGTCTTTGGTATGTGCGAAGGCCCAGACTTGTTCACTTTATCTGAACCAGTGATCTACAGCTGGGACCAGTGATGGTTCTCAGACCAGGTAAAAAAAGGGGGTTGATAACCTAAGATGCATTGGCATGGTGTAAGTCCAGTTAATTCTTGTCTTAGTGAATTTTGGGCATATTCTGCCCAAGGTAGATACCGTGACCAGTCCCCCTGATGATCGTGACAATAGGCTCTTAGGTAACGGCTGATCTCTTGAATGTTTCACTCCGTCTGACCAGTTGTCTGTGGGTAATATCCTGATGATTAACTGATCGTGACTCCAAGTAGTCTAAAAAAACTCCTTCCATACTCATGATGTGAACTGTGATCCTCTATCTGATACGATGTCCGCAGGGAGTCCAAAGTGACGGAAGACGTGCTGAAAGTGGGCTTGAGCAATATCTAGTGCGGTAGGTATTCCAGGTAGTGGTATCAACTTACACCCCTTCGAAAATCTATCCACTACAACTTAGATGGTGGTGGGTCCTCGTAGTGGCCAGTAGGGGTCACAAATGCTGTCTTCCACTCATCACCACTTCGAATTCTGACCAGGTTGTATGCACTTCTTAGGTCTAATTTACTGTAGATTTGAGCATTTCGTAGTTCTTCCAATGCAGCAGGGATTAACGGTAAGGGGTATGCAAATTTTACAGTTTGACTGTTGAGATTATGGTAATCGATAAAGGACCTTAACCCTCCATCTTTTTTGTGCCACAAAGAAGAAACTTCAGGCTTAATGCAAGGGGTGTTAATGCAGATTAAAGCAATAAAAATAAAAAGCTAATTTGGCGAGCTGTCCGGGAAGCGAACCGGGAGAACGGCAGGCCCCGAACCCTAGTGGCCTGATCTCCTGCTCGCGCTCTCGATGCCCCCCAAAGAAGCATAATAGGACAGCTGCCAAATTTGCTGCGCCCCAGAAAGGCAGTAGAAGAGAAGAGGGTTTTTTTTGCGCCTGCGATTGGTACATCTGCAGATCTGTCAGGGAAAACAGAAACAACAGTTAGTTGGAGAAAATGCAAGGCAAAAGTTCAGAGATAATGTACTAAACAGAAAACAGGAGAGAGAGTCAGCAATGGTGTTTTCTTTACCGGGAATGTGTTTTGCAGTGATAACAAATTGGTTTAGAGCTGAAATCCAGACAAGGCGTCTGAGAAGGGACACGATAGCGGGGGAGTGGGATCTTTGTTTGTTAATGCAATGGACTGTTGCCTCATTGTCGCAGTGGACGATTATGCAAGAGGCGGCCCATTCTTTACCCCAGAGGGCAGCAGCAACGACAATAGGGGTATAATTCAAAAAGGGCACTGGAAGCTTGGTGTGGCGGGGTTTCGGCGAGTTCAGCGGGCCAGGTGGAGGCAAACCATCAGTTGCGATAGAAACCTTTGAAGCCTATGGAGGGGGTGGCGTCTGTGAAAAGTTGAATGTCAACGGGGTTGGTTAGGCAGTCTTTATAGAAGAAAGAATGGCCGTTCCATTGTGAGAGAAAAGAAATCCAAAGCTGGAAATCGAGATAATTTTATCCAGTTTTTCTTTGGGGAGGGAGGCTTCAAATTTCTGGGAGTCAAGATTAATACCCAGAAATTCGATGCAGGTGCTGGGGGCCAAAGTTTTTTCTTGGGCTACGGGCATCCCAAGAAGGTTGAACACCTTGAGTACAGTTGATAGGTCGGCGACAGGAGGGGCGTGGGGAGGGGAGATGACTAGGAAGTCATCGAGGAGGTGGATGAGATGGTAGATCTGGTAGTTATTTGACAGAATCCAGCAGATGGCTTCAGAGAGCATGTCAAACATTTTGGGACTGCTTTTACAACCGAGAGTCAAGCGGACGGGTGAGGGTTAGGTTTTGATTTTGAAAGCGGAGGTGATGTCTACTTTTGCTAGCCAAGCGCCTCTGCCGACTCTTTTAATTATTTCAATGGCTTGGTTGACATTGTGATATAGCAGGGAGAATTCGTCGAGGGGAATTAGGTGAGGTAGAGGAGATGTCGATGATGAGCCTCTTTTTCTCAGAATATTTACGGGAAGCAATGCCTGTAGGGCTGACCCGAAATAGACTGAAAGGAGGGGAGGAAAAGGGGCCAATCATAAAAGTGGAGTCTAATTCTTTTTTGATTAGTGCATCCACTGCGTCGGGTTCGGTAGAGGCTGATAAGAGGTTGGGGCATATGAATGACTGGGTAGGCAGACAGGAATCCTTGAGATAAACATGATAATAGATATTGAGAGAAATTAGCGTCAGGATGGGATGACAGTTCAATAGATAAAGCAGAAACATTGACAGGAGAAGATAAGTACTTTTTGGCATTTTTATTAAAGGAGGAACAGATTATTTTTGAGTGGGCCCCCCGCAGAAAGAACAGACATGTAAATATTTGCAAGTGGATCTGAGGCAGCTGTGATTATTGAATTCAAACAGATGTTGTGGTATGAGGGGAAAGGGGGGCGCAAAATTTGACGCTGGAAGAAAGAGGGGATTTTAGGAACGTAACTGGATGAGCAGGGCTTTTCAGGGAGGAAGAGGGGTGAGTGGTGGACCTGCAGATCGCGCAGGTAAAGTTGCGACAGCCGGTGAAAACGCGGTTGTGAAGATCTAAATCGAGTGCTCTCCAATAAATCCTTTTGCGAGGTGGTGGGGTGGCTGGTGGCATGGCATCTGGGAGGTGGGTTTGGATGAGAGCTAGCAGTTCCTGTTTATTAGCTTTTCTGGAGAACGGGATCTTGGCTTCGAAAAGGGTTTGACAGATGGAACTGATAGTCCATTTTCCTGAAGTGGAGCGAGCTGACGCGTATGATGAGGCAGGTGAAGCTGGTGGAGGTCTTGAAGGCGGTGGAGAGCTAGATCGAACTCTCCTAGCTGGAGAGCTAGTTGGCCTGGTAGGCCTACAGCCTCTGCTATGCGCCGCGGCCTCAGGTAGAGTTGAGGGCGGAGCAACGGCTTGCTGAGCGGCCGGAGTTTGAGAAGGCAGGTAATCCGAAGATTCAGACATCTTGGCTAAGGGGGTAACAAGCACCACTTTAATTGACAGCCCGCAAGACTTACCCTGTAAGTACACAGAACAAGGGGGTAACAAGCACCACTTACAATGTAACAACACAAATCAAGACTATATTCACTGACATACAAATACTTTTTCATTTATTATTTCTATACTCTGAGAACAGCTGAAATGCAAGGTTTGATGAGGTAAATACTAGCCTACATGGTACATTCTAAATAAAATCATAGCAGAAACTAATATTCTTTAAAAAAAAAAGAAAGAAAAAAAAAACATTGCCAATATGTATAATGTAATTCCTATGTATTTTTACAAAAAGGTAGCCATTTTGCCTCCAAACGTAAAGATTGTGAAGCATAGCAGGGCATATATACCCTATAATATTAGAATAAGTGTTTAAAAATTGTAATTATGATTTTTTTTTAATTATCCAACTTTCACTTTGATAGACATTAAATAATCCATTGGGTTTGGTACCTACACTGTAACTTCGTTAAACAAGAGGGTAACAATCACCACTTTAATTTACAACCCACAGATGTCATACTTATATTTATGTTTATAATTAAAACAGAAATAATGAAGGTCAACTACTGTTAATGCTGTAGTAATGTTTATTTTTTATATACATTTTAACATTTTAACATAATAACATTTTAATTTATGATTTGGGGAGGAGAAGTATCTCCACAGCCTGAGCAAGAAGGATATCTATTGGTTAAAACACGATTTTGGGATGTGTCCGAAGATGAGTTTAAAAGCTTAAGACTCTATTAAAAATATGCTCTTAGCCTCAGCTTTAGTCAAGTTTCTTTACTTCATGATTTTCATCCTGTTTTGAGTTCCACGTGCTACAGCGTGCACGCCTGCTGCTGCCTAGCCACGATGAGAACGCAGCATCTCGTTACAACTTTTTCAGGGTAAAATGGTTACAGTCAAGTAACTTGAGATGTTCCCTTTTAAAAGCTACACTCAATGCTGCGTGAAAAAAGCTAATGGGAACGAGAATACCAACGCCGCCGCACTGACAGTGTCTGGACCCCCAGGTTGTGTAGCGTGTGTGCACATTCCATCAAAGAGGTCTAGACCTGACTCCTGGATGCTGACTAGAGAACCTGTGAGCCCGGAGTAATATGGACATCCAAACTATAAAAATCTGACAAATGTGTGCGGAGAGGACAAACTTGCCGCATCACACACCTGCTGCAAGGGGAAACCTCTTGCCAATGCCATTGACGATGCAAGCCCCCTAGTTGAATGAGCCCTGACCCCTAGAGGTGAAGTGTGACCACGCGCCTCGTAGGCTAGGGCAATAGCATCCCTCACCCAATGTGAAATAGTTTGCCTAGTGGCAGCCGCCCCCCAGTTGCGGCCCCCGTAGCATACAAAATGCTGCTCCGACTTACGCCACTGGCTAGTGCGGTGGACGGAATTCTGCAGAGCACGAACTGGACACAGTAAGTGAAGTCTTTAAATGGCGGAGGGCAGAGGGCTTTGAGAACAACTGGGTGCATGGTCGTGAATGGAACTTTAGGAAGATAATTCGGGTGAGGATGCAGAATAGCTTTGACCAACCCAGGGGCAAAGTCTAGTCAGGATGGTGAAACCGACAGATCCTGCAATTCCCCAATTCTCTTTAGAGAAGTAATGGCCATTAGAAAAACCATCTTAAGGGTCAGAAACCTAACCATACCCTCGAGCACAATAGCCAAATCCTATGAAGGGACTGTCACCCTAGTGGGTGGTCTCAACCATTTAGCTCCACGAATAAAGTGGGCATCAAAGGGGTGATTTGCCACAGAAACCCCATCAATTAGAACATGGCAGGCTGAAATGGTGGCCACATACGTTCTGAGAGTGCTAGGAAATAAGCTCGGGGACAGTTTCTCCTGCAGAAACTCCAGCACTGAAACAATTTGGCAGTGGACTGGGTCTACATGTTTTGCAATACACCAACTTTGAAAACGAATTCCATTTAAGGGCATAAATTCTTCTGGTAGAGGGAGCTCTAGCGCTTAGAACAGTTTCTATTACATTGGCCGGAAGACCAGCATCTTTTAGTTGGTCCCCCTCAGGGGCCAGACATGAAGGTTCCAGAGCTCGGGCTGGGGATGAAATATTGTCCCCTGCGCCTGAGACAGAAGGTCCGTCCTGACCGGAATCGCCCATGGTGAGCCGTCTAGGAGAGATATCAGATCTGAGAACCACACTCTGGTCAGCCAACGGGGCGTTATCAGTAAGAGGTGAATCCTCTGTTGATGGACCTTCACTAGGACTAGGGTGTGCAGAGCTTTCCGAGGAAATGCGTAAAGACGCAGTCTGGGCCACTTGTGGGCCATAGCGTCCAGACCCAGGGGGGCTGGGAGAGTCAGAGAGTAGTAAAGAGGACATTGTGCTGTCTCCTGCGAGGCAAAGAGGTCCACCTCCGCTACATAAAATGTCTCCCAGATTTGATTGACTATTTAGGGGTGGAGTTTCCATTCCCCATATTTTGACAGCTCGTCTGGTCAGTAAGTCTGCCCCCACATTCATATGCCCTGGAATGGAAATCGCCCTGAGGGACAGGAACTTGTCCTCCGCCCAAAGCAGAACCTGCTGCACTAGTTTGTTCAAACGGCGCAAACGCAGTCCGCCTTGGCGATTTATGTAAGAGACTATTGTAGTGTTGTCCACCCGCACAAGGACATGGTAACCTCTCAACTGCTGAAGGAAGTATTCCAGGAACAGAAACAAAGCCATAATTTCGAGGCAATTGATGTGCCATGCGAGAAGATGACCTCTTTAAATCCCTTGGGCTGGACGACCCTCTAAGACCACACCCCAACCCATGAGAGAGGTGTCCGTAGTTAGCATTTGCGACGACAAGATGGACCTAGAGTGGGACCCAAAGTCAGAAACTGGGGTCTGAACCACATAGAAAGGGTACGAAGCCCCTGGCGCGTAACCCTTATTTGCCTTTGGGGGTTGGCCCTTGGATGAAATCCCCTGGCTCTCAGCCACAACTGAAATGGCCTCATGTGCAGAAAACCCAAGGGTATCACTGTGGATGCAGCCGCCCTGAGGCCTAGAATTCTTTGAAGGTAATGAACAGTCACTTTTTGGCCTAGCTTGATCTTCTTTAGGGTATTTAGAATGGATTCGACTCGTGCAGGAGACAGCAGTGCCTGCATAACGATTGAATTCCAGACGACCCCCAAATACATTGTCCTCTGAGCAGAAGAGAGAACGCTTTTCTTGGCGTTGAGTCTCAACCCTAGAGATTTGAGATGAGCTAGGACGATATCCCGATGTCGAAGCGCTAGCTCCTAAGACTGAGCCAAAATCAGCCAGTTGTCTATGTAATTCAAAATACGGATGCCCTGCAGTCGTAGAGGAGCCAGAGCTGCATCCATGCATTTTGTATATGTGTGGGGTGACAGGGCTAGGCCGAATGGGAGAACCCGATACTGGTGAGCTTCGCCCCCAAAAGCGAACCTCAGGAACTTCCTGTGTTGTGGCAATGTTTCTATATGAAAATATGTGTCCTTCAGAATGATTCTCACAAACCAATCCTTTGGTTGGATCTGAGAAACAATCATATTGATTGTCAACATTTTGAATTTGTATCTTCTGAGATTGCGGTTCAACCCACGAAGATCTAGAATTGGACACAACCCCCCGTCTTTCTTAGGAACCAAGAAATACAGACTGTAATAGCCTGACTGTCTGTCTGGCAAGGGAACATACACTATGGCCCCTTTCTCCAGCAAAGTCTGCAATTCTTGTGTCAACAGATGTTCTCTTTCTGGTTTCACGGAAGTGAAGACCACGGCGTTGAAACGCGGAGGATGATGTTCAAACTGAATTCTGTAGCCTCTCTCTACAGTTCTTAGAACCCAAGGAGATATACTTGGAAGTAGCTTCCACGCTCCCAGTTTCTTTGAAAGGGACAAAGGTTTTGACACTTCGGCTGGATTGGGGATGTTAGAAGTTCGACGTTCTGAAAAGTGTCAGGAAACAACCGAACACTTAACATTTCGCTGGAGACCACTGCTCCCCGAGACACCAGTGGCTTTTTTAATGAGGACGAGCTCCCAGGGGAGAGATAGCCTGTAAGCGTCTCTTCAACCTGGGGCATCGTCGCATAGCCCCGTGCCTTTGCATCCACGATAGTCGGATAGATTGACGTCAATGGCACAATATGGTCGGGACGAATATGGTTTGTCGGGTGGCCCGGGGGAGGGGCCTCAGCGACGGTCTATCCCCTTCTTTGGAGACCTCCATGAACGAGCTCGTCATGGAGGTCTCCAAAGAAGGGGAGAGACCGTCGCTGAGGCCCCTCCCCCCGGCCACCCGACAGAAACCTGTCGTCTAATTTAGATCGCTTGGGGGTCTCTTGCAGCCAGTTGAGATGTAGGCGATCAACTGTTCTAGTAACCACCTCGAGTAGCTCTTCATATGTTCTCATATCACGAGAAGAGCACTCTGAGGTGGCACTTTCCATCTCCGCAGAAGCGAGAGATGAGGTCTCTTCTGCCCGATCAGAAGAGGCGCCGCAGCTCGCTTCAGATGCGGACGCAAAAGCCTCATGCTCTGGCGAGAGAGCGAGAGAAAGGGGGGTTTCCGTCTCACGCGCCTAGCTAGATTGACACGCGATTCCCATGAATGAAGCACTGCTCGTGGATCTTTAAAAAAAGCAAGTCATGCTCGTAGGACTTTAATGGACAATATCACAGTGCTCGCACTCTCCCTGGAGACCGAGGATCACGTGGACGTCTATCTATTCGACTCCCTGGAGACTGAGGATCGTGGGTTCCTCCTCCAAGCATTCAAAGAAGAAAGAATGGCGATCATCATCTGCGAGCTGTCTCTGGCGAGGAGGCAAACATTTCCTCTCTGCCATAGTAAGTTAATGTATTTCTTACTCTTTACTCTCTGCTTCTTTCCTGCTTTTTCTTTTCTTTTTTTATATCTAACTTTCTTTTAAACACACAGACTTGCGGTCCTTGAAGACAAAAGACCTGAGGATGTATCTGGTTCAGGCCTATTTATAACCTGCAGGTGCACGCAATCAATTAGCGTCACCTGACAGAGGTTATATAAGCCAAATTTTGGCTTGTTTGACACACATGCTTCAACAACCAGTTGAACAAAGATTGTTCTCATTAGCATTTTTCACGCAGCATTGAGTGTAGCTTTTGAAAGGGAACACAGAAGGAATCTCGTAGCACAAAGGCAACGCAAGTACAAACCTCCAGATTCAGGCTGAACTGGAGAAATTAATATAAATGTAAACCTCATTGACAAACTAAATTCGAGATTTATTGATGGTTGTTCAAGTCGATGCAATAGCACCCATTTCTGTAATATTGGGATTTCACATTTTCATTCTCTTAAACTTACTCTTTCCTCACTGTCTCTCTTCCTGCAACTCGTACGAACGTGTGTGTTTATGTGTTAGTTTAGTTAATGTGTCTTAGGTTTATCCAATAAAGCCATATTTCTAATTAAAAAAGAAGTATCTTGTGTTAATGTCTTAAACTGCCGATCTTGTTACTGTGCTTATTTATAGTGTTTATACTATAATGTGGATTTTAATATCCAGTTGATGTTGCACGGCTCGTCTCGTTTAGTGAATTGCAGACAGACTCTGTGACCAGCCGTAAAACAGTGATTCTGTTTAAATTCCCTATAGGATCTTAAATGATTCTGATTTGATTCTTTGCTTCAGCTAATTTGCTATATCTGCTTCAAACATAACCATTTTCACACTTTTAGTTTTCTTAACTCTACAGTAAGTAAATCCATTTCTTTTTTTCACTTATGTAATTACTCCTCAACAATGATGCTATAGAGCTTCTGCAATCATTGAAATGAGAAGACAACATTTTAAAGATGGCAGTGTGCTTGTTTCTCTGACACAAATGATTCATGGAAATGTGTATGTATGATATTGCCAAATACTGGCCCGGCAGCATTTTAGCCATTTTCACAGATCCATGTGAATGGGGACCATTTTGACAATGCTGTTTTATGTTTGTGAATTTTTGTTTGTTTGTTTTTACAATCAGAGTTGTGGAATATATCCTAAGATTGTTAAGGCTAGATGCTTAGCAACACAGAGCCACTAGCCTTATATTCACTCTTTGGCTTGTAGTGGAGAAAATGTCTTCCGTCAAATAACCACAGGAAGCAAATTAGAGTAAAGATGAGAATCCATTCAGGAAGTCTTGACAGAGCAGGACAATACAGTTCAAGAATGAGCAATTCTATAGAGCCTTTATATAAAAAGATGGTGTGCTGTATTTGTCCAATCAATAATGCCTCAGATATACAGTACAAATGCAAATGGTATGTGAAAAGGCAGCTTATGAATACACATGATTGATTGTTAACACTGAGTGAAGTATCTACAGACAACCCTGGATGAATGACTCCATCAAACAGTTTACATGACTTACATAATATCCTATCATGTGCACAATCTTCCATTTTAAAGTGCAATATTATGCTAACAAAATAATTGTCAGAATTGCCACAGCCATGCGATACACACCTCTAACAAACAGTCCAACAGCACTGAGAGTTCTTTTATCACTGTTAGCATGTTCAGTATTTCACATGAGAGGCATCAGTGCCATTTTCAATGGCAATGCCAAGCACCGCTTTGACCTAACATGACAAACAGTGCACACAACATCACCGAAGAGTGTTGCTAGGTAACAAGCGTGAAGTGCGCTCAAGCTCTTTTCTTTCGATTAATTAAATTTTCTAAAATGTTCTAGAATATCTGCAAGATTACATTATGTCCACCAATCATGTTTTATTTTTATTCTTCTCTTTTTATCTTGAACATCTCTGAATGGTAGAGTGAAATTGTACATTAAACACTAAGTCTCCCCCATTGTTTTTTAAAAAACACATTAAATGACATGCAGTTTTACTCTCTCAATTAATTTTGATGCGGAGAAGTACACTTTCCGCAAAACAGCAGAAATAATTTGAGATTGCATGATTGATTGACATTAGTCTTACGCAGAACATGATTTTTACATCTGATTTTGGTCAGGCAATTTTTAAACTTGACTTGTATTGTTGAAATAACTGCATATGTGACAGTACATCCACCAGTGGTTCACTATGCAATTCCAAAAGAACTCTGCAGTCAACTGCACAATGACTAATTGGATTCTCATTAGCATGTTATGTTTGTAACAGTGACTGCTTGAGAGAGAAATTTCAAAGTGTTGCAAGTCAACATTAATGGTAAAAACATGCATGTTAGAGAATATCTAGCTAATTAAACAGAGTAATTGCATTTGGAGGAAACAGATGCAATGTGTTAAAACAACAACAACAAAAGAAAAAGACCACTCTAGGCCACTGACTGTTACGTCTGGTGTACACGGAGAAGGAGAGTGCCGGAGACGAGGAGTTAAATGAACCAAAATATACTTTTAATAATAATTTAAACAAACATTCAGGACACCAAAACATATTCGTTGACGGACAAGACTAAACTCAAAAGACAGGGGTTTTATACAGGGGAGACTAATCACGAGACAAGACACAGCTGGGAAAACACAGGTGGACGGGAATCAACTCATAATTACATCTAACACAGGAAAGACCATATAAGGGCAGACAGGAACTAGGACATGGGAAAACGAAACTAAACAAAGCATACAAAAACAGACTTTAAACAGAACTAGACAGATATAAATGTTACAGCATGATACAGACTCTGATTTTACACCTTGTTCACTTTTTCTCATAATAGGTCAGTGTTAAATTTATGGGTCAAAGTTGTGCAAGTAAGTCTGGTATTTACATGCTGAAATTAGAAGGGTAGCTGAACAAGGACATACGGTACATGCTTTTTTTCTTTAAAGATAAAAAAAGCAAATTTCTTTAAGGTAGTAGAGATATTTTTAAAAGCTAGTGACCATTTCTTTTAGTCATTTTTAGCTTCAACTTTTTCTCTCACTTCATTTGAGTTTTTGTAACCAGGAATGCACAATAATTAATTATAATAAAATTAGAATCATTTGTAAAAGAGTTAAGATGAAGTACAACATGCCACACTGCAGGACATGTCTGCTGCACAGCAGTACAATTTTAAGGTATTAAGAGATTTTGACATATTGTTTCCAACTGTTACACTCCCATATGCTGCGTACTTACAAATAAGTAAAGCTTTGGTTTATTTTATGCTTATTAATGCTGCAAATCTCTTTCTGTCATGTAGAGATGTCACACCACAGGACTGAATAAATGAACATTAGAGTAGGCCTACTTCCATACAATTCTGATTTTATCAGCATAAAATCCTGATTTGTTTTTTCTTTACTTGCTGTTGGCTTTTTAATTAGCAACATTTGCAGCAATACCCAAGAGAATGCCCCAAAAATACACAATGTTCAATAAAGGGCTATAAATTACATAGTATAGGTTTTGTTTTAACACCTCATATGCCTTACTCACAGTCAGCTTGTGCGTGTTCTCTGTAAATAGATTAATTAACAAGGTATGTATTTCTTATGCATACAGCACTGGCTGAGCGCCTGCTGGATATCCTCAATAATCACTCAATCACAGAGCCACTGGGTACATGTTTCCTGGCAAAATTGTCATTTACCACCCAGAGTCATAAAGACTCCTTGCATCTCATTTGAATTGATAAAAATGCTATTATTACCTACGGTACAAGTTTAATTTCAGTTTTACAAATTACTTTGGCAAAGCTAAAACAGTTAACTATGCAAATAATAGCAGTACTAGACCTTATTCTTGGCCTGCCAAAATGTGCTAATGATCAGTAATATATCAAATTAAGTGTTTATGACCGAAAAGGGTAAATTTCTTTTTTCCTGCACTGCACTTTTTTTTTTATTAAAGACTAATACACTTTTTAAAAGAATATTTGGAGGTTTATTGTATTTATTTTATATGTTTATTATATATTATATACTAAAACCAAAATAGAATACTGTGAACTATTAAAATGATTTTGTAATTTTCATATATTTTAAATTAAATGTATTCTTGTGATGGCAAAATTCAGAAAATCTAAATTTTTTCCCAGACTTCAGTGTCAATTGATTTGTCAGAAATCAGTTTCATGTGCTGATTATACTGTATGTTCATGTCAAAAACAGTTGTGCTGCTTAACGTTTTTGTGGAAGCTGCTAATATGGTATTATGAAGCAATCATAATCAATGTTTTTAGTGTTGTAGTATGACTTTAAATATACTGTATAAATGCACAGTTGCTCAAGAATCCATTTTTCTCTTGTTAGTCAGAGCATCAGTGTTACAAATCCAACATTAGTCTGCATAATGCAGAATTTAAGGTCATATCTTGCATTATCTGAACTGCGGGTATATGATGTGAGAAGTCAACATAACCACTGACGTTGTCCAAGCATATTGATGACTGCTGCTTTGCACAAAATGTCAACAGATGTTTTTCTTAACCTTTTTCATATATTCTCTTTCCACTCATAACACATTTGTTTTCATGTTTGCCAATGCCATTTTCCCTTCTGTGCCTCCTGTGTTTGCATCGGTCTGCTCACACATGTCCTGCTCAGGGTGCAGCCTCATCAGTCCCATGAACCCAAATCATGACCGACATGCCTGCGATTTTGCTGAACTCAGAGTGATTAGACTTGTCTGAGCCATGAGCACTTCTGAAGACGGCTGACACAGGGAATCTGCAGTGCATGCATATATGCTTCAACACACACAAAACAGCAGCTATTTAAAGCACTGCACGGCTGGAGAATCATCATATTTATGTAAACATGACAATGAGGTCATTTTCACTTGACCCCAAAGAGGGTGAAATAATATCTGTCACACAGAAAGATGATACGACTTCAGATGAGGGCATAGTGTGAATGAGAAGAGGTTAACAGCAAAGTACAGGCGATGTCATGCAAATGCATGGGGTCAAATAGGTACGTCATGTACACAGCTGCTTAGACATTAGTCTGAATGTGTAAAACTAGTGGAAATGGACTATTAATAAATGTTGGTGGTTCAGGAAACATGACTTCCTGCATCTAAATGACCTTGAAATGGCCTAAAACATGAAACATAGTTTTTTATTAACCATTTTTTGAAGGCCGATGCTGATGCCAATATCATGGAAAGCAAAGTGGCCAATGGCTGATAACACTAAGTTAACACTAACTAACAGGGCACTCAGTATTCTGGGTAGCTTATGTGAATTGGAAATCATATTTTGTTTCAATGAGACCAAGGTAACACTCATTTTACATATAGCACGCAGTAAAAATAAAAATTAATATGAAAGAGGACAAATGGATTAAGCACAGCATAATTACTGATATTTGAAGAATATCAATACATCAGCCTTGCGATATATCGGTCGATCTCTAATTTACATATTTTAATACTGGTAGCATCCACCTGATCATTGTGCAGTGTGCTTTCACGCCTGATATGTTGCATTTCTGTCAGTAGATCCTCCTAAAATATTCCACACTACACCTTTAAATACTCACATCATCTCGTCGCCATTATGCTCTGGCAAGAGCAAGTTCCTGTACTTGCAGCAGCAGCTGCAGCATACAGATCGGTTCTAAAAACATTATTAATGTCATTGCTCCGTTTACACTCTGCATTAACATGCAATCTTTTTGATCCGATCGTGCAGATCTGATCATCAGCATATCAGCATACGACGTGTTTACTCTTGTCAACATACAAGCGACTTCTGTATCTGGATATGTGATTACATTCCAGGCTGGATGAGCTGCTGTCAATCATTTATACAAATGGCAGTGTTCTTTTCCGGGAACTCCCACTGCATCCGAAGACGCTAGGGGAACGCCTTTATGCGTGACGGCTCTGAATCTGCTGTACCAAGGTCCAATGGAAATGGCGCAGACCAGGAAGAATCTATAAATAGCACTCAGCGCCTGCACTCGCTAGCTTTTTGTGTTCAGAACGCGAGCTCTATGTGCCACGTGCAAAACTGTTTGTCTGTTTGGTGTGAGTGAAAAGAGTGTAAAAAGATCCTATTTCCCTTGCCCTTGAATGTGTGCATGAAAATAGTTTAAAAAAAGCCGAGTGATTGCGATCCTCTCCTTTTTGATCTCCTCTTTTGCCGTGAGAAAAGAAAAAAAGATCTAATAT
>JAUCMU010000042.1:13361634-13372003 GCA_032275025.1 Enteromius treurensis
TTCCAGAGAGACGTGTAATAAATATATATATATATATATATATATATATATATATATATATAAAATAAAATATTACATATCTCGTAAAGTGAGAATGAGGAAGTTACTAATACTGCTACAATGTATAAATGTGCCAATGAAAACAGTGGTAAGAAGCAGCATATGGATCCGAAATCGTTCCCCGATATGGTGGGAACATTGCACATCATTTACAGAAAATACTTGGCTGTGCAACTTTCGGGTAAAAAAACCTGAATTAAACTGATGATAGCCTACATAGAGGGAGGAGGGAGAAATGAAAGTGGGCAGGGTTTTGTGTGACCTGATGTGGATACGATGACTGGATTGTGTTTACATTACACTGAGATTCGATACAAAGCGTTTTTGATTACATCTGCATCAGGACACACAGATAGGATAACATGCATTAACACTTGTCTTTTTGTTTATGTATGTGGACAACATCTAGATACAGGTTGCATGTTAATGCCAAGTGTAAACGCAGCCATATACATCACCATGCTAAAATCTTCCAAGAGTTGTAATCTATGGTAAATTAGAAATTAAACTAAATGTAAAATAAGTTTTATTGTTTACTTTAGATGAATATGCTTGATTAAAATCCCTTCACCAACAATCACAGTGCTAATTGGAGAAAAAAAAAAAAAATAAAATAAAATGTTGCAACAGTGACTGATAATAAAAACTGCTTTTAAAAAAAAAACAGCTAGAAGCATCACAAAAGAATGGAATAAAAGTGTATCCAGGCAAATTTTTAAAAAGCATTCTTCACTTTTTTTAATTGACATGGAGTCAACATGATGTTGAATAAAAGAACAGCATAGCTATACATATCTTTTATGAACTGATTTTTATTATTATTTTTTTTTTTTTTACAGTTTTTGAAGGTTTCATAGTATTTTACGATGACTTTTCATTAACAATAGTATTTACTGTAGGCAGAAATCTGGAACTATCCAAACTGACATCCTAACAATGAAAGTCACTGCTTATCACAGTTGTATAATGCTACGAATGTTTTCTTATTGTCAGTGATGGTTTAAATGTACTTTATGTATGTTTGCAGGAGAATGTCTCTGTTTCGATGGCTACATGAAGGACCCTGTACATAAACATCTGTGTATTCGCAACGAATGGGGTCCAAATCAGGGGTAAGTACCATCCCATATATTCAGGGATCTGCCACCTTGAAGTAGGCCATGCTTCTTATCTGTTTTTTTTGCTTTTTTGCATGATGCTCTTCCTCTGAAATTGGAAAAGTGATAAGTGATTGGTGCGGTGAAGCTCTGGGTCATTTTAGATTTGCATGACAGTGATTTACATTTCAGTATACCAATGGGATACACGTATTGTGCATTTTAAATTGTGTTACATGCGTAAGAAATTATGTATTTCGCCACTTGCGTGCCTCGTTTCCAAGTACTGCTATTAAAATGAAAAATTTAACTGCTCTTAAAAATCAAAGAGAAAGTAACTATTTTGAAATTCTGCTGCACTTCTTTTAGTTTCGCAACTTCTGTTGTTGCCTTCAGATGTTTTAGCAGAGTTAAATGTATCTGAATAGGTGGTATGTTTAATCTGAGGTAAAAATTTGAGTTTGCCTAACCAAAATACTGATTTTCAACATATTTTGTAGATGAATAAAGCACAAATACAAGAGAATGGCACACAATGAGAAAGTGTTTTGCTTCTTAGCACTCTAGATATAGTCTTAAATGTTAGGAGCACAAGTTTCTAAACCCGTAAAGACTTGTATTTAAGATGTTCAAAGTTAATTAGACCCTCCCTGAGGAGAGTTTCACATGCTTATCTGGGTTTGAGGTTGTCGCTCTGGAGCAGTTTGATTAAGACTTGGAGGTGAGGAAATCCTTGGCATTTTAATTGGGAGGGAGATGGGAGTGATGACCAGGAATGCATTAAGACTGCCCTGAGCTCTGGGGCTATGACTTGCTGCACTTAAATCTCAAATGGCATTGCACGGAATTTCCGGAAAGCTCAATTATTAACTGCGGTAATAGGTGGGGGGTGTGATGGCTTTGACGATCGGCCGCACTGGCACACCAGATAATCTACCCCACAGCCAATCACGGGCCCCCTCCTTCCTAACCCCCCTGGTTTAAGCCCCGCCTAGCCCGTTAATGCTGCTTAGGTGATGACGGTTGGTGAGATGGATCCGATAATTAGAAATCAAATTGGAACAATCAGGAAGATTGCCTTAGGGGAGTGGAATAGCGCTGGATGTGCTTGTTCCCTTTGTGCCATACTGTGAAGGTGTGAACAGATTTTAATTGACTCTAACACTTAGTGGAGGAGAAAGACAATCCATTGCCAACTACTTTTTAAAATTCCAAATTGCCAAGATTTTTCCTAAACCGTTTCTTGCAAATGTTCATATACTTGGGCATTGTGTTATATCTTCAGGAAAGAGTTCACTTCCTCCAAAACAATCTAATTTATGTTCTCGTTTATCTTGTAAATGTGAATTAAAGTGTTAGAATCACAAGTGCAGACAAAAATGTTGGAACTGATTTTAATTTAATTTAATTTAATTTAATTTAATTTAATTTAATTTAATTTAATTTAATTTAATTTAATTTAATTTAATTTAAATCAGATTTTATTTTATTTCTTTAATGAATCATCAGTATGGTATTGTTTTTTTTATAATTTATTTATTTGCTTGTATATCAGTGCTTTTTTATTAATATTATTGTTATTTAACTTTATTCTTATATTTTGCCCCTTTCTGTGTAATATTTCTTAAGAGATTCTCAAAACGCTCCTGCTTTTGGTTCTCTAATGAATTACGAATGCTGCGGGACAAATGTTGATGTTTAAACAGCAGTAGGTGATCTGTGGTGTGAAGTGGCCTAACCAGGCTGTGACTGCTCTTTTGCTGTGAGTAACAGCTTACTTAGAGAAGCATCAGCTCCTTGTCTTTTCTCTTATTCTGCAGCGACAGCCCCTGTCCCCACAGCTGCCTCTCTGCATTAATCTCCATCAGTTCACATACAGCTTTGGATAAGCACACACTTGAAGTCATGCTTGCATCTATACAGCACTGAATGACGGAGATGATGCTGTCAGGTCACAGTTTTTACAAACAACATCTGGTGGAGGAAATTCTGTGATTTTTATATTGGAAACATAAATAGTCTGATGTGTGTTCAAAAAAAATGTAATGTTTTTATCACAAAGTAATGCAAATTTAAAGGTCACGTGACTTTAGTGAAGACTGGAGCTGTTTAACAATGAATGAAGAGTCTATGGTGTGACATACAGTTTTTCTAGCATGGATTATATGTTTTGTTTTTAATTTATGCCTTTTCTCTTTTGCAGTCCATGGCCCTACACAATTTTCCAACGTGGCTTTGACTTGGTGATGGGAGAACAGCCATCTGATCGTATTTTTAGGTAAGAAATATCACTTTATTTGTGCTTTTTTTTTGTGAGAACTAAATGAGAAATAAAAAGATATCCAAGTAATGCGATGAACAATGTATACACAAAAACAGGACCAGTTCCGAGAAAACAGAACAATCTGTTTTAAATGGCTGCACAAAATAAGCTTAAAAAAGGTGCTGACAAGTATGTCATAGGTTTCTGTTGAGTCATTTTGGGTAAGCTGACATTTCTTTATTCAGCTTCAAAGAGCTTCTTTCGCAGTTTACATACAAAGTTGAAAATAGAAAAATGTTGTAATTACTTTTTATACAGGGCCACTGGAAACGATTCCCTACAAATAAAAAATGTATCCATGTACAAAGGCAGGGATTTAGACAATGTTTACTTCTGGCTATAACCAGAGACTTAACAATAATCAGTGCATTGCTTTATGCACTGGAGATGTTTCAATCTTTGAGGTGTATGTTTTGGAATATTTGGCAATGCTAATCCAATTGTAGCAACATATGGTTACATTCAGTTGCCATGCATATCTGCATCTTCCTGTTCTCAATTATTCATAGATCTCATCCATGACATTCTAAAGTCATTGACATTGATTGTTCAACCCTAATTTGTTTGCACGAATCACAAGCTATTTATTTACGAACATTATGAATCAATGTTCTTTCTCATTTGAAAGCAGCACGGGGTGGGGATCTTGTAATTGGAATCCAAGTTATACCCCCAAAAGGTGTAAAATCTCATATCCCTTGGCTTTGGGCCACCAAACAAATACATTTCATTGGGACAATTAAATATTTTATTTCCAAACAAACCTGCACAGACGTGAATGTATGAGAGCGACTTGAATGAAAGATTTATTTTCAATTTCACACAGCTTTTCCTCATACATCATTGATTTGCGCCATGGATGAATACGAAAGGCCATAATCAATTTTGAATGCTTCACTTATTCATTTATCTATCTAGCTTTCGATATCAGGCTCAGAAATTATGTGACTGATTTGTTAAACTTTTAAAGTGGAACTATGAAGAACAACGAGATGGAAAGATGTGTTATGGTGCATTTTTTAAAAACACTTTCCAATCTAAATAGAATTGCGAATTTGCAAACTATTCAAAAGCCTGCTACTTTGTCTGTAAACATCTGGTGCAAAATTTGGTTCCCACATCCATAAGTTCTGCTTGTAACAGAGCTGCTTTTTATGTTTGTTTTTGTTTTTTTCGTCCTGTTTTGAGGTTCCTCCTTTGTTTGTTATTGACTGTGAGATGTGCTGAAATATTTTAAAAGGTACCCTCACTTTTTGTTTGATAGATGTGTTTTCCTCTTTTAACTTCCACCTGCGACGAGGGATTTTTATCCCTGCCTCAGTGTTTTGTTCGGTAATCCATTTACAAGTAATTTTCCTGCAAAACTCAATTGAAGCCGTTTTCACACTAGCAGACAATATTCAGATGTGTCAAGCTTCACGTTACGTCCCTTTTTTTTCTTAAAACGCTTGAATGAGTTTTTCAGCAAATCTGTGGCATCCTACTTTTTTTTTTTGAGCTGTCATGGAATTATGAAACAAATACGAGAGTTGAATGCACTGAAATTTTGTGCTTCTATGTCTGAGTGTTTTTCTTATTTTACTATGTTCAGCACTTTGGTCAACTCTGGTTGCTTTTAAATGTGCTCTATAAATAGACATTGTATTGTATTGTATTTCTGCCTCCCAGATTTGACAACACTGTTCTGATCAGTTTACCATTAACAACATATCTGACGGGTCAGATGTGCACATGAAATGATCCAGGTTTAATTGGATTTAATGTAAACGGTAGCTGATGATGGATTATATATTGACATAAATGAGCTTGTGGTTACAGTAGATGAGGCACACACACCACCCAGGTGTGATGAGATGCATGTGGAGAATTCCAGACTGATGAGTGCAACTTGAAAAACGAGCTTTGCTGTGTATTGCAGCATGTTGTGTTCAGAATTCAGATGCAATTGCATTTGCATTTTAAAGTAGTTTCAAATTTATGCATTAAACACATATTTGCCAGTGCATTTTTTTTTTCACAAGTGACAGTCCTCTTGTTATCTGTGCATTTATAAAGAATTTTGTTCACAGTTGCTTGTCTGTCCTATCCTGAGGTATTTAACACATCTTGTGTAACAGATGTGTTAATGGGAATGGTCTTTCGTGTGAAAATGCAAATAAGTTAATTTTTATATGAAGATGTGCTTACTCTTCTAAAAAAAAATAAAAAAAAATAGCTAATTTATTTTGATATGCGTATATACATTATTTTAGATGTAATTGAAAAGTCACAAATTTAAAGATTTTAATGGTTTAATAATTATTCATTATTTAAGTAGTTAGTAAAGAAAATTAATGCTGGGGGATTGCCCTCTGTGAGGTTTTAACTGTGAATAAAATGAGCCAGTTAATAAATCTGTAGCATATTAGCTCATTAAAGGAAATGTATATAAATTGTTACTATTAATTATGATTAATTACAATTATTTATATCAGCTGCTAGTAGTAACTGTAGCAGAATTACGATCAACTAATCTGTTCATTCAGCGAACAAATAGTGTAATGTCATATCAACTCTTAGAAGGGATATTTTCATGGCCACAGAAAAATACCTTCATACAGTATCACTGCATTAGAGCATGTAGCAAGGGTCGAAATTGTAAAGGGACATTAATTTGCAAAAAAAAAAAAGTTTTATTAACTCTTTGTTAACTCCCATAACTGAACAGACAAGTATCAATACACTTACACAAGGGGAAATGCAAAGAAGGCTTAAGGTTTAACCATTAGGAAAAGCCAAAATTGTTAAAAAAAAAAAAAAGTTAAGAAAAGAGAGTCAGTTGACCACATGTAAAACCAGTAGTGCCGTTCATAATGGATTCTATAACTGATACTACACCTCTGTTTAGTTTAGTTATATGTACGATACTTGCATTGCTCGTTGGTGAAGGTCCGATGCAGTCTTGAAGTCCGGACGGTTCCAAGATTTTGGATTGCCAGTTATGTTCTTCCTGGTTTGAAGAGTGATGAATTCCATAGATGTCCTGACTCTGATGATTGGTAGATAGATGGAGAGATCTGTCACGATCTGTGGATCTTGAGTTTGGAAAGTCAAGGCCTCGAACTGGTGTAAAACATGCATAAACTGTGAGAGCATAACTTCAATTGAAGAACCTGCATTTGAAACTACTTTAGTAAAACATAGGTGTTACTGTGGAGTTAAATCCTCATCACAAGACTGCACCGCATCTAGGCTCACCCAACACGTTTGCATTGGTCCTGGGGGCTTAGCCAGGAGACGAGAGAAATGGCGGGGGTCCAGCATCCAGAAAAAGCAAAAAGCGAGGCAAGCCACCGCTGTGGGGCCTTTTGAAACACATTGAGGTCACACCTCTTGTGGGTCAAAGAGCCAATAGTGTGTTGATCCTTTGGAGGGAACTTTTATGGCTCTTTGATTCTAAACATCGTAATTTGCATATGCACTGGATTGGAGGTTGATTTACAAATTAGAAGAGATTCTTAAAACACTGAATATTGCAAACTTATCAACAACATACACTCTCAATTCGATTGTCTAAAGAAGAGTCTTTGAATACTAAACACGAAATGCGTTGATATTGTGAGGTGATATTAGCTAGTGATCTATCATAAACATGCATAAAACAGTATACCATACATAAGATAATATACAAGAACAAATAACAATATACACAATGACTTGAAGGATCACTCAAAGAAAATGTTCCTGTGAATTAATTTAGGGAGTTGCTTTGTTCACATTCCTTCAAGCAATAAACCAATGTTATCAGTCGGTTGCCATGGAATCAGAGGCCTGTTTTGCCTTCCTAGGGTGTTAGCTGCCTTTCGGGGGAAAGCACCCCTGATTGGTTCAAATGCTACAACAAATACAAGAAGTGTTGTGTAAGGTGGCAGGCAGTACAGCTTACTGGCTGAGATGTGAGCAATGATGGCTTTGTGTAGGTTTACAGCTAACACCACGTTCATCATCAGTGGGTGAAACAGTCTGCAACGTCTGGCAGACTAACACACCCCAGAGTGATAGAATGAGGTGGATATCTCAACTGACGGCATCCACAGAGCCCAGCAAGACTTCAACCGTGTGAGCACTACTGCGCTGACCCTTGAAAAGAAGAGTTCCAAATAGACACTAAATCCGCCCACTTCAAAGTTGACACTCTTTTACCAGTTACTGGTGAGATACTGTCAAGTTTCATAAGTTGTTTCGTGTTGTCATCTCAACAAAGTGTATTGCTGTGCAGATATTCTGCAAATTCATGCTATGTCTCTAGTTTTGTCTTGCTAGTGTCTCTGTTACTACTTGCAGCATAAGGCAGAACATAAAAAAACGACTGACCTTTCGCAAAGAGCTTGACTGACAGTAAATCTCATCAAGCAGAATGCAGATGTGCCATTGTTGCCATCTGCCACCTTCTCCAACAACTTCTGTATCTCCATAAAAATCCATGTTGGAACATGTGCCGGGTTAAGCTAAGGGTAAATTCCAAAAACTGGAATTTCTATAAACTAAATCTGCATACAAGATTTGCCAATGTACAGCCCTGTATAAATGGCTTGCAGAGGATTACTTTACCCCAAAATTAAAATTTTGACATTAATCATTTAATGACAAATTTATAATTGGTTTATAATTTTCGTATGCAAAACAAATTAAAATTACACAATTTATTCAATAATTTGTCTCCATAGTGCCATTTTGGAGAATATCCACTTTTCAATATTCATACTTTTCTGGACCTTGACAGTGTTATTTACTTTTATTGTGTTTTAAAAGACGAACAAAGCCTTTACAAGCTTGGAACAACATGGGGGTAAGTGAATAATGGTAAAAGTTTTATTTTGTGGTGGAAACTATCCCTTTAAACTTGAAAAATGTTATCCAGTTAAAATATGTTCCACTACAATATTTGTTGAGACTCTGTAGAGAAGCAACAACCCAGCAGAAAATAAGCATATCTGCTCCTTTGTGTGAGGAGGAACCCTCCAAAAAGACCTCTGCATTACTGTCAGAAACAGATTCCATAAGGGTGGCTTGAGGGCCCGAGGTTCTGTAGCTGAACTGTGCTCACAGCCCATCAGTTTTGCAGCTCAATTGGCATTTGCTAGAATTGGTTGGTCCACAATTGGAGCCCGTTCCTGGATGAGAGCAGGTTCACACTGAGCATGTGACAAATGTGAAAGAGCCTGGAGTTACTATTGGAAATGTTAAGATGCCTGCAAGCAACATCATCCAGCATGACCGTTTTGGCAGTGGGTCAGTGATGATATGGGAAAAATACTTGGAGGGGGCACAGACCCCCACTTGCTGCTAGGCCATCGTCAGATCTTAAGCTGTTACATTGGGCCCTGGGTTCACCCTGGTGCATGACAATGCTTAGCCTAATCTGGTCAGAATGTGTAGGCTGTTGTGTATAATAAAGGCATTTATGCCATCAAGATCCCCAGACCTGAATCCCATTGAGAACCTCTGGAAAGAATTTGTAGCACCACAAGCTGTCCAGGAGCTCACAGATGTCCTGATCCAGGTCTGGCAGGAGATCCCTTAGGACATCATCCACCATCTCATCATGAGCACAGATGCTGTTCAGAGAATATACAGGCACATGGAGGCCACACACTACTACTATATATATATATATATATATACTGAGATGCAATATACAATGTTTGTAAGTGCTCTATTATAAATGTATTTATTTATTTATTTTTGGGGGGACCACATTAATTGTGGTCAGGTCCATTAATGTCCTTTCTTAAAATACTTTCTATTTTTACGATATTTATTTGATAGATTGATAAACAAATATCCAGCTTTATATATGTTCACATATTTTATGTATGTACGTATACTTGCTTGTGTACTTAATTGCAAAAAATATATATATTGATTAAAATAAAATGACAATATCTCTGTAAAAAAACCCAGTACCATCTCAAAAAAGGGCCTGGAAGAATCTTTGTGAACATGGAGTGCGCTGGTGAGATAAGAGGTCAGGGAGGGGGAAGAGGGTCTCTGGTTTCTTATCAGCATTCAGAGCTGCCAAACACCAGTGGGACCAACAATTGAAGTAGAAGTTTATAAGAAATGACGATTAACTGGGTAGGATATTTAAATTACACATTAAATTTGATCTCACTGTAGAGGCACATTTAAATAGCATATACAAATAGACAAAGACAAAAAATAATAATAAGCTACTTCTTTTTCCCATGTTCCTATCAAGGCCGATTCTCAAATAAATGTCTTGCCCCCTGAAATCAAAATTTTGAAAAGCTGAGAAAGCACATGTTAATATACTCACAAAATCAATATATTACAAGTTGACAAAATTATATGCGGTAGCGGAAAAAATCCGCCGAAAAAGTGACACTACACAATACAGTATTAGATTTCCCTCGTGTCTCTGTCCCTCCGCTGTGTGTTCATTCAGAGGCTGCAGCGCACGCACACACACTCCTCCCTGAGCCCTCGGTAAACATCCCATCACCGTCCGTATGCAAACGAGTGAAGACGTAACTGTGTGAGGGGAAAACCACAAAATTGTCAAAATACTGCTGTTATTGTGCCATAAAACGCAGTTTTAAGAATATTTCAAGCGAGAATGTAGTTGTTTAAAACATAAATCTGTGGTTTATTAAAAAAGAGAGAGCCTATTTAGACGTTTGCTTCGCCGATTTCGGAGCCGTGAGCTCCACGCGAACACCGGGTGCTCGGTGCTCCTGTATCCGCCGAGGGCAGCCTCCTGACACCTGCCGCTGCCTCCTGATGTCTCTGTAGTTAAACATGAGGTAAAGTTCGTTTAGGGTATATCTCATAGGCAAACTTTGGTTTAATGAATCTATTATTTATTTCCTTTTTATTCCTGTTTCTA
>JAUCMU010000042.1:13392483-13403958 GCA_032275025.1 Enteromius treurensis
GGCGAGTTCCCATATGTAACGTCTCCGTTCCCTCCTTCAGGGAACGTGGGTTACGATAGTAACCTAGACGTTTCTCATAGACAGTATTCTGTATTGTGTGGACCCATTAAAATAAAGTGTCAGAGGATATTAAGCAGTCAGCCTACAAAATACTTTAATGATGGCTAAATGACATGTAGCATCACAGAGAACTGGCAGGTAACACATTAATATACATATATTATATAGTACCTACAGTACTGTACATGATTTCTAATGTGATCCTGAAATCCTTTTAACATTGGACAATTTTAAGTTTTATGGTCTGCTGTTTTTTTATTTTTATTTTATTTATTTAATTAGTGACTGTCAGAGGCAATGTGGTTGATTGTAATGTGTCCTGTTCCAATTTCCATATTTTCTTTTCTTTCCTCCACATTCCTGTCACTATATACTGTATGTGCTGAATAAAGGGATATTATGATCTATCAACGAATGTTTACAAGTCATTTTTATTTAGTTATGTATTTTTTCTCCCAGTGTCCTCCTGGTTTGAGCCCGATGAAGGATGGCACCGGTTGCTATGACCACCACATTGGCATCGACTGCTCTGACGGCTTTAATGGGGGCTGCGAACAGCTGTGCCTTCAGCAGCTGGCACCTCTGGAGGAGGACCCTACTCTCTACAACATCCTGATGTTCTGCGGGTGAGATTTCACACTCTACCCACACATACAGACTGGATGAGAACTAGATCTGGACATGTTAACAAGACTTTCTCAGCCTTTTTTTATTTCATGTTTTTTTTTTAAACAGTTGGTATTTGCCCCTGCTATTTTTGATGAATGGGTGTCTGCCGTTCTCTTTTGAATAATGTCCTGAAATTCACAGTAAGTGCATTATGTCTAGTTCAGTTGGTTATTCATGCAGTTTAGAGCTCTTCCACATTCTTTCTTAGGCCATGGTGGCTGTTTGTGTCTGAGTGTGAGTTGCCACACTTTTTACCTGTTCATGCATTTCTGCTTTGTATGAAATGCAAGCGTAAACTGTAGCTTGCCAAAAAAACAAAGAAGAACATCTTTTGTCAAGTATTAAAAAAAAAGGTTTTAGCAGATTCTCTTACACTAACCAAGGCTGCGTTTTTATAACCAAAAATACAGTAAAAATTTAAAATACTATTAACATTTAAAAGACATTTTAGTATATTTTCTATTTTTTAAATGCAATTCATTCCTGGTATTGCAGAGCAGCATCATTACTCCAGTCTTTAGTGTCACATGATCCTTCTGAAATCGGTCTAATATCCTGATTTAGTGATCTTGAAACATTTATTAGTATTATCAATGTTGATGTTTTTTACTGTCACTTTTGATCCATTTTGTGCAGCCCTGCTGAATAAAAGTATTTTCTCCCCCTTATTTAAAAAAATAGGAAAATGATAGTCTATATATTATTCTATAGGGAACTCAACTCAAATGTCATTTCTGTGTCCTGTCATGTCTTGCTGGAATTGCTTTTACTCTGACATGACATCACATGCATCACACAACACTAACCATTCCTTCAACTTCTAGACTTTTATATGTCAGCTATAGAGAAAATGAGGCAGGTAGAATAAATAGCCACTGTCTTACATCTTCTTCCCTTTTAACACAACCTTTTTCCTGACCCATTCAGAGTCTTAGAGATCATTCGCTGTTATAAGCATGTTGCTTCGACTAAAGTTGGCAAATGCACATAATTTTCTTTTTCTCTGGAGATCTTGGTAATGTGACAGGCAATCTGAAGCCACTTAAATCGTTGTCTGTGCTATGGATGTGCAGCCGAGACGATGTTCTCACCTACGCTGATGACAGTTTCCTGTAAAACTGTAGTGTGTTACCAAGAGAAGTAAGACTGAGAGTTTAAGCCCTGACACTTCTTTCTCTCTGTTGCTTGTTTAGTACAAAGCAGACGTGACAGCTAAGTTTTAAAGTCCCATAAATATAAACGACTCATGTGAGCTGTCACGCTATTAGAATGATATTGTTTTGCAGTAAATAAAAAGAATTGCCAACCTTAAATTCATGATAGATGCTACGCTGTGCGATCATTACCTTTACCTGTAGTTTTGAATGCTGAACTAGTACTACATACTGCTCTGCTTGCAAGTGATGCCTTTATAATGTAGAGAAAGGAAGAATATTGTGTATTTTGTAATATTTTGAGTCTTTTTAAGTAGTTGCAATGCACAAAAATGGAAATACACCCAGAGACTGCTAGAAAATTGTAGGAATAAATTGTCTCACTGTATTAAGCGTGAAATTTAAAAAAAAAAATTCTGTTTTATTTAAAACTTCAGATATATATATTTTTTTTTTTTTCAGAAGTCTGTTATAATAATGGTTCACTATTCATGGTTACACATTACAAATATTAATTTGTTTATTTAAAAATGTGATTAGATTTTTTCAATTGATAACTTAGTAGTCCATAATCCTGACTCATTATAGCCCATATATCCTCTTTTAGTCATAATGTATAAAGTATACTGTACATAAAAAGCATCATAAAGTATAATTTGGTGTATCTTGACTGATAATGGCAGACAGTATTTAACTTCGGCAATCATCTTCTCTCCATTCCTCTCTTCCTTTAACTCATATCTTTTTCTCGTTGCCGTATGTGTAGATGTATTGAAGATTATAAGAGAGGAGCAGACGGACGCTCATGTCAGCCGCTGTCAGAAGCCTGCACAGAGGGAGTGGACTGCGGGGACACAGCTGACATCCCAGCCAACCAGACTGTGTTTGGAGACCTCTTCTATGGATACAATAACCACACCAAAGAGATTTCATCAGGACAGATCCTTAAGGCTTCCTTTAGGTGATGTTTTACAATGTGCTTGATTTTTCCAGGGCCAAGGATGACAGATGACTTAATGTTCCCCTTTTTTAATAGCAGCAATGCTGATAATATTAAATGGGGTATTCAATTTCACCTTGGATTAATTCAATCAAAACTAATTTCAATGTCCAGTTCAGAAATATAAATGTTACGTCACTAAAGTCTGCTGTTACAGTGATCTTAACAGGCTCAAGGGCTGTTGTTTTGCTTGTTTGGAAAGTGGAGTTAACTGTTAACCTTAACACATATCCTCCACTTGCTTAATTATTTTATTTTGGACCTGTTGCCAATTATATTGACAGGGCAGTGGTGAGGGGAAAGGATATCATAAGGAAAACAAAGAAGGATAGGATTGGAAATTACAAGTCATAGCATGTACACTTCCTGCCCCGCCATGTCTCTGACTGAAAATGCCATATGTTTTTTTTATTTTTTTATAATGATGAGAATACTAATAATGTAATACTCAACGGCAACAATAAAAAATTCATTAATGATGATCACTACAAGCCATTTATGTTAGGTATTCTGTCTGTTTGGTTTCGTTTTGCATCTTCCTTGTTTTCCTTATTTGGTAGTTCATGTCGCCTATGTGATTATTAGTTCATTCCGTGTTCTGTGTTTTTCCTAGTTTCCCTTATCGGTCTTTAATGTTGAAATGTCATTTGTGTGTTAAAGCATTAAAAGAAGCTTGGGTTTACGCCTTTACAGTTTACGTCATTTCGACAACCACGACTCGTAACAGAAAGACCGACCCTAACAATATAACTAGTATGACTATGGGCAGGCTTTGGCGTCTGCAGCAGAGTGGGCAGACGTTGGAAAGGTATGTGGAGGAATTTTTGGAACTTTCCACCGAGGTGAACTGGCCCAAGTCAGGAGCTGGACGAGGATATAATTAGCTGCGATATCCCTGCGTGTGCATTTTCCTTGATCTAGCTAATTAATCATGTCTTAGATTTAAGTAAGTCCAAATTCATTTTAGAAGAAAAAAAATCTGAATCGTCGTTGAGTCCTTGCCGAAAACCTCTGGGGTTTGCCAGTTCACCTCCCGCTTGAACCCTCCGCATACCCGTCCAATGACTCCGGCCACTCGTCTCCACCCAGCGCCGCTACTGTACTCGGTCTGGAGCTGCTGATGCCCACGCCACAAAGGTGCTGTCCAATGTCCGTCAGAAGTCGTGCCGCAAGGCCAGTGTCCCGCGGATTTCGTTCCATATTCACAGCCTGGAGAGCCATTCTAGTTCCCAGCAAATTCGGTTACGCATTCACAGCCAGGAGAGCCGTTCTAAAGTTCTGTTCCTGAGTTTCATCCAGGAGAGCCATTCCAGAGTTCCGTTCCCCAGTTTCCTCTAGGAGAACCGTTCAGCCTTGGAACACTGGAAGGGCTAGCAGATTGATCTCCTGAGGACATTGAGGAGAGACTGGCACCGTGTAATGCGGTGTGCCGCTTTTCCCCAGAGGGGGCTGGCCCTCAATAGTCCTAAGCCTTAGGCGCCAGGACGTTTTTGCTGAGGACTAGCAAGAATGACGGTCCACTGCTCCGCCTCCTGCTAAAAAGCCCTCCAGCCAGGGAGCGACACTCTCACTCCACTTAATGTGAGTTTGAGAAATAACGCTCCCTGACTGAGGAGCTGGAACAGCAGCCCCTGCTGCCAAGCACTGTGAGCACTGATAATTTTTTCTCAAGCGCTCATCATAGATTTTAACACCATTTAATTCCTCAGAATTAAAAATCCAAACATTTACTACAGTCTGGCTACAATATAAAGCATCGCTTTTAATAACTGAAATGCACACATTGATATCATGCACAAGCTTTTTCTCCCCTCAGAAAGAAATGTGTCATAGAAGCAGCAGCAAACTCTTACTTGAACCACAGCGCAGGCTTCTGAACCCTGACTTATAGGGCTCTCAATCTAGGGAATGCAGGTAGATATAGAGTGAGTCTGTCTCCAACCCGTCCACCAGATCTGAATATGATCCTTGCAAGAGGGAGAGAACCATGAGCCTGTGTGCACAGACAGTATTTGTCACAGTATTTGTCTGATATTGTCTTTTTACTGTAGGTCTTGTCTTTGTACTGCAGTTACATGATCCAATCATCAAGGCTAATGTAATAAAAAAGCACAAATCCTGTGAAATACAGCACAGCAGAACCTCTATCTTGTTAAAACCCTTTGAAGGTTCCTCTAATTAAAAGAGCACTGTGGTCAGCTCAACCTAAAGGTCACCATGCAAAGTCATTGATGGCCCTTAAATTAAACACAGACACTTACAGGTGCAGTGTCCTGCAGCAGTTTATCCATTTACTCCACAGGGTTTGATTGGCTCAGTGCGAGAGGAGGGAGGCCTGAGTGATGAAGAAATAGTGGGAGGAGAGTTAATATTATCAAGAAGCCAAATCTCAAAAGCTCTGATCTCATTTGGAGGCACCCTGAGAGACGCTGGGTTTAGGCAGTCTTTAAAAAAGCACAACCGGCCATAATGCTCCAGGACTTACTCTCTGTGCTGTTCACTTCACCTTGAGAGGCCCGAGCCTTACGTGTGCTCTAATTATGTGGGATGGTGAGACGCAAATTAAAAGTGACCAAAAGCAAGTTTGGTTTAATGGGGCTTAATTGGGGCAGCTGAAGCTACTGGATCTTTAGTTGAACAAAAGGAGCATATGGCAAGTTCATTAATCCTTCATAGAGTAAAGCAGGGCTGCAACAATTAATTTCAGACCCCAGGAAATAGTCAAAATGCTGGTGTTCAGGAGGAGCAGCGGCAGGAAATTAAATGTTGTTTGATCTTCTAGGGTGAGGAATGGAAATCTTTCAAGCGAACACCATGGACAAACAAAACACATTTTTTGATTAATTTAGACAAATGCTTGCCTTTTGGTTATTCAAGGTAAGGGTATCTGATCTAATGTGAGGTTTGAAATGTTTTTATGTTTGATTAAGGAGAATTTTGGTGCTTAAATAATTCGACACTGAAGGGTATAAATAGTATGCACTAATATTACCTATGCACTGTTTCTGTTGATTTAGGGCCTGATTTACCAAATATCCACAGAATATGTGCTGAATATCTTAACACAATTTGTACACATGTTAAGATAGTGAGGTTTAAGCAGACGTCTTTAATCTGGTGTGATTTCCTGACTTAAAAAAATAATGACTTTAAAAAAAGTATGCTTGATGCTACCATCTGTAAATTACCATTTAAGTTTGGGGTCAGTACATTATTTAAGTTTTTAATAATTTTATTAAGTTTTTATAATTTTAATAATAATAAGTCATACACCTAGGATGGCTTGGGTTGGGGGTGAGTAGTTCATTGTGTTATTTTAATTTTTAACTATTCCTTAAATATTAGTACTTTTAGCCCCACGTTTTATGGATTTTAAGTGCCAAATGAATTCTTCTCAAAGAGAAAGTGAGTATATATATATATATATATATATATATACTCAACGCATATGCATGCAATGTACACTCAATAAATTCAGGAGGAATTAAACATATACTTACAGAGGTAACTCTGATTCATCTCTTTCCAAAAAGATGCAACAGGGAAAAGAGTGAGCAACTGCCAGATAAAATCCATCCAGTGAGGTTGAAGTTGTTTATTATTCTGTTTTAAAATTACACAAGGCCGTGTGTTTCCTTTGGCGTTTCACCAAAAGTTACTACCCACAAGTCTGGGTTGTCACACAGCAGCTGCTTTTACGATCTGACTCATATCTGAAAGGCATGGTTACATTTTCATGCTGTTTAATCTTGAACGTGAGGTGCAATGCACTTCTAGTGACAACCTGCCCAGAATACAATGCAGAATGTATTAGCCCTTGTTTGATGCTTTTCAGGTCAGTGGTGTTCTCAGACAGATAAATAATGCCATTTTGAAAGCCCTGCATCGTTGCGAGGGTGTACTGTTGAATGCTTCCATGCTCTGTAAAATATTTTTAGTGAAGAAATGTAAAGGACAGTCACGAAAGAGGGAATGTAGAGGACAAAAAAACTAAACTTTTTTACCCTAAGCAGTCTTCTAGCTCACACTTGATGTTTTTTTTTTTTTTAATGCTAAGGCATATCTCTGTTAAACACACAGATATCGTGAAACTCAAAAGAATGTGTTCATTCCAGTCAGTTCCATCTCAAAATACCAGTCTGTTTGCTTGTCAATTGTCAGCTTAATTTAGCTTTTAGTTCATCCTGGTTTGGTACTGCGTATTTGCAAGCCAACTACATGTCTGTGCCCATCATTTTAATTATACATAGTCTTTTGAGTTGTAGCATCTGGCATGTTGCAAGCACAATCGGCACCTCCCCAAGCAGTAATTGACATGTTACAGAGCCATTTCCACAAAAATAGCACATTAGTGTTATTTATGTGCCAATTTTGTAATTGCCACACAAATATATCTGTATATTCTCACTTTATCTTCATCTAATGTTATCAAAAATTATGTCAATTTGTGAATATTCTTTTAGTGTTCTGAACTTCAATGTCATTGTAAAAATACAGACGGGTAAAGTTTTGGTTACACTTTATTTTAAGGTGTCTCTATTACAGTGTGATTGTAAATGTATGTACTAAGCAGGCTGAATTAACTGTATGTTTGCTATATGGTTAGGATTAGAGTTTAGGATTACCTTCATGCAATTATACATGATTTATTATAACGTTTAACAAGGACACCTTAAAATAAAGTGTAACCAAAGTTTGTCAAAAAAAAAGTTCTAAAAGGTTGAAATCTAGGTTTAACAAGCTGTGCTTATAGGTAATTGTTAGTAGGTAGGTGGATGAATGGATTGATGGATGGTTTTGATAGTTGCTGTGGCGTTTCTAGGTTGTTTGTAGTCATTAGCTTTTAGTTACAGTACAGTACTTGATGGATAGAATGTCAGAACGTCTACATAGAAAATGAAAGGGATGCATACAAATTCTGACAAGCCAACCTTTACTGCATATTTCTAAAGTTTGCACACACATACTCAACATAGAGATAGTCTGTTCTTCAAATACACTGACACTGAGTGTGCAATAATCACTGGATCTTGTGCTTAAGGCCGTGCTACAGTCTCCAATGACACTGCTGCCAAAATCTCTAGCTCGTTGAGTTGCAGTCCATATCTTTATAACGTTGCATTTGTAGAGCAGAGTGCAAAGACATAAAGCAAGTCAATTATGCAACCATTTTGTTGACATCTTAATTAAATACGGTACACAGGCTTTTAGAGAGCATTCCAAATATCCACGCCTACTTCCTCCTCCATAACTTCTGTGCATTGCCAAGCAGAATTACATTTCAATTTCTGTCTTATCATCATGAGACTTCCACCTAAAAACATGTGCCCTTTCCTAATTACTTTCCCTCTCCTCTGGGTTACAGCCTTAACCAGTTTCACTTCCATTCCTTCCCAGCATGCTTTGAGCTGGTTTTAATGAATTTTTTAGTGCCCTTTGTTCTCATTAAGACTTTGCAGAATCATGATTAGGACTACCTCGCTTAAAATCTCCCAGTTGGGTGTTTCTATCCACAGCAAGAAACTCAAAGTGCTACCTTTCTCCCAGCACTAAATTAAAACATCACACACAGGCTGGGAACAGTCAAATTATTTTTAAAAACCTGAAGTCTGAGCTATTTTCACGTGGCTTGTTTTTTGATCCCAAACAATCCTCTAACTTTCTTTTAATAATTCAATTGTTTTTCTTTTACATTGAATGTTTATTGTACAAAGTATGTAATTATGTGTAATTACGTGTAACTAAACCTTTCTTTTAGTTTAAATAAGTAATTTCATTAAAGTTGATATTTTATTTCAGGCAAGATAATGAGATATCCAGTTGTCAATTAATATCATTAAGAGATGATTTCACGCATAATTAATCATAATATGTGGGCCCAAATGAATTAATCTAGAACTTGTGCATGTATTTGTAGCATGCACAGAAGTGTGTCATTTCTGAGCCAACTGAGGTCAAAAATATGTTTCCTCGATGTTGCTGTGTTGGGCTTATTATGCTTGAACAAACAGAAACATTGTATTACGCTAATTATTAGGATTTAATTGATTTAACAGTTCATACTAATGCCAACTAAGCTTGCTGCAAATTTTAATTCTCATTTTCCAGCAATTTTAGTGTGTTAACTTTCTGAGCCTGGCATTTTATATTTTCTTCTATCAGTTTTATACTCTATCACATTCACCTAGTTTTACATTCAAAATTGTCCATTTTGAATTATTTATCTTTTTCCCTTATTCTTATTCGCAGATAAGTCAACCTGTGATGCCCAGAGCATCTTATAAAACTTGCATGTTTTCTCTATAATTACCGTGCTGCTAGATATTATTGCCACAATCTTCCTCTTGTATGTCCGTTCTTTGTCGACGCACATGATTAATGAAGTTACGTCGCAGCTGAGGCTTCTCTCCGGAGACTTTTCTGTGTGCAGTCTGTATTTTTAGAGAATTCCACATGAAAAAGTAATCTGCATTTAAGCTTTTGACAAAAATGCAAGTTTGTTTAGATAATATTAAAGGGAAGTTGTGGTAAGATGTAAGATGTTGTAATGAGCAATGATGGTGCGTTGACATTTAAATTTAAATTGCTTTGTTTTTGTTATTATTTCTATGCACCAAAATTCCCAGACATTTTAATTCACACGAGCAATTTTTGGCCCATAATAATTTCAGAAACTTAAAAACGATACGCATCATTTTCATTAAAATTACTGGCCCCTAAGTTTATTGCACATTTCTATTTAGCTGCACCATCTCTGCGGGGAACTGAACCTTTTATCAGATGTGACTTTGACAAGCAATAACGCAGAGCTATTAATATTTCAATATGCGATATCTATTGAAGCGTGAGCTTCAAGTTTGACAAGAGAAACAACTTTTTTACATTTTTATTAGATGTGGGGAGGAAATCCCCCAGTGTTCAGAGAAATATCTGCAGAATGTGCTCCAGTGTACCTTGCAGCACACCCGAGAGGGCGTATTTGGGAACAGTTTTTGAGGTTTATGCCAGATTTAATTTGCCCTAGAAATCATTCAATCTAATATACAGAAGTAGAATCTAATTTGTAATGTTCCGGGTTATGAATAATAGAAGATATCACTATTATTTAGCCAAGTAAATAGAGGTTTTCGTCATAAATAGCTCAATGTTTTGAGTCATCCAGGAAGTGGGGGTATTTAGCACTTCACATATATGACTGTTTGTCGAATATAAATGACAGTCTGTTCCACTTCAGCCACTTTTCATTCAGATATTAAGATGAAGTGCATATTGCAAGCCTCTAGCTTTTTTTTTTGTGTGTCTGTTTGAGCCCAATTATTTGTACAGTGCTCTGTGTATTCAGAGATAATATAATTCTTTCATCCATGTCCACTTTATAAATCGGATATGACAGTAATGCTTGAAGAGATATTTAGATTGCATAATGTTTCCTGGTATAATTTCCTGAATGCCTTCTAATTTTCTAGATGCTCTTGCAGGCATCATTTTAGAATTTGGTTGCATTCCCTGGTGTGTATTCTAGGAGCTTATTTTGCCTTGAAAAGGAAATACTTTATTCTGTATTCTCCTTTCCTCCTTTTATTCATACTTTTCTTTGACATGCATTTTTTATATCACATTGTTCGGTTTCCACACATGTATATACTCAGTCCCAGAATACCTTAACCTTGATCTAACTTAAGATACAGAAAGATATTTTGAGTCAGAGTTTCTAGTTTGTGCATCTTTGAGTCTTTTTATTTTTTATCAGTTTATCCATCAGTCCAATGCATACTTATTTGTTCACATTGCTTTGAAACTGAACTATTTCTAGTTTAACCCATCTTCTTCCTTTTTTATCTCTATTTTCTTGTTTAAACTCAAACTGTATTTTCTCACTCTTTCCTTTAGCCAATAGTACTTTAGAAGATCTCGTTTAGATATACAGCTATTTCATTGCGCACTGCTTTCTTCAGTTTTCTTGTTCTCCGAGCTGCTCTTCCTTCTTTCAGTGCTTCCCAATAATATTTATGTACTGTAATATAATGAAAAAAAATGTCTTCACAACATTTCAAATTCATCCTATTCACTTACACTACACTCAATTGTCCCTGTTTATATTTATTCAGTCTGACCTACAGTACATTAGAAGCCCCCTCTACTTTTGTCAATCCACGTTTGAGTTTATTATGATACTTTTTTTTTATTATTGATATTATTAATAACATTTTTCTAAACTAAATTTCCTTAACAAATAAATTAAAATATATATTATTATTAAGTGAAAATAGTGCCTGAAGTTCAAATCTGCCTCAAGTTTCCAATAAGGTAGCATTTATTTATTTTGATAAACAGATTCACGTACACTGAATATGCATATTACTTACATTTAGTGCAAAGAAAATAAAAATACTAATATTTTATCTTGGTGTAAAGCTTTTATTAAATATTTTAATAACACATATAGTGTATATTTCATGCAGTTTTTTTATTTATTTACATTTTTATGTCCCTGGCTAATTGCAAAAAAGGTGGTGTTACCCTTTCAGTCGAATCACTTCGACGTTACATATGGGAACTCACCAGAGAGACCGATTTGCCTTTGAGCTTTTA
>JAUCMU010000042.1:13419852-13430191 GCA_032275025.1 Enteromius treurensis
CCCACGGCATCCCCCGCCGAGCGCTTGCTTCATTCCAGAGCTGATGTGTAATGCGCTGCACCTGGGCTTTATAGCTCTGGGAGTCATGACGTCACCGTCTATGACGCCGGATCCCTTATATGGATAGATTCACAGCTGTTTCAGAGGCGTGTTAACGCCGAGGCGTTTCCCAATGCGTATTCACGCAGTGTCTCGTTCCTCAAGGAACTAGGGTTATATTCATAACCCGGAGACGTTTTGACTCATTAAGACTACATAACCAGCTTTTACCTTTCAGGATGTTAATCTGCACAAAATTCCTGATTTATAATTAAGCCATTGTCTCAAATAGCCTAAACATAAAATAAAGACAATAGCTGTGCTGTTTTTTTTTTGTTTTTTTTTGCTATACTTTAAAGCAGCACTGTAATTGACAGAACTGCAAGCATCCTGCCGAAGTACATTCTAACCTGGACTATTTATCTAAGTTTATGTCTATTGCTGGTGTAACCCACAGTACCACAGCAAATTTCGAAGAAGTGGCTCATCTGAGAGGCGTATAGCCTTGACTGCGGCAAAAAAGTTCTCATAAAAACAGGCAAAACTCAAGTACATGTGGAGCGAGGGGTTCCAGTTCACCAATGACAGTGTTTGCGGTCCGCATAGAGTCGACACTTGTTAGATTTTTGGAGAGGTGCACGTCAGGTACAGAGTAGGCCTGTGCGTCGCTGCGTATGCTACGGCATAGATTCTACACAGAAGTATAAATTAGGCTTAAGGCTTGTTATATAGGCTAACTGATGATCCTGACGTGCTAGCATAATTCGAAATATATTAACATGACACTCTGTTGTTGTTTTTGTTGTTATTGTTTTCTTGACTGGAAAGTTTGTATTGTTTTCAGTTCATTAATATTTTATTTACGTTTCAGACCATGTCTGGCTCATGAAAAAGGCAAAAATGTGTGCCAATTGGGTTTTCTTTAACCATGTAAGACTTTGATTTAAAAAAAAAAAAAAAAAAAAAACTGTTAAGATGTTTTATGTGACCTTACACATTGTCTAGTTATTGAGCATATCAGCATGTACTTGTAAACACACTCAGTGCCTGTCTTTCTCATTAAGAGTCCAGGAATGCCCCACTCATTAAGACAAAAGGGTTTGAGCTGATGATGTAGTCCTTTTATCTTTAGCACCTGTGCTCTGTTTATAATGGGATTTCTCCTATCAACAGCTTACAGATATTATGAATTCATTATTTCTGCAAATCCATCATTGGTATGTTAGCACTGGTCTAAAATGATTCAGCGAAGCAAATCCATGATAATGTCAAGAGGACTTATTTTTTTTACAGAATGGAACAGAATGGGTTTAGTTTCAAAGACGTGTCAGATCAAGTTAAGAAAGCAATATGCTCTAATGCCCAGCCAGCATGATGCAGACTAGATATGCTTTGAATTTGTGCGATCAGCCAGATGTGCTATATATTAAGGTGGGGTTAAATTGAAACATGGCTGTGTATTCCCTAGATGGCAAGACACGACTGACAGTTGCTGTAGGAGACGAGATGATTGATTACACCACCCGCTCAACATATGGCGATACGTGAGATTTTAACTCACAGGGTAACCACGGGTAAAAAAGCGATGGCTCATATGTTAAAGGGAGTTGGGATGATAAATGAAAAATGCTGCAATGGATTTAATTCACACAAGTCTGCTCAGCTGCTATGTCTTCTAATAATAATACTATGATAATCCTCTACGGTAAGAATTTTCTAGGAAACAGTCTTATCTTCCGACATGACATAAATTTCATTTTCGTACTTTAAGATAATCCACCAATATTAGCAAGGTGTGATTTATTCTCAATGTGTAGAAATTCCATATTATTATTTTAGTTTCAAGTCAATGCTTTCATTGTCGGGACTCATTGTATAACTGACAGAAAAACTGTTTGTTTTTTTTGCCTCATTTCATTCTGTGTAATCCAAATACTGTGGTTTTCGAGCAACAGCAGATCAGGGTGCGTGTTGCAGCGATGCAGTCATGCGCTCATGAAGTGCAGAGAATGTATCCAATTGAGCAAGGTTAGGATTAGCAAACACTATTCCAAAAAAAACATTTCATACTCGGATTGTCAGTGTATTAAGAGATTCACAGTCACATTTACTCTTCATCAGCTGTCAACACAGCACAAAGTAGAAGCCATTAGTTTCATAAACTTACATTTATTTTTAAAGACCAAGTGTAATCATAATTAAAGTTTGCTCACTTTTAGTTCATGTGTGTTAACTTTGAGATTAACTGTATGCTAACACACTCTTCAAAGTACAGAATAGTAAATGATAGCAATGAAGTAATATTAAATTTACAATCCTTCTTTTTCAGGAAAACAGGTCAAAAATATTGAGGAAAAAGGGGCAATCTCTTCTACATTGTTAAAAAATATATGTATAGTATTATATTTATATATAAATATATATAAATAGTTGTGACATTTTTTTAGCGGTTTTTGAGTGAAAATTGTTTCTTCAGCATGTGTGACCCTGGATCAGTAAGGGCTGTTTAAAAAAACAACAACAACAAAAAATACCAACAGAGTCTCACGACCAATTCGTACATTTTCGTACGAGGTGCGAAATTTGTGCCAATTCATACGAACTCACACGTACGATTTTGTACGATTGTCTAAAACCATGTGATGGGTGGTTTAGGGGCGGGGTTAAGTTTAGGTCATTCATACAAATTCATACATTCATTTCTTTTTTGTTATTTTTTTCCCCAAATATGACTTCTTCTCGTCTTCTGTGTATTTTAGGTATGGTAAACTACAGTGAAGTTACTGGTTATCCACTGGTTCAACACTGGAAGCTGCGGTCCATCATGTACCATGTGAAGCTCAATCAGTGGACCCTCTCCCAAGGTAAAACACTCTCACTCTTTCATTTACATTCATTTATATATTGATAAAGTACTTACAAACACGTATGACCAAGTGTACAGTACATTCAAAAGGTTAGAAAGATCTTCCTGGCAAGCTGTAACTTCTTTTTTTTTTTTGGATCTCATAGACTAGTGTAATTTCACTGTGGAGCCCTCACAGTGACAGATCAGTTGTGTTGGGTGGGTAGTGAAGCAAAAATGGTGGTTCTCAGTGCTCTGTTGATCCCAGATGGCGTGTGCTTAAAGCAGAGGAATTTAAAGATAAAGTTTGTACGTCTTTGTACCATCCCTGTTTAATATTCAGACAACTATAAGTAAGCCATCTGTAGGTTGATTTCTTTGTAAACACTGTCAAGCTATCAAAACGTCACTGACTCAGCAAAATTGACTAAACCTATGGTGTGAGTTTGGGGGTGGGGCTTTCTGCTTTGCTGACCAATGGCGGTGGCATATTCAATAAACCCTTTTTTCAATTTTGCAATGGTAGTGGTGCAGAAATGACACACTTAAGTTTCAAGGATGACAAAAGACAGCATTCAAAGAAGCAGAGCATTATTTTTTGTCATTTTTTTTTTTTTTGGCCATGTACTTCACTTCATTTGTCTAATGAACACTGTATGTTTAATGAGCACATGTCAGATTCCAACTGCAGCTCTATAAGAAATATTCCCTATTAATGAATGGCCTGAATGGCCTTTAAAATTTGATTCCCTTGCTTTCATATTGCTTGCACCAGTTCCCTCACTTCTCATCCCATTACCATTAAAGGATTCATTTTTCATATGATTTAGAAGTTGAGTTTTTACATTTTCAATTCAGATTTTTACCACTTTTTCCCTGCTGTTTTTGCATCTTCTAACTTGAGTTCAATTTGCAAACCTGGGCATGAAGGTCACGAGAGGAAGCAGCATAATACAAAATGTATTTCTATTGCAAATTGTTATTTAATTTCAGTTATTTATTCATTTAATTATTAATCATGCGCAATATAGGAGAATATTGTGTTTGAAATATGGGACTGTTCCTCTGAGCATTCTATGAATACCCTCATGAATCATTTTTATTAAACAAAAAATGGTGTGTTAACATGCAAACCAGAGTTCTACTGTCTGACAAAAGTTTCAGAGGTCTTCTGTACTTTGGCAAATGTACAGTATGCAAACAAGTACTTTATATTCTTAAGTACTACAGGGAAATGTAAATTCTGTGACTAAAAACTTACATTTAATTTTTTGATAGATATTCAGTGTTAAAAAAAATAATAATAATAATAAGTTTTTAAAAGGTCAAACATCAGCCTACACAAAAGCACTCAATACCTCTGCAAGGCCTTGTTGCTTACCCTTTCCTTTTTCCCCCAGATAACACTTCATGCACTTACTGTACTGATCCTGTTTTCATTCTTTCTATTCCCTCATTCTTTGTTTTGTCATGTAAACTGCAGTATGTGTAACTTTATTGATAAAGACAGCAATAAAGCTTAGTCCGTTAAATATTTGAATCCTTCACACGTGTTGTAGCAGCCCTGAAAATAAGCATGCAACAATAAATAATTTTATTTTTCACAGCTCAACATAGATCATAGATCTTCAATGCAGTTTCTGCTTTTATATTAATGATTAAAGTGAAATGGTATGAAATGTAAAGTTTGATTTGATACTCTAAAATCTCTCAAACTATGAAATGACTCATTCTTTTACCTTCTACAGCCTTCAGTTCAGCACTTCATTCACTGGATGGGGCCACTCTGAGAAGTGATTTTGTTTCAATTTTAAAGGAGTTTGGCAACCATTTTATTCAAGAGGCAGTATATGGCTTTGAGGAATCTTGTACAATATGGTATCCCAACAAGCAAGTCCAACGCCAGCTGTGGTTGGAGTACCAGGATATCAGCAAAGGTAAGCTGTACAAATTTTTTAAAATAAAATATTTCATTTGCTGGTTCATACCATACTAGATCTCATTCATCAAAAAAAAACAAAAAAAACAACAACTATTGTCTAGATGTGTACATAATGTAGGAGTTTGGCCTGGTGCACCCAAAGTTTGGTTTTGTCATAACATAACGTCCATTTTGGAGAGGATGTGGACAGGAGCTGAGGAAGTAAAACTCAACACAGCCCTTGGGAGGTTGGTCACATCTGTTCAGCCAATAAAAGGGGGCAAGGGCAGATGTGAGAAGGCTGGCTGGCTGGCTAAAGCTGAATGAAGGCCAGCGCTGCTCTGTACTCAGGAGGCCCCTGGGCAGGCTCACCTAGTTTTTATGCTTCAGCTCCACTCAGCTGAGCCCATATATATGTTCAAGGTCAGTTAGGACGGAACTTATTTGGAAAGGCAACAAAAGTGTAATGCTAACAGACCAAGTATTGTTAGAGATGGGCTAGACGGTCTATAGATTGACTCAGCAAAGAATGGTTCAGTTTCTATGCCTATAGCTAGTTTATCGACAGTGCTATGGCCATTCATAAAAATTGCAGCTCTGTGAACATAAAAAAGTGCATTGCGATCCACAGACTTTTCTTCAAGAAATAGGCACCAAGGTCATCAGACAAGGCATAAAGGATCCAGCCTATTTTCAATGAAAACTTCAGGTGAAAGAGAGAGAACAATTCGAATGAGAGCAAAATAAAAGCTTTGGGTGCTTTGCGGTTTGATAAGCTAACACTAATTTGAGTGTTATTTCTGCAAGTGTCTTTTGTTTGGATTAGTAACTCTATATCTGAGGTGTCTGTGAGAACTCTGTGTTCTGCTAAAAGCATTTTGTTTTAAAGGCCAAAGGCCAAATTTGTCAGGCCCTGTAACACAATATAGTGTTTTAAATTTTAAAAGACATGTTTTGAGGCTGAAAGCCAGTATGCAAGGGAGTGGCAATGGTCATTACTATTCAGTGATTAACACCTGGAGAGACAAAGACTCATCCCTTTCTGGTGACTCGGGCAGTTTGTCATTTCTTTTGTTTCTTGGCCTCAGCTCAGCTTTCGATACTGTTTGTCAAAAGATGTTACTCTCTCGCCTTGCAGAGCTTGGTATCTCAGGCTATGCATTATCCTAGTTCTCCTCGTATCAGGCAATACTATGTTTCACTGCACAATGCCAAATCTCGTTCAAAAAGGGTGTTCCTCAGGGTTCAGTTCTTGAACCATTATTATTCATCATTTACATTCAGCCTCTTGGCCAAATAATTAGTCACCATGGTTTTAGCTGTCACTGTTATGTAGATGACATCCTGATATGTACTGCTTAGCAGCCAGATTCTACCCATTTGATGACCTCCTTTTCTTCGGGGGCCAGTGAGTTAAAAGTCTGGCTACACTGTAATTTTCTTTGCTTGAAATTGTGTAAAGCATCATATATTAATAATTGGTCACCCATCTGTAATAAAAACCAAAAATAAAAGAGTAGAAAAGATGCAGAATCATAGTGCAAGCAATACAAAATTCTTCTACTCACCTTTAAGGCACTCGATGGTCTTGCTTCCTCCTATCTTTCTGATCTACTCTCCTTTGTTCCTTCTCGCTCAATCTACTTCTTATTCAGGACTTTTTTGTGTGCCTTGGTTTTGCTTATTTTAAATAGGCAGCAGACCCTTTTCTGTCACAAAACCCAAACTTTATAACTCGCTTCCCTTGGCACTTCTAAGTCCTTATTTCTTAATTCATGTTATACTTAACTGCATTATTGGTGACTGGATTAGAAAAAAACATAGGAGTCATTATATGGTTTTCTATGTCTCTATTACTTAATTTGTGTTATATGTGACTGGATTAGACGGATGTCCAATGTGCACTTAATTGTTACTTGTGCAATGAGCAACTTTGGACAGTATAACGTATTATTACACTGGAGTAAGCTAAGTGCCTTGATTTAGGTCACAATGGTGATTGTTAGGGTAACACCCATTGTGGGATTTGGACCTACTGGACAGAAAAAAAATGATATTATGATATTCCCATTTATTCGGCAACATTTTCTTCATGAGATACACATTAACATCCAAACATTCTATTAAATACCTGTAACCACTAATTATGCTGTCATAAAATAAGTGGCAATTAGCTGCACTTCATGTTTACAGGTGTTAAACTAGCAATAAAGACATACTGTACATCCCCAACCCATCCATCCCAACAAACTAAAAGAAGGTTTTGCAACTTTAACTACGCACTGGAAGCTAACAAAATGTAAAAAATCTATGCAATATAATCTAAATATAATATAAAATAATATAATTTATTTTTTAAATTGAAAATAATTTGACCCTTATCACTGGCACATCTAAAAACTCAATATCTCTTCCTCATAATTTCCTCAGTGAATTATATTCAAACAGCCTCCTAATGTTCATGACCTTGTTGTAAGAGCTGATTTATCTTTAGAACAAATCTACTCACTTTCAGTCGTCTATCCCATCCGGTAATTATAGGTGCGGTCAATGCTCTCAGTGTAACTTAACCTCAAAATATAATTCATTCTGTCATCCACACTCAGGTAAAGTGTTTAAGATCAAAGATATCCCAGCGTTATCTCATCTGTATAATAAAAAGTCCTTGTGCACACAAAGTAGTCAGCCTTTATTTTGGGGTTCAATTCTCGTTATTAACAAACCATTAACTGTGACTTTTGCCTCAATAAACGTGTTGCTGCTTATTAATAGTTAGAAAGGTTGTTGTCAAGGTTAAGTAATTTGTAGGATTAGGAATGTAAAATATGTTTATGTGGAATGTGTTTTTTTAAATGCTAATAAACAGCCAGTGTTAAAAATAGGCATGCTAATTAGCAACTAGATAATTATTGAAAATTGGTCCCTATACTAAAGTGTTATCCAATGTACTTTAATTTCACAAATCACAGTATTTGAGGCATACAGTCCCTGAAAAGCAATGGTTCATCCAAAACTAAAACCTGTCATTATGTACTCGCCTTTATATATGTTTCTTTTTCCTCCGGAACACTAAAGATGTTTTGAAAAACAGGGTCTAGTGTTCGTACAGCAAAGTATTTTCTTTGAAAAGTAGTTAAAGATAAAATAATATTTATATGCTCACAAGTGCATGATGAAGATACACGGCATGGAACCCACTTCTACACCGCCTTAGGCTTTTCAGTAGCCCAAAGCATTTAGATAAAATTGAATAAATGCCTCACTCCTGTTTCAGCCTAATAACTCCAACACCACGGTTTCCCATGGTCAAAACCGCCACGTTGACTTCTTTCCAAGGACGTCACCTTGCAGGTCACCAGAACGTTAGCTCTTCTGATGGATGGCCTTAAATCAGTTTTCCTGCCTGAAAACTGAAAACTCCATTATTCTTCATTTTGCTAGACTCTGACATGGCCACGGACACTATCACAGCACTAAATGTAGACCTGGAAACAGCATGAACCATGTTTTTTAAAATATTAATCAGTTTTTGAAGCATGTTTTTTTTTTTTTTTTTTTTTTTTAGCTTGGGTTTATTAAATTATAGTAGCATTTTGTGATCCTGACCTCCTAAGTCCATGGCATGCAGATATTGGGTGTTGAGATAACTATAAAGATAATAATATTAGTGTCCACAAACATCTGTTTGTTCTAAGCGCACATGCATCTGCCGCTTTAAATTCTCAAGCATGTTATAGCAGGATGGATTCTGATGGGCTGTCAATGTTTGTATTGTTCATCAGCTAGGAAAAAAAGTTGTTCTGTAAATGATTCCAACAATATTATCATGCCTTTATCATTATAGTTGTGGTGTCGACTCTGCTATTCTTTAATTTTTTTTTTTTTCAAACTATATAATTCTTGTTGTCTTTATGTATACCATTCTTGGTGTGAACGGGTCTTTAGGCAGGTGCTTGTGGACTGATGTGAGGAGGACAACAGATGCAGGGCAGGGTGTTAATGCCCCCTGTGACTCAGCTAAAGGTCCTGCTCTTTGGGTATGGGTAATGAGCTCCCTGGAGACTCAGCTGGTAAACCATATTTGTACCCTTGCCCCAAATAGCACAAACCTTTCCGGAGTGTGCCAGCTAATCATTTTTTAATGTTTGGGGCAAAACATCGACCACACAGCTTATGAATATTCACAGACTAACTGAACAAAATAAAAATGTTGGAATGAAGTCTCAGCATCATAAAAAAAAAAAAAAAAAAAAAAAAAAAAAATCAAATGGGAATGTCACTGTTTTTCTAACTTTTAATGAAATGTGTTATTTCTATGACTTTTATTTTATTTAAGAGATAGAATTATACTGATTTGTTTTCTTCCCCCTTGTGTGAGGAAGTGTTTTTGTGCGATAGATTAGTATTAATTTTGCTTTGGATTTGAAGAGGCAAATTGAATTCATACCAGCAACTGGAGCATTTATCCAGTTCTAAATGTCATTTTTAATAAACAGTAAATCTTTTTGATACAGGGAAAGGCTTTACAGTTAACAAATCAGATTGATTCTCTTCAAACTTTTATGACAAATAAGTATTTAAAGTTTATTAAAGCATCTCATTCAATGCCTTTGAAAGATTCACTAAAAAATACCTGTAAAATGTCTTTTTGGGCATCAGCGATACTGTGTGTACTGTATAAGACATGACTTGATGATCAATGCATTATTGATAGCAGGACCAACTCAACATCATAACATTCTGAATTCAAGAGATGAAATATAGATTTTACAGGCAAGCTGTGCTGAAAACAGGGCACAAAGAGACACAATAATATTCTTTCTGACAGCCATTCTCCCACCTTCTCTATCTCCTACACGACTCGTACTGTATGCTCTTTCTTGCCAATCTGCAACCCAATGTGTTCTTTCTCTCACTCTCATCCTTCTCCCATTACATGCCCTGTATGTCAGCAAGGTGGGAGGGTAACGGCTGAGCACAACCCACCAATGCAGTGGGCACCAGTACCTGAGGGTGAAAGACTAAGAGAGGGGAGAAAGGGATCAGGAAACCTGGGTAAGAAAGAGATTCTTACCCATGGCCTCAGGATGTGCTGCAAGGTAGGGGAGATGTGCGAAAAGAAAAGACAATCTTTTAGTATTATGTAATATATGGATATAAACTACCAGTCAAGAGGAGGAAATACATTTGAATGTTTTTGAAAGCCATCTATTATGCTAGTGATATAACATTGCTTACATGTTTACAGAATTTACAGAAAGTTTTCAATATGAAGCACCAAACATTGATTCAAGAGTTCGCGCTTCCGACGATGGTTACTGGAAATCAGGTGACCCCAACTAAGCAAGCCAGAGGCGACAGCGGCAAGGAACCAATACCCCATCTGTTATAGAATGGGGAAAAAAAAAACCTTGGGAGAACCAGGCTTAGTCGGGTCCATTTCTCCTCTGGCCGGATGCCCGGCACCTAATTTCCAGTTTAATTTAAACACGTGTAAAAGTGTAAGGACTTATAGTGTGTGTGGAACGGGGTGG
>JAUCMU010000042.1:13457085-13478403 GCA_032275025.1 Enteromius treurensis
ACCGAACCTCGCTGCCTCTGACTACGACTCTGCTTTGTCCAATCACCGCTGTTTGCCGATCGACCGACCCTTTGCCTGTTTACTCTGTATTGTCTGTGAGTACGTTTAATAAATACCTTGCATATGGATTCGTCTGTCTCCGTCCTGTTCCACGACAAATAGGTCTCATGCCAGAACTTTTGTATTTGAAACTGTCAGAATCAAATTGATCAGCTTTGATCTGTAAAGATGCACTATAATCTGAACAACTATGTACTTTAGTAAAATCATTGTTAGTAAGTGGATCTCTGTAAGGAAAATTTAAATATAACATCCCTAACAGATACGTTTTTTGGAAAATGTAGCATGACAGTGGTATTTTTCAGCTTGATTAGTTGTACGCACTTACAGATGCTGCAGAGAAACTGATGTATGGTGGATGTGCGTGCTGAATAATGAAAGTACACCAGCATCATTAATTCTTAGCAAATGGGTGGTTGTTTAGGGAGAGTTTGAAACATCTCAATTATGATTCTAAAATGTGTTCAAATTATCTCAATGTTAAAAATCCTATTTGCATACTGCATGCTACTTTGTAAAATAAATAAATAAATAATGTAATGAAAGCACCAGAATGTTTTTCTCCCTTCTAAATTCCTGTTTCATATTTCACAGTGTTCATTTTACCCTGATCTATTACTGTAGTTTTGTAAACCCAAGGTTAACATTATTTTCCCTTGTCTCTCTCACACAGTAAAACACGACCCTTGTTTTACAGTTTATGCTTTACAAAGCTAATGAATATTTAATAAAGAAAGCACCAAGGCATTTTATGATTGGGTCCTGTTGCTAAACAATTTGGTGTACTTTCTAGCACTGCATTATTTCACACTGTATAACTTTAGCACTGCAATTCAGGGTTGGTGCCTCAGTAAAAGTGTGAAACTTTGCTTTATTCAGCATGCTTTTATTCATTGCTTTTATTAGCAATTTTGCACCATGATAATATAACCCATGACCTTGGCTTTGATCCTATCGAGATGCTTACTCAAATTATTTCTTTGTTAAAATGTGCATATAATCACTATGTAATGGTCCTGTCAAATCACACTCAGCATGCATAATAATACAATAGAGTTTGATAATCATGTTTATATTGCAGGTGAATAATTTCTTAATTTTACCTGGCTGGACGTATGACAACTAGGTTAATCTTTGTGCAGTAATGACAATTAAAACCTTATAATACAACCCATTTGTCTTGTTCTCCCGCTTAAAGACCACTGGTGTAGAACTCAGACCATATGCAGGCTTCATTTGGTGTAGTCCATGATGGATGTATCATTCCAGTTTCACACTGATGGTGCCACTTCATTTAGCACACCCTCACTTCCTGCTAATACACATTAATCTGTTGTTGCTGTTGTGTTCTTCTTCACAGCTTAACAAAGGGCTTGCTGGACAGCAATTAAAGTAGTTTTTTTTTTTTTACATTTTAAACTCGTTTTACTTTGCTATGTGATGCAAATCAGGGTGTAATAGATAGAAATATACATCCCTTTTGAATAAAAGTATTCATTTCCTTCATAAAAAGAAATAATAATTTTACTGACTCTGAATGTTGGGAACAGCTTGCACCAATTAAATGGTCTTAATATGACCCTAATTATTGTGTATTAAGAGAGTTCATAGACATGTTGTTCATATTACTGACACTGAAAAGATCTACCTTTGCTATGCTGCATGCAGTATGTACACTTTCAGCATAGAATTCTTCTGTATTATGTATGAGCCAGGTCATCAGTGTCATACCACTGTGCAGAGTTCAGCAAAAGGTCTGCATTCTTTCATTTCTTAACTACTCTTTCCTTTGCAAAACCTAAGGTTATTTCTATTAATGATTTATTCTGTATTAATTGTATAGGTTTTTGATCATGCAAAGCTTTTTATTGAGTTCAGACTTCATGTACAACATTCCCTGTAGAAGGTCTCTGAGCCTCGCACAGGTGAAGCCAAGAGAGCTGAATGTAACCAGCACAAAGGAGAGAAAAGATTAAAAATGAGTGGGCCTGCTGCCATGTCAACACGTTGTGACCTGTGAGTATATGTGTTTGTGTGACAGAATGAGGGCTTGAGACAGAAACCTGATGGAGCAGTCATCTCCTGGCCCTGATTACTCATTTTAGAGGTCAGGACAAAGCGGACCCCAGTGACTTTACTTCTTAATTAATCTTTCGACCGGTCACTGTGGAACCGTCTTCTCACACCGGCAACACGCTTGAATAATACTGACCTCTGCTGTGCTGTGTTTGCTGGGTTAGTGCATGCTTCAATTTTGATAGAAGCACCGGGGGAATTTAAAATGTATTGAGGAAAATATTTGGGATATTTAGCAATTCATGAGTCTAGCTGACAGGAAGAGTGCTTAACGCAAACAAAGTTATGACCTGTTTACTCTGACAGCCTGTCTAGTAGAGGTTATTTAGCTGATGCCTCTAAACCCATCAGTTGGCAGATGACTGTCTGCAAACCAGTTGGTAGTTCCTTCATTGGGGTTCAGTTTTTTTTTTTGTTTTTTTTTACAATGTTAAAGAACAACACAGTTTCATTCCCATCTCGTCACATACTGTATTGGCGTTTGGTCAGAACCACTTGGTGTCACGTTTTGACACTCAAGGTACCCCATTAGCATTTTTTCAATGTGCAATATTCTTCATGTTTTCAGTTGTTGATTTTTTTTTTTTTTTTTTTTTTTTTTTTTTTTTTTTTTTTATGGTTTGCACGCATTTGTAAAAAATTGAAGTAAAGTGAGTAAACATCAGTTAACAGAGTAAAACAGAGTAGACAGTTTTAATCACTCAAAGTGATCCGCTTCATTAACACGATCAGGTCTCATTCAAAAAGTTACTATAGGCCCGTAGAATGATGCAATCATCCTGAGATAAACAAGAGTCAATAACACTTCAGAAAGAACAAGAAACTGCAGTGATATGTACTCATTGATATTTATTTTCGTTACTCACTAAAAAGTGTCCCTCAGAATTGTTTATGCCACCAGGTGTTCCAAGGCTGATGTGTTTCTTATTTAAAAAGGCAAAGTACAGTAGCATCTAAAAAAACATTCTGATCTTTATCCGGACTGCAAAATTCAATCTTTCAGTGAAATTACTTTTTTCTTCCACATTCAAAATATTTCCTTTTCTTTACCACAGATACAGTAGGTTGGATCATCCTACACTGTCAGGATAAGAGATACAATGCATATTTCAGCACTCTTAGCATGTTTTCTCCTCTCTTGTGTAAAAAGACGGAAAAATAAAATAAGTAAATGGCAGAGCCCATCTCTGAGTTTCACTCACTATACAGTCTAATGCTCCTCAGGCTAATAACTCTACTCTAATCTCAGATTAATGTGTCTGTCATTTTGCATTTCATCTTGTTTCTTCATCGTCTTTCATAAGTCTTTCACACACCCTCTAAATCATCCATCAATTAAAAGGGGTGAAAGTTTGAGCTGCGCTTGAAGGTCAACATGTCCCCAAAAAAGTGGAAATGATAGTATGAGCGAACAGCACCGTTAGCGTGTAATCCGCTGGTGAAAAGCATGCCAGCTGCTTGCCGTGCACAGACAGATAAGACCCAGGAAACAGCACCTGGCTGGCACAGAATCCATGTTGCTGAGATCGTCCTATAACTCCAAGGGATACTTACAGCAGACTGCAAATATTTGATTATGGCACTGTTGCTGTAGGGGTTCCAGTTGTCCGCTAAAAAAACTAGAAAACAAAATGGGGTGTTAATCTTATTAAATGAAATTACTGGCAAAAAGGTTTTGTTTTTTGCTTCAGTCTTATTGAAAAAGAAAATGTGCATTAGTTGAAGTACAGTAGTAGTAGTAGTTTAGATTTTAAATAAATCATGCTATTTGCGTAAGATGTCAATGCACTTTTCTGGAGAAGATAAATCTCGAAAGAATATCATTATCCTCACGCTAATTGTTTAAATGCTAATGCATGTTAAAAAAAAAATATTTTTTTACATTTCCATCAACAAAAATTAGATGTCTGCTAATATACAGTACTGTTGTTTATTGACTAAAATTACCATTTTATTATTATAATTAAAGATTGAGCACAAACCAGTCATAAGCACAGGTATATTTGTAGCAACAGCCAAAAATACATTGTATATATGTATCTTTTATTCACAAAAATCCCTAAGATATTAAGTAAAGATCATGCTCCAAAATATTATTATTTATGTTTTTCTCAATTTTTATGTATTCATACTACACAACTAAGCTGAAAAAATATATTTATGTGTAGTGCACAGTACTACAGTAATATCATTATTGGTACTTAGCTCCCATTAACAATGTTTGCACAATCACCACCTTTAATGTGATTGTGAGTCATTCTCACCTGTTTTTCTCTTTAAAAAAAAAAAAAAAATCCCCAAATTGTTGCCTGTCAGTCTCTCCTTCTAGTGGCATGCAATTACAGCTCAAAACAATGTCCTGTACTGCACTTTGTGACAATTACCATGGAATATGGCTTCGAAATAAGCCTCGTCGTTCTTGTTTGAGAATCAAAATAAAGCCCTCAGCCGGTTCTGAGGCATTTTAGAATCCGTTGCAAATTGCTTCAGATTCAGGCCCCTCAGTCTGGCAGTTCAGGTCGGATTGCAGAGCGAGGTCCTGAGGAGCGTTACCAGCTACGCCGTGCCAACAGATGAATTAGTTTAGCCCTCGCGCCTCACAAACAAGATGTCACTGCTCTTTTTGTCTGCAGGCAGGCCCAATCACAGGTAAATAAACCCAGTCACTCTCACCTGTACCACACCGGCAGCTTTTATTAAGAGACAGAGGGGCATGTCAGTTAAGACCAGCAGCTGCATGCGTAAACCGGTTGAATAAAACGAACACAAGAAAGATTGAAAGGCTGGTCAGGAGAGGCGAGAGAAGTGAGATGGAAAGAGACTGGCTGGAAGAGTATTTACATGTTATTTTGGACTTGCACTGAGCTCCCTCTGATTGGATGTTTAAAACTCAATCCACATGCACTGCAAACAAAGCAGGTGCTTGAATAAGGACTGTGTGATAATCATCATGCAACATCTTTCTTGTGAGATTAGCTTGTCAAGCATTGATAAATACATCCTGAGCCTAGACGCATTGCAACACCTTTAAATTGCTTGACTGGGGTGCTTAAACGTCCTGATTACTGACTGAAAGCTCCTTGGATTTTGGATACATGCAGAGCAATTCATGACTTTCCATTTTGATGTTCCATCCTTTTCCATACTTGTCAAAAACATGAGAAAATGGGAAGCGATGTTCATTATCTCCGTACTTTATCGTGCAGATTGTGTTTTCAGATGCGTGCAGACTTGATAATGCAATTTGTTAGGTCACCCCCTTCCTTTCTGCTCTCATGTGTGGTTGCCATCTTCTCCTAAAGTTCTAGTGCCATCTTGTGTTTGGTCTGTTATGCACAAGGTTTTATTTTGAGGAATTTTTATAGTTGGTGGTGATAAAAATATGCTTGTACGAAGGAATTTCCGAATGCTCACCTTTGTCACAGCTGACAATTTGCATGCAGTCATAAATGGCAATCCTTCAAACCACTGAGAATATCAAAGGCTTCTTCTTCACCGGGAAGAGCTCTGAGCTTAAAGAGACTCTACAGATGACAGGATTTCCGTGCTTTTTCATGCAAATCAACCGCCCAAAATGAAAGTTATCTAATGAGATGTTTTCCTTCACTCTCCTGTTTTAATTTGGCCCGCAATGCATCATGCCGGTTTCATAACTGTCAAAACCCAGAGCTGTAGAGAAAATGTGTCAAAGCAAATTGGCACACTGTAGAGTGTGCCGCTCTCCCACTGTTTCTCTCTCTCTTCCAGCCATGCTTATTTCTTCTTCCACACTTCTTCTTGCTTTTTCACTCTCTCACTCTTGTCTAATTAAAGCACCAGCTAAGCGTAATATTGGTAATGCCTTCTTAATCTACAGCTGGCATCGAATTTGATGAAACACTTTCAACGCATTAGTATTTTCTGAGCTTTCTGATTGGCATCCAAAATGTGCAATTTACAGGCCTTTTAATCCATTAACTTTGAGGAGCCTTTTTTTAAAAGAGCTTTTTGTTTTCTTGGCATACCTACAGTGCTTTTCTTCAAAGGGATACAATTGAAAATACAATTTAGATGATTTAGAATCCCATGAGTAATTAAGTAAGCGTTATATTTCACAAAGAGCTTGAGAGTGGGTAGGATTGCTTGAGGGCCGGTTTGCTCCCATCACCTCCCAAATGGTCATCTGCATGAGCTTTTGCACTTCTCCTGCAGACCTTTTGCACTTCTCTTGCAGAGTCCGCTCAGATATTGAAAATGAAGAAAGGATTGCACTGATTCTCCCCAAATAATAAGAAAAGAAAGTCTTTAATTAAATAAGAATCTGAGATTAAAGCTAAACTCAGTTTGGTTAGGCTGATTGATATGTTTGCAGCTTCCAGCAGGGCTTTTGTTGCTTTATTATTAAGTGTACTATGTGGTGCTGCATTTTCATTTTCAGAGTCATTTATGCAAAATGTTGGGCTAAACTGATATTGCGAAAGGCTGAGGGAATAATGGCTTCTCACACTGCATTTTCTTCTCACACTGTTGGCTCATAAAATCTCTGTGTGTTTTTTTATTTGTGTGTGTATGTGTGTGTATGTGTGTCTTTAAAATCTCAAGCCTTTGTGTCTTTTATTAAAGTGGGCTGAAGTGAATGGGTATTCCCTAATTGGCTGTTGAGCTTTTGTATGTGTGGAGGTCTGCAGAGTAAGCAACTGTGAGTTCATATACTTTTGGGATCGGCTTAAAATAGAAGCAAAGCTTAAGACAATGTAGTGTTTAGCTGATAGTACAACTATTGAGGTGCAATTTGATTTTATTAATTTGATACATTTGATGATTTTAATTTAAATACTTGTATAATGTCATTATTATTTATGTATTAATAGTTATAATAATATTTAGTTATAACTAAATATTAATTACTTATATGAATATAACACTATTTATATTAAATGGTTACACAATTAGGTTTGTAATATTTAATACTAATAATTTAATAATATTTGTCATAATTAAATGTAATCAAGTAAACAGCCCAGATTCTTTTTTTTATAATTTTCAGATGTAAATCACGTTGAATTCCGTTTTTCAGGAAACTCTCCATCGGACGAGTCAGAGGAGCGGGACAAAGAGCCACGCACACTTACTTACCCAGCATACATTGCCAGCCTGCTGGACTCGGGTGCCAAGCGCATGGCGGCGGGGGTGCGCATGGACTGCAGCAGCCAGGGCCAGTGCCCTCTGTCCTGCCACCTCTGCCACATGAGCCCTGGGCCTGCACGTCCTGCAGAACCTGTGCTCCTCAACATCACTAAAGCCACGCCAATCTACGAGCTGGTCAACAGCAACGAGACCTACCAGGTATCTGTGACTCGTAATGTTATTCACTCACCCTGCAGCCCTGGCCAGGTTACCCACTGAAGTCAAGCAGCAAAGACCCAGGCTGAGACACCTCCTGGGGAAAACAAAGTTTGTGGGTAAACAACGTGTTAGTGAAGTCGACAGGTGTTCTGTGTGGGACCTATAGCACTAGTCTAGTGATGGGAACATTAAAAATAGCTAAATTAAATTCTGTTAATCAATTAAACATAATATATTTACCAGAAATGCAAGCCTAATGATAAAAAAAATAAATAAATAAATAAAAATCATTCATGTATGTATGCATGTATTAAACAGAAATTAAATTAATTTAATATAATTATTTGGAAGATATTTATATGTACAGTCACGTATATGTTAGTGCTACATTATTTTGACCCTTTATACCAAAATGTAATTAAAGCATATTGAAATAAACATTTATTTATTTAAAGCTTGTTTCATTTGAATAAAAATTTTATTATTGAAATATAAATGCTTACAGTTTTTAATTATTAATATTAAAAGATGTTTTATTATATATAAATGTTTCCCCTTTTTCTACTACAATCTGTATCCAGATATATGCTGCACTCTAGTGGTGGTAGAGGACATTTTCCCACTTATGCTGTAAACTTCATTTAGTATAAAAAAATCATTTTTTTTTTTTTTTTATATAATCACTATTGGTATTAATATGGCATGCTCAGCGTCTTTGTATTTTCATGCAGGCTTTGCAGGAGGCCATGATGAGTGTACTGTGGTGTTCTGCTAAAGGTGATGTTATTGATGACTGGTGTCGATGCGACTCTAATGCTTTTGGCACTGATGGACTCCCGACCTGTGCTCCTCTGCCTCAACCTATGTGAGTTCAGGAAATTTACAGCTTCTGAAGTGAGGTTTTAAAAAGTGAAAGTTCAGATCCTGGTCAACATTACATGTTGATTTTATACCCTTGTCAGACTCAAGCTATCTCATTCATATGAGCCCAGCAGTTCATTGGTCATCATTGAATGGAATCATGCAGAGCCACCAATCGGAGTGAGAATTGTTGATTACCTCATCAGTCAAGAAAAGGTGACAGAGCGGACTGATCACTCCAAAGTTGAGACAGGTAGGAAAATTATGATATGAGCTTATACAAAACATTTCAGAAATATAATATCCACATATAACTGTCTTCCTTTGATGTCTCAAAGGCTACAAAAGCGAAACAACACTTAATTCCCATTTATTTGTGAAGTAGCTGTGTAATAAGCAGGATAATGTACATTTAGACAGTCATTATCGCAAATTAAACGCAAATTAAATGAGATCCCTCTGCCTCATGCTGGGGTCCTGATCGTCCTTCCTGGGTTTATTTTGTGATAATGGCAACTGAATTCTCATGAATATATGAAATCGAAATTAATTTTAATTAAATTTGCCATCACCAAGTCTGAACCACAAAATGAAATAATGAAGCTGTATTTTATGTTGAAACAATGCAATAAAAAAAATGCATTAATATTTTATAAAGCTATTCTGTTCCTCTGATGCAATGAAATCCCCAGCATAGTTGCCTTAAGATTTACCACTACCTCTGAGTTAAAATAACCATTGCGATTTATCTGAGGGATGGCTATTAAAATAAAGATTAAAGACCATTCTGGAGATAAAGTAATACAAATGCATAAATTTAGAGAATTACCCAAGTGTTTGGATGTTCCAGTTGACACCATTGGTCCTATTAGTGAGGAATGGAAGCCATATCAGAAGGCAAAGAAACTCCCTAGGCAGGGTGATCATTCAAGATGAAACTGCGAGAGAAGCCAGCAATCCCTTTGATTTAGCTTCATAGTTCATTAGCAAAAAGCAGATAAAGGTGAACTTGTCAACCGGATCAAGTGGGAGGAAAGCACGCAAAAAGCCATTACTGAAAAGAACAAGAGAAAGCACATCCAGAGTTTGCCAAAAAGCATAATAACAGCTCATTTGTGTCATGGGATCAGATTATTGCAGACCAAAATGAAGCGTTTTGGTCTGAATTCTGTGTGAACAGCTTACTCTCAATGGTTCATCATTCATATATTTGTTCAGAGTTAATTCATTCTGCCTGTGAAAATTGACATATTGCCTGTATTTTCTGCTCTTAAAGTTCTGAATTAAGAATCCCATTTGGCCTCTAAATAATTAATAAATAACCCGCAGCATGATCTGAAATACCCTCCATGTTGTGCTTTCACCCTATTTTAGATTCTAGACAGTGATGCATTTCTGTAATTTTGAAAGAATGAAACAGTTTCAGGTGAATATTAAGTCAATATGTGTTTCACATCTCAATCTTGTGCATAATGGACATCACATGTGATTTCTCCATGAAGATCAAAAACTCTCACTCTCACCAAGGGTGAATGTATGTTCATTCTAAACCTTGTTTGTCAGGTAGTGTGATCTTGGATGAAGTCCATGTGATTGTTCTGCCAGAGTTTGTTGAGTAAAATTAATGTGTCCTAAACTGAAAGGCTCTGGCATTCCAAATAGGAGCTCTCCTCAGACACCCGTATGCTTTCTGCTCAGGGCCTTTAACTCTTAAAAGTTGTGCTTTTCACCAATCAAGTCCCCCTGGTCTTCGTACTTAGGTACTTACTGTGCTATACCAATACCAGAGAATTTATTCCACTTTAGGTGAGTTGAAATTTATTTTTCACACAGATGATCAATGGTTCTTCGGAAGGCCTTGAAAGCAGGTCTTGATTCTGGACTTGCTGTGCTCAGTGAGAACGTAAGGCACATGTGGCTCACGGTTTTTATGTGTCAGACATACTGTATTCAATGATTGATTGATCTGCTCACAGCTTAAACTGTGAAGTGTTGTAAATGCAATGTGAAAGACCACCTTGAAGCTTTGAAGGGCAGAGCTGCAGCAACAGTTGATTCTGGTAGTGATTAGGATTTAAGCCTTTCAGGATGAAGCAAAAATGATCATATGTTAAATAACAATATTAGAAACTTTTAATTCCAGGGCACTTTCCTTTTGCTACCAATTCCTTTACTGAAAAGAATAGTGAGCCTCTGCCAGAGAAACTGACTACTGGCAAGACTACAGTTGTAAATAAATAAACACTAAAGCAATAATACTGGCATTTGAGTTTGCTTTGTAAGAACGTCTAACTTTATGTAGGTAACCCACGTTCCATGAAGGAGTGAACGGAGACGTTACATATGGTAACTCGCATGAGAGACCAATCGCCTTCGAGTTAATGAGAAAAGGTCAATGAATATTGGCGTGCAGCCAGGAGCAACTTATCACAGCGTGAGTATAAGAGGGCACGGATGTAATGCACTTGCAGGTTTTCGCTGAGGAGCCGAGTCAACCTTCTCAATGCCCTGGGGGCCAAAAAATAGGGACTCTGCAGGGATGCCAGATGTACTGAAGCATAGGTTGAGGGCGGAGACATGAAGTATAAACACTGTTCTTACATGTGAATTTAAGGAACACACTATATCGATGAGATACAGTATGGATATGAGTGAAGGGAAACACAGCCTTCTGGCTGACTGTGGAAAATAAGGTTTTTGTGGCCACAACCTACTGGGCGAAGGAAACCCAGTAGGAACACAGCCGGAGTTACTCCACTCTAGGTCCGACTGCGGGGCAGGAGGAGAGGGTTCGCCTTGGCACGGGGGAACCTCTAAGAGAAAGCGCATGGATCCAATGGGAATGGCACAGCAAGCCGACACCAGCTCGTCTGATTTAAGACATGGGAGGACACAGCTTCTTCGCAAAGGTCACAGACTTATAGGTCATAGAACCTGGCGAAGGTTTTGGGTGTCGCCCAGCCTGCAACCTTACAGATATCTGCTAGAGAGGCGCCGTGAGCCAAGGCATAGGTGGAGGGAACACTCCTTGTGGACTCCAACACTCCAACTTCTCCTGCAGGAAGGAAAGCACCACTGCAATTGGGCATCTATGTGGGTCCTCATTGTGAGAGGAACACCAGTCGACAAACAGACCCCATCTCAGAGCATGGACTGCCTTGTTGAGGAGGCCCTCGACTGAGGTGTTAATCACGGCTGCTGGGAGGCCGGAGAGGTCTGCCGTGTCCCGTCCAGGAGCCGGATGTGCAGGTTCCAGAGATCAGGTCACGGGAGCCAAATCGTGCCCATCCCCTGAGAGAGAAGGTCTCTCCTCGAGGGGATTTTCCAGGGAGGGGCTGCCACGAGGAGCATTGGGATTGCAAACCAGGTCGGGGAGGGCAATTTTGGCGCTACCGGCAGAACCTGCTCCTCATTCTCCCTGATCACTGGGGCTCACTGGGAGAAAGGCGTACTTGGGCCTCGGAGGCCAGCTGTGAGCCAGTGCATCCCTGTCGAGGGGCGCCTCGTTGAGGGAGTAAAATAACTGGCAATGGGAGGACTCGGAGGAGGCAAAAGATTGGCGATAAATCGAACGGGGGCACAAGCGGTTCCTCCAATTCGATCCCCTCGACTTAGCCGAGAGCTCAGCGTCCGCCTGGGACAGAGCAGCGACCGCGGAAGTCCGTTGTCCCGCACCGGTGTGCGCCTCGCTGCTCGAACTCTCCCTCTGATGCTGCGGAGGACATCTCAGCCTCTTCGGGTGCATCAAAGGAGACGCTGGGCCTTCGGGGGAGCCCTCTGCTTTGGATGCACCATGGTGGGAAAAAGCCGAAAAAGCTTTTACCGCTCGTCGAACTACCACGGGAAGGACGCACGGGGAGCCTTCTCGAGAACGAGAGGCACGACCTCAATGTAGCGATGGTCATGCGTCCACAGTCAGCGCATTAGTCATCCACAAGCGCTGCCTCGGCATGCTCCCGGCCCAGACACGTAAGACAGCGCTCATACCCATCTGAAGAGGTGAGGAAACTGCCGCACTCAGAAGTGCACGGTCAGATCGACATCCCGAAGAACGCCTCTCCAACCGTAAGAAATTAGCTCTTTTTCTACCCGGTTTGCCCAGGGAGGACCTCTCGCGGCATGCTGTGCACTCAGTGGTGAGGTCTCTCGCTGGTAGGCAGAGGCTTTAAAAAGGCTCCAGGCCGCGGGGATTGCCGATCAGCCACCCAGTCACTCCTGCTGACGGCGAAGAAAGAGCGTGAACTCGCAGGAACTCTTGACATGGATCTTCTCCTGTTTTCTCCCACTGCAGACTCAAACAGTATAAACTGCTTTAGACAAGGCTCCGAAGCAAAAAGCTGCAAGTGTGTGCCCTCTTATACTGTGATAAGGTGCACCTGACTGTAATTAAATGCACGCCAATATTCATTGGCCTTTTCTCATTAACTCGAGGGCAATTGGTCTCTCAAGCGAGTTCTCATATGTAACGTCGGAGTGACTCGACTGAAAGGGAACCATAATGATGTACAGTAGGCTTGAATTAGGCTTGAATTTTTCTTCTTTTTTTTTATTTAAACAAAAAATTACAAATGAACAAACTATTATCATTATTACTAATGCACGCATATACATTAAATCACATACACTGTTGTTCAAAGGATTTGGTTTAGAGGGTTTTTTTTTATTTTGTTTTTGAATAAAATAAATTAAATTGATAAAAATAATAATAATAAGTGTTATGAAAAAAAGTTAAAACATGTAAAAAAAAGTAAACATGTAGTTCATTGTAATATACTGAGAAAAGTATCCACAATTTCCATAACATACTTAATTTTTTTTGAAAGACCATGCTACACTAAGCATTGGAGTAGCTCAGATTTGCTATTACAGCTAAATTAAATTCTCAAACTGATATTTTAAACTAAATTCATATTTATTTATATATATATATATATATATATATATATATATACAGAAGTTTGTAGCCTGCCACATAAAATGACCAAAAAAAATAAAAATAAAATAAAAGACCATCATCCAAAAGGTCAAATAATCTATGGAAGAGTATAAAAATAAAAAATAAATTTTTTGCATTTTATTTGGCAGGCTACAGTACACTGAAACTTCAGCCAAGCAAAATGGAACTCCTGAAATATGATAATTTTCCCCCCGTGGTTGCTATACAATTGTTTATATGTAAATGATTTCAGGCTTACACCTGTATCATTAGCTCTATAAAAGAGACTAATGCAGAACACATGCCCTCCCACTTTAGCGGTACTTTTACCAAATATAGTGCAGAGTCCCAAACCATGACAGCCTTTGGCTTCCCTTTTATATGTTCCTCTATCTTCATCCATTCCCCTCTTTCACTTTAAAGGCATGCCCATCGCCTGTCCTCCTCCACCTCTGTTGTTGCCCTCTCCAAGTTAGACTTCAGACACATCATGGCTGTTAAAGCAGAACAGAACATAATGTTATATCAAGTCCAAATGTGGAATTGTGAAAATGAGATTGATGAGGAGATGATCGTAGAGGTCTTACTCCAAGCCAGATATGTATGCGTGTTTCCCTCTTTATCCATAGAGGTAACATCTTGTTCTTTACAAGCCTCCGATTAAAAGGTGGCCAGAACCAGCAACTTTTCAGCCTTTTCTGGAAGGATCTGAATGTACTTCACAGGCTGTCAAAAAACGAATTATAAAACCTTATCCAATCGTCAGGAAACATATATGATGGATTTTTTAGTTTGTACAAGGTTTTTGCTGCACATAACAGAGGCTGTAACTTGCTACCCACATTGCAAGTCATTACAATCTCCTGTGTATGTTTAAACAGGATTTGTTTGACATGTCCGTGCCTATTAACTCACAAAGCACAGTCGTTCTTGTTAACAAATTATCATTTCATTTGTCTGACTTAAAGGGATTGTTCACCCAGAAATGAAAATTATATCATCATTTACTCCCCCCTTGTCATTCCAAACCCATATAACTTACTTTTTTTTTTTTTTAGAGAAATTTGAAATCAGATATTTTGAGATATATCCCAGTGAATGGGCTACCAACATTCTTCAAAATATCCTCTTTGTTTTCCATAGAAGAAGACATACAGGTTTGGAATGACATGAAAGTGAGTAAATGACACATTTTTAATTAGTTTGATCAGCTTACTGAAAAGAATTGCTTCAAAGGAATGATTTGTTAAAGAATCTGATTGACCTGGTTCTCTGGTTCAACTCTCTGATTTGGTTCTTGACTGTATAGTAAGGTTATCATTGAACAATGGCTTGAATTGTCATCTGACTACACAAGCCTGGGAATACAGTCATTTGGGATTTTTCGTATGATGCCTTTTGTAATTTCCCAACTGTTTAATTGTTAGTAGAGAGCGGAAACTAAACTCATAAGTGTCTAAAAATGCTCCTACGTCAGTTTTCTGTAAATCACTAACTGTGGACATGCACCAAATTCACTTGGAAAGAGTAAAATAAAAAATTTGCACTTAAATGGCATAAACCTCATTTGCCATACGATTTCATTCACCACATAAACAGTGTCTCTTCCTGAAAATGATGTCCAGTGCTTTATTTTGTGTATATGGTTGCCTAGAAACTAGATGTGGCTCATCTTACCTTGTGGCTGATTTGACTTTTGTCTGAGGTTAAGCAAATAACAACATCATTTTCAATGTGAAGGAACTATTCCAGTAAAAGACTTGATTTGGATTTTGAAGTGTTTACTGGACATGTTAGAGGTTTACAAAATCGGAGTGTGTGAGTGAGAGTGAACCCACTGATAATATAGCAATAGCACACACCGTGAGCCTTTGTCGGCTTTGCATGCTAATAGAGCACTTAATTGGAATCAGGCACACAACGTGACATCATAGCATGTGCTTTTCTCTCTCTTGGTGTGGGAACCGAGTAAATGGGAAGTCTGCCTTCAGTCATCTCACCCCGACCAGACACGCTGTGAAAACAAACAGCTTTCCCCGCCAGACTGATGTCAGGACTTTGATCGCACAATAACAGTGGGGGTTTACTCAAGGGTCATAGGGACATAACATCCTACCCATAAACACACACGCTCTCTCCCACGGGTGGCGGGTGCCACACTTCCCCTAGTAAAGCAGTGGGACCTCGCCTCCAAGCAGCAGGCAAAACGAGAGCTTCTGAAAAAAAAACAAAGGCAATGTTTTTCCAGAATAGGTGGAAGACACAGTTTCACTCCTGAGGAATGTTTCCAAAGCACAGCTCCTGAAGGATGATCTCACTCTGTTTCTGTGAGCGGGGTCAGGTTCTGGAGCCTGAGCAGGTGCACTGCGGAAGCTGGCACTGATTCACAAATCTGGGTGTTTGTGCGTGCACATATTTTTTGGACAGCCATTTAACTCTGTATTATGATCTGTGTTCATTTGGGTGGGTGCTTTTACATTTGCACATGAACTGTATGTGTGTGTCTGAGAGTGTTTATTCTATTAATCCGGTCTTCAGTGTCTCATAATTCTTCACAAATCATTCTAATATGCTGATTTGGTATGCAAGATGTTGTCTTATTATTCTCATTGAACCGAAATCTCAAAAGAATAGCATTTCTTTGAAATAGGAATTCTTTGTAACGTTAGAAATATACTTTCTGTCACTGATGATTAATTGAATACGTCCTTGCAAAATAAAAGCACTTTTTTTTTTTTTTTTTTCTTTTTTACTGACCCCAAAACTCCTTAAACAATTTATTTATGTACAAGTTTATGCCTAGAGGAAAGCGTACGCCTACAGTGTGATATTCTCTAAAATGGCTGAAGACATAAGTCAGGGGAGGAGAATGGTAGAGTTAATAATGTCATTTTTGTTTTCTTTGAGCAAAAAAAAAAAAAAAAAAAATTCCTAGCGTCACAAAACTGGAGTTGAGTTACTGATGTCACATGGACTGTTTTACTGATATTTTTTTTTTCTGTTTCTGGACCTGGATCATTTCAGTTGTATTGTTGTGTCACACTCAAGTGCCGTAAGGAGAACACAGGAGTCGTGGAGTATGCAAACAAGACTCTTTTAAATTCTCAAACTCAGGAACAAAGCATACAATGCCGACTTGAAGACATACTGTATAAGGACCGACAAGGGAGACTCAGCAACACAGGGAGAACTGAAAACAACTGCTGGGAACAAATTAACACAATGAACTAATTGGGCACAGGAACAACCAATTATGGGCATACAAGACTGACACTATGGAGGGAGAGATGGCACTCTGATATCATACACAATGTTAGTGTTAGTTAGTGACAGAATCTTCTTTTTTGGGTGAACTAACTCTTTAATGAAGAAATTAAGTTTGTTTGAACTAGAAACTGCTAGGGCCTCTTTTTAAAATTAATATGAAATTACACATTATCACATCTTTAAAGGAACAGTTTACCCCCCAAAAATTACATTTTAGAAATGAAGTTACATCCATGATGTAGATGCTATTATTTCTTAATCTGAACAGACTAGGAGAATTTAGCATTACATCATTAGCTCACCAATGGATGCACTACATTAAATGGGTGCCGTCAGAATGAGAGTACAAACAACAAATTAAAATATGTCAATGTTTTTTTTATTAATTTACAATTTTATCATTTTCGAATAGGGTTTGTTCTTTATTATATATTAGTTTGTTTGTGGTAATTTAGATTTGTCAATATCACAATCTGGCTTACATTTGGTTCCCTTACAGTTTTGAACATTTGCTTACTTCTTTGATTATGTGTTGTGCAGTTTTTATCATTAGTGGTTGTGATCGTCAGAGGCTATAGGAATGGGGCCCTATATTTACACACATTTACCATGAGTTGCTGCTGCACAGTGGTGCCACATGTCCAGTGTTTCTACATTTTTCTTATGATGCTTTTTGTTATTTCACAACAGTTGATTGTTCCCAACTGAAACTAAACTCATAAGTGTCTAAAAATGCTCCTACATCAGTTAAATCTGTTAAAAACTGTGGACATGCACGAAATTCACTTGGAAAGAGTAAAATACATTTTTTGCACTTAAATGGCATAAACCTCATTTGCCACACGATTTCATTCACCACATATACAGTCTCTCTTCCTGAAAATGATGTCCAGTGCTTTATTTTGTGTATGGTTGCCTAGAAACTAGATGTGGCTCATCTTACCTTGTGGCTGATTTGACTTTTGTCTGAGGTTTATAATCAAATCGTCATCTGATAAAATCGTTTTAAAACGGTGTTTTAGAATTAAATCGATCCTCATTTACACTGGCTTTAAGCCTACTCTGGAGTGTTTTCAAAAGTGTCCGTTTTCGAGGGTAGAAAATGTCAAACTAGTGTAAACAATAGGCATAACCATAGGAAAAGTTATGCGTTTTAAAACGAAAACCCACGCTCGTGCTTCTGCGGCAGTCAGTATCAGAGGCATAATACTGTATTTTCGTTTGCTACAAGCAGGATACACAAGAAGCACGTTCAACTCGGACACGCAGACGGCTGTCATGGTAATAAACACCGTAAGTAGCAACCGCTCGTGTGTCCTCGCTTGATGCACATCTCGTGTATGAAAAGCGTTTTGGGGGCCCCTTGGCTTTCAGGGGCCCAAGGCAGTCGACTACCATTTTCCTAATTGGTAAGTCCGCCCCTGGTGATCGTTACAGCTTATGTTTTATACTCTGTTAAAGAGGACCGATTGCTGTATCTTGTTTTGGAGCAGCTTGTGTTTTCAAATGTGTTTTTCATATTTACTCTTTCTGCGCTCACTAAAATTGTTTTTAGGGCATTCTTTGGTGTAGTCGGCCTTTAGTCACGTTCAGTATATAAACATGTCTTCCTGGCATTATTCTTACCTTTACAGCACATGAAGGCTAAGTGTTATCACCTGTTGGTTGCTGTCAAGTGTGGGAGTATATCAAATTGTAGGAAAGAGCATGTATCACAATTTAATCGAAGCTGAACGGCAGCTAAGCTGTTAGCAGCGCTATGACGTAGATGGCAAGTGTAGAGTCTATATCAAAAACTCTTTGCACAAAAATGAAAGCAGATTAAATAGTTTTCATTTTCACTCCCATCCAAGTAAACTCTGTGTAGTGCTAACACCCACCTTTCCTCTGCTGCAATTAACCTTTTATATCCTCTTTTCGTCAAAGAAGACAATATGTTCCACGTGGGAGATCAAGTCTGTTAATAATTTTTGTGGAGGAAATGCCAAGAATTTATACATTACAAACCATTGTTATCCATTGCTCGCTCTCTGTTAATCAAAGTAGACACCGAAGGCCAGATGTTGTTTGTGGAGTACTTTGCCGGGCTGCCACGTGTGTTTGGTACCAGAGCGTTGCTTGTTTAATGGAACTGGTAAAACTTCCAGCTCTTTGGATACAGAGCTGCTCCTGTGATGGATTTGGAGTTGTTTAATTGCAATGTTTACCCGTTCAACAAAAACAAAAGATCCTCTATATGTGCGGTCAGGCTCAGGCTGTTCTAAGGCTAAGCATTATTTTCTTTCTTGCTTTCTTTTTTGATTTTGGAGTTTTTAGTTGAATTTTTTATACGAATTTGTAGAAATAATGTTCTGTCTCTATGTGTGGCAAAGGGCATCAGAATTCTGTCCTCTCTTTTTCTTTTTTTCTGCTTCCCTTCCATACTTCCTTTAATAACTCCCCTCTAATTCTGTAATATTAACCTTTTCATTTAGTTTTCCTTCCTTCCATCCTTTCGTCTTTTCTCTAAAATAATTCTCTAAGACAAATATGTTCATTTAATAGTTTTATTTGCACTATGTGTGGCCAAAGATCGTCAAAGATCTTTAATTCCCTTCCTTTCTCTCCTTTTTATGTCTTACTTTTTTCTTTGTTTCTGTCACTTTCTTTCTTTTACTTTCATTTTCACTTTTACTCTCTTACTCTCACTCTCACTTTCCTTCATCCTTTCTTTCTTTCTTTCTTTCTTTCTTTCTTTTTCTTTTACATTCTTTTTTCTTTGTTTCTGTCACCTTCTTTCTTTTCACTTTCTTTCACTTTCCTTCCTCCTTTCTTTCTTTCTTTTTTTTTCTTCCTTCCTTACTTATTCATTCTTTCTCTCTTTCTTTCACTTTCCTTCCTTCTTTCCTTTATTACTTTCTATTATGACTCTTCTAGTTCTCTAATATAAATCTTTTATTTTCCTTTTTTGTCTGCCTTCCTTCTTTTCCCTCTCTCTTTCTATAATAGAATTCTCTAAGACAAATGTTTTCTTTGCTTTTTGTGCCCAAAGAAGATTACTTGCTTTCCTTCTTCCCACTTCCTTCCTTCCGCCCCTTTCTTAATTTCTTCTTCTGTCTGTCTTTATCTCTCTCTGCTTGCTCTCTTTCTTCTGGTTAAAGTTGTACATTCAGCTTCCTGGTTCACCACTGGGGAGAAACAGTAATGTCTATGTGTCTAAGTAGCAACAAATCAGTTTAGAGGAGATGTGTGGCAAACACTGCGGAAAAGTTTTATGCTTGAAACACAAGCAGCTCAGATGAATCCAATTGACAGCTGTTGCCTCTGTATATTTTTAATGGAATCCTCTGTATTTCATTGGCAAAAAATATATATATTTTTGTAAACGATGGCTCGGTGTTTGCCATAGACATGTGTATTTTCGATCAAGCTTTATGTTTTCTTTTATCTTGTTTCAGTAAAGCACAATAGTTAGATTAAGGTATTGATGAGTGGTTTGAGGAATGTTGTCTTTGGCTCAGATGTTGAGAAAAACATCTTTCCCTGTACTGTAAAATGTTATGCACTCTAAGACAATGTCGTCTTGTTGTTTGGCTGGTTTTTAAATATAGAATGCCAGATCTTTTATGAAAATAAATTTTTTTTTTTTTTTTTTTTTTTTTTTTTTAACTACCCACATCTGCTTAAAACAATAAATGCTTTAGTTGAGTGTTTTTCTTTAAATGTAACCATACCGTTTATTTTCTTCAACTCTTCAGATAAATCTGAGGGATGTTAATTGTCATGTTTTTCAATCCATAAATGAGGTCATATTAGGACAGGATATTCCTAAATAAATGTTCACCCACCACATGTATTATTCTCTTTAGAAGCAGGCAAGACCATGTCGAAGTACTTTCACATGTTTCAACTGTTTATAAGTTTGAAACGTTTCTTTCTGCCAAAACAATAGATTGAGCAAGCCAAGTGTCATCTTCAGTTCTTTCCAATGTGCTGTGTAAAGTCATGTTCTGACATTTTCTTGTTTTGATTCCTTTGGTAGACCTGTTCTCTTCATCAGTAAATAGATGTTTTTGTTGGTGTTTTTGTGTAATGAAATCTTGCATTTAGTAGTTTTTGTTTGCTTTGAAGAAATGATACACGTAAGTCCAATGTTGTGGGTGATTCTCCTCCAAAAGGTTGGGATCCTTTACCTGGCTGGGCCTTGATGTTTTAACAAGATAATGAGAATCAGAGATGGTTTTTGGTCAAAGCCCATGAAAGTTTAACAGAGGGCAGCCAGGCATCGTAGTGTGGTCATGTCAACCCAGGTCTTTCCAGTTAAAAAATGGGACTGAGGCATGAGAATGGAACATGATGAAAGAGTATAAATTCAGTTGTATTTGCCAGACACCTGTACTTGTAACTATTGTCAGACAAACGTTTAGATTGATAAAGAAGTGGGGATATCTTGATAGGTTTTTTTTATTATTATTATTATTATTTTCATATCACCATTTGTCAAAGAGAGTTAAAGTGTCAAGGAGCACATTTGTTGCAGTGTCCTATGGAAGCACTGCACACAGTTGATACTGATGGCTTTAGTTATGTGGACATTTTATTGGAAACCTTTTTCTTGCAGACCTGTTTCTGTAGGGAACCAGACTGGAAGTTTCCATACCAGGGCATGCAACTCTTAAAATGGGGAAAATAAGCATAAGCCAAAGTTAAACGCACTCTGCGGACCCGCCGGCGGGTCCAGAATTACATTCAAGTTGTGCCTTGAATTTTTAACCCTTTGCATGCACCAATAACCCCATAGGTGGTACCATTTG
>JAUCMU010000042.1:13486720-13501654 GCA_032275025.1 Enteromius treurensis
GATAAGCTATCAAATCCTTATAATCTTGTGATCTTTGTAAATGAGTAGTGAAATTAAAGAAAGATGCTTTTGCTCCCTAATCCTGACAGTCTGACACTCTTGTCAAAGTGATCACTGTACATATTATGCTCATAGAACAATTTACTTCATGATATGAACTACAATACAAGTTAAAACTTAGTAAGATATCAATTTAAAAGTTCAGCTTTCACAGCTAACTAGAAATATCGCTAGAGTTTTTAAATGTATACACTGGTGGCAAATTAGGCTGGCAACATAATGACCAAAAACAAAACAAACAACTGTTCAGTCTTACTGATGAAAGATAATCTGTGATGTTAGATATGTTTTTATGTATGTGCGACGGTCTGTAGATCTTCAAACTGCAGACGAGTCTGGTACATTTTCTTTTGTCCCAATATGACAATTAAGGAGTGTTGCCTGGACCAACATGGCGGCAACCAGGGGCGGATCTACCGGATCTACCCCATTGGCCACCCCAGCTCTATTGCCCCGTATATTGATAGTGGCTCCCTGATGTCCGCAAATTGTACAAAATATCCCGGAATCTACACCAAGCTGGCATGTGCATGCACGCGAGACATTAATGTCTGCATCTTGTATCTTATAATGCGAGCAAAAGGCGGAGTGAAAGAGAGAGAGATCGACCGTGCGTGCATGTGAACTGTGCGTGTGTGTGTGTACCTGTTCATAGCGTGCTAGACAGAGAGCATCCTGATTGGTTTACTAAGCAAAATTAAGAAGCAAAATTTAGAATTAAGGAAATTAAGAACAATTGTCCCATTTCTGAACACACAAACTAATATATATATTTTTTTATTGAGTTTGGCAGGATACATTATGGGATGCTTCATTGGAATGCATGTGGGAACGTTAGGGGGACACATACATTTTTATTGATTGCAATTAAACCCGATATCTTGTTTTACAAGCTCTTGTATGTTTTTTTTTTTTTTTATGTTTTTTATTGCTCCCTTAATTACATAGTAAACACAGATTATTCTATTACGGATCTTAACATCGGACATGTGATTAGGGTATTTGAGCTAAATAGGTTTAAATTGAACGCAATGAGACTGATTACAGTAAATTTAAAGGGATCACTAAAGCATCACTCTGACCACAAAACAGGGTGGTAATCTTTATACAGCCTCCAAAACAATCCAAAGACAAATAAGGTCTGGATTTTTGAATTGCACTGAAACACTTTCTAAACACAGCCATGTGTTGGATATAAAACTTGAGCGCTTCATCACTGATGCGCAGTAGAGGCAGGTGAATTTAATGATGGCCATTTGGACAACCGTACCTGAGGCCTCGTTTCAAATTGAAAGGTTGTATTTAATTGTCTCCATGTTGTAAGGTTTTCCTTTCTTGCTCCTCAGTTGCCACATTAAAACACACTTGTATTAAATACTATCCCACCCAGTGTGACTGATGAGAGAGAACTGCTGTGAGGACTTTAACAGTAGGTGCTTTCAAACCAAAATCATGGATTCATTCTAGTTTGACACTCAGGCTTGTGTTTTCTGAGAGTAGTCAACATTTGGCTAGTTACTGTAGCACTTTAGTAAGCTCCTGCACTCTGGGAGAAAAAATTAAATAAAATGTCACTCGGTTGGTATTCTTTTGATATTACACTTACTTTGGTATAAAAGTAATGTATAGTATTTATTTATTTATTCTTTCAATTATTTTATTAATTAATTGAATAATGTATTTATTATTAGCAAGATTTAATCTTGTCAAATATCTCAATTTCTTTGAAGTTGTTTATTTTTTTATTTTTTTATTTTACACACTTTTAATTCATCTAGATATTTGTACAATGAAGGGTGCGTGTGATCATGCCCCTATGATCGACCCAGTTCCATGAAATATTGCGCAAGTTTTTCGACTTCAGATAAGCTGCTCTAGTGGAGGTCTGGGGAGATGGGCCATTATCTCCCCAGCATCTGTCTTCCAAACAACTCGTATGCGTCATTTCCAATCTCATTGCGTCCATACAGCATTTTTTCAGCATAGGATAGAATGGAAATATAAACAAAGACAATTTGTTTCTGTCTAATACAAAAGTTCACTGGGGTTTCCTCATCTGCAGCATTTTAATGCAATTTCCATGAACTAGTCATCATACAAGATAGTTGTAATTAAACTGGCCCCCCTAAGTATATAAACCAGTTCAGACTTGGAACAAAACAGCTTTAAAAAAGAGATTATTCCATGTGTTTTCTTTCTTTTTGAGATATCAAGACAGAATTTCTTCTGACTCATTTTTAATTGGTGGGCCTATTGGTTGAGCTGACTCATTCCTTAATTGGTGGACTTCGGTCTGTTCGTTGAAAGTTATTTTGCTGTTTTTGTTGGACGTTAATGCTGTACAGTTACTATAGTGAACCACATTGAGTCATAAGGCCATTCCAAATGGATGTTATGGAAGCAGGTAGGTGTGTTACTCTGAATGCCGGTGGAATGCAGCTGATTGTTTCCTCCCAGACTAGTGCAAGAGATTTCGGAACGCGAGAGTAATAGAAAGGCACTGGCAGAGCCCAAGAGGTTGAAAATGTACCTTGGAAATAAGAGGCCATTTTCCACTTCCATACAGTACATGCCGGGATTTATGGTGACAACCGTTGCTGTTTGGAGACCAAAACTGACTTTCTTGAAAAATTAAAGGATAACAAACCACAGGGTTTTGTTTTAAGCAAATAAACATCCAAATTCCTACGACCACTGAAATGTGGCAAGATATTAAAAACATAAATACACTCAAAAGAATGATATAAATGACAACATCTCTACAGCAGACGGGAATATGCAAGTGATTTCTGACATCGTTAAAATTCCATTAATATACCTTGTGAATTAATTGGAGGCCAAACTAAATATTGAATTTATACTTATCGCATGAAACCACAATAGATTGCAAAAGCAATCAAACAAGACATTGTACATTCAGTTGAATCGGTTTGAGCCACAGTTGAATCATAAACACACTTAAAAATGCTCTTAGCTTCCCCCAAAAGCCTGGTCAACACAGATTTGGTTTTCAGTATTTATGTGGTATAGTTTTGAGCTTCTGGTTTGGAAGGGGTTTGAAGTGAAGCTATGACTTAGGAATGAGGTGCTCTTTCCGTACTTTTGGTATCGCATTTCAGCTTCTTGTCTTTTGCGAAGGATATTGGCGCTTCATCGCATTTGCACATACTCAATAAACGACCCTCTCAAGTCACCGCCGCTAATTGAATTCACAGGTACTTAACCTTAGCTGCCGTTCACCTAATCGCTCCTGTGTTACCTCAGAAGTTCTTGACTGGAACATTTTATTTTTCAAGGCATTGCCATTACAGTTTGATATAAAAACACCACAGGCTTGATTTATGGTCAGAGTCCTCGGTCCAGATTTTGAAGAGCGTCATTTAAGTGGTGCAGACAGAAGACCTGTGTTTTAGCTGAATATGGCCATCGCCTGGAGTTTATATTTATTATATTGGAGTCTCCCATCAATCTTTCAGTCTCGTGCTCTGGAGCAGCTTGTTAGGTGGGCATTCTCAGAATGGATAAACGGAATGGAATGTTTAAACCACCTTAAATCTCAAACCAGTGTCAAGAGCATTGCGTAATAGCAATGTTATAAAAGCAGTATGAATATCACAATGGATGTTAGCAGAAAACACTTGCATTTGAAAACTTGAATCACTTTGACAACAGTATAAAAGCTGTTTGTTAATTTGATAGTACAGAAATAAAACAAAAAAAGTTGTATAAAATGTAAAAATAAAAAATAATAATACATGTATAAATATAAATTATGTATATATATATATACACACACACACACACACACACACATATAACATACATACATATTTTATATTTATATATTCAGTTTATTCCTGTATTGCAAAAGCTGTATTTCAGCAGCCATTCCTCCACTCTACAGTGTCACATGATTCTTCTGAAATCACTCTAATATTTGGTTTCTTAATAAATATTTATGAATGTTGAACAGTTTTGCTAAATAATATTTGTGTGGAAACATTTATTGATTAAGATAAAGTTCTTTCTATTGGTTCATAACTATTCTATTCCTTCTATACTTTATAACATTCTAAATGTTTTTAGTTCTGTTTGACCAATTTATTACATGCATGCTGAGTTTCTATTTTTCTTTCTTTCATTTTTTTTTTCAAAAAAGAATTTTGCATATTTGCTTAAAATACATTACATGTGCATTAAACCCAGACAATCTGTAATTATATAAACATTAACACACATAACTAACCAAGTATCATCTTTGTGTCTGCTACTGCAGGAAGGCAGGATTGATCCTGTCTCAGCTGGATGAACTCAGCGGTTGGTGCCGGGGTCTCCTCCAGGAACCAAAAATTGGCTTGCGCAGAGCATCCCTCAAGTATCTGTCTTGTCGTTATACAGATACCAAAGCATTCGGGCTCAGCTGGGTGAATCTTGGCCAAGACTTACGCAAGGCCTGTGAAGATCAGATGCTCTCCGTTTTGTACAATGATTATGGAGAACCTAAGGAACTTTAAACCGACTTGGACAAAAAGAGGACCAGACAGGGGCCATACCTCAACTCTGCCTCCTCTTTAGGGCTGCTCTCTAGAGAATCTGCTCCATCAGTTTTAACTTTGTTGGTCGTTTAATGATAAAGAGGAAAATATTTTGTGAGTAAATGAGCAGCCCATCCTGATTTATCAAGAAGCATTCAAGTGGTATGTCTGGGCTTGAAACATAAAAAAATGTACAGTGTACAGTCAAAGGAAAGTTGCATTAAAGTGTCATTTAGACCTAGTGGTGTATTTTGTTAAATAGTGCATACACCAGCTTGTATAGGTAGGACTTTTTCACAAGAATTAAAACTGTATCTTATTAATGTGCTGAAAATGTCTGTAGCTGTAGTGCATATAGATACTGTATGGAAAGAGCTATAACAAATGTAAATGTTAATTAACTATTATACACAATACTAATGTGCTGAATGTAGTATTCAAACTAAGGTATGAGAGGTCAAGAAACTGTACAGGGGTTTTTTAAAGTATAAGCAGTATTATGGAAATAACCATTTTAAAGTTGTGTACAATAAAATGTCTTGTTTATGTTTTTTTTCCTATTCTAAATAAAATTGACCAACTTAATTGAATGATTATTTAATTGTCCAAATGAAAGTAATGTAAAAAAAAAATAGCAATGAAAAAAAAGTACAACAGATCTTTTCTTAATGTATTATGACATATTTCTGAGAGAAGCAAATTATAGGGAAAAATGGAAGGCAAGAACATGTTTTTTCTACTGGTTGTTGCTTAGTTGGAAGCAGACTGTAAAGTTGATTGTAAAATGTTTGGCCTAAACAGACAGCTGATTGGCCAGCATAAATCAACAGAAAGACGTTTTTAATGTCAGTACAAGCTGGCATTTTAAGAATTTTGAGGTTGCAAAAAAAATTAAACACCCAAAAATCATTCAAAATAAGATTGTTTGTTTGTTTTAATTACAAAGAGCACAATTATAGACATCAACTCTTTTGAACCAACCAAACTTGTGTATTTATTATACTTTATTAATATGACAGTGAACCTACACTTTAACAGACAGAAGAGCATACAAAAATAGTTTAATATATTTCCATTACAATCGCTATAAATGAACTCTTTTCCCAAAGCGCACATGCATTTCACAGGTTTTGATTGTACGTGTAGAGGGTATAAAATAATGATATCTTGAACCAACTGTCTGAGATAAGCACTTGTTTATATACCAGTATTAATGACATATAGGTGGAAATAATATTGAGAATGTGGCTCACAACAAGCAAGAGCTATTTGTATAAAATATTCATAAAAATCAGCTACACTTGAAACGTGTGTGTGTGTGTGTGTGTGTATGTATGTGTACGTAAATGCTTGTGGGCTAAAATATGGGTCATATCTACGTCTTCATCTATGTTAGAGATCTTGAAAATATATTAGGTATTATTTCATAGATTAGTGTTGAAGAGGATTGTTTTTATACACTTCTATGGTTTGAATTACTGCCTTTGATCAGCCTCGCTCTCATGTAGAGTGAGAAACATTCAGGTTATTGTTTGACATTTTCTTTTAGAACCAATGTGAGAGCTGTCCACGCGTTCTCCGCCTCGCTATCATTCACTGCGCTCCTGGCTCCTTTCGCTTGGCTGTGCCCTTGTTCTCCTCGGCTTCAGGGTCACGGCAGGTGCACTCATCGTGATCGCAGTCCATCCCGAACTGAATGACCTGTCAATCAATTGGACACGCTTTTACAAACAACGTCCAAAAAAACATCAGGCCACAAACATCTGATACGGTATGTGGGAGCCACACGCAGTCTTTGAACGAGAGATCAAAGTGCGCTTTGGATAATTCAGCTCAAAATACTTGAAGACATCGCAGTAGATCAAAACAATGAGCATTGCCTTTTTCCAGATGTATGATCGATATCAACTGTTGACCAAATTACTCACATATAATGACGAAATGCGTCAAAGCTTAGAGAATGGTCTGTTACAGTGTTTGTTTTCTTAACTGGCAAGTCATAAGGATTGCTTTTTTTTTTTTTTAAGAAGAAATGGTACACATTTAAAGGAGTCATATGATGCGATTTCAAGTTTCCCTTTCTCTTTTGAGTGTTACAAGCTGTTAGTGCCCAGGTAAGATCCCTAAAGTTGCAAAGACCAAAGTTTCAAAACTAAAGACATATTCATTCTAAAAGTTATGACTTGACCACGTCTCCCTAAAATGGCTCATTTAAACATGGCCCCACTTTCCCACATCACAGAGTGTTTTTTCTTATATAACACTCCCCAAGAAAGAAGGCAGAACTCTTATTCTCGGTGTAGTGTTGCTGCCGGCGCCACGTTATGGAGATTATGGTGTTTCGTTGTGAAAGTGAAACAAAAGCTTCCAAAAGAGACAACTAAAAATCAGGGGTTAAGTTCTATTTACAACACTATTCCAGAACATTTCAACACAAAATATTAGAGTGTGTTTAGCGCATTTACGGATTCCTAAAAACCTGCAGAGCAGTCTATGCTGGCTGTGCAGAGACTATGGGAAAATTCTAACTCTGCAAGGACAGTCTGGCGCTTCTGACTCACAACCTTTAATTAAGTTACATTTTCTTATTAAAAAACTCTGCTACTTACTATTCAAACGTGAGTTTTGAGCAGCGTAAAGTAATGCTTTTTTTCTGTAATTTCTCCAATCATGAATGCAGACATTGAGAGAAAGATAGTACTAAGTCATTATAATAAGTAATCAACACGTTGTGGTAAGGGTCGTAACATCTCTGTCAGACGCTTGCGGTATTCAGCCAATTACAATGCTCCAACTACTTTAAAAGCCGACATCTGGGCACATTTCGGATTTTATGAACAGAGCTACTGTCTCAGGTTGTCGAGGAATGGCAGGTATCCATTAAAGATATAGTGCTTGTGACAGGTAATGCGTTGAACATGATCGCTGCAGCTCAATTCGGAACATTCCCTCACGTTAAATGCTTCGCGCATATGAATCTGGCATTGCACGCTTAAAGTGGCCGCGCTCTCCCGGCTTTTGGCCAAAATCAAATATCAACATTCTTCCATCACAGCACCACTGCGAGCCACTGTCTGAAAGTCAAACAGCAATGTCTTGGCCTGAGAAATCACAAGCTGATAACTGATGTCAGAAGAGAGCAATCCAATAGTGTCTTTCATTGCTCCTCTAAATGCTATTTTGGTTTATAATTTACAGTTTCATGTTTATACATTTGTTCAAGAAGTGTGTTTTCATTGAGAAGGTAAAATTAAAGTTTCAGTTCATATATCTGACTGTTTGTGTTTATCAACAAAATTAAATACATGTGAATTAAAATTGAAAATTGAGTATGCAGTGCATCGTGATGCATCGAGATATTGTATTGAACCGAATCGATGACATGATAATCATAATCGAACCGAACCGTGAGACCAGTGTAGTTTTTTTTTTTATCAACATCATATGACCCCATTAAAAAAAAAGGTGCTTCATGATGCCTTAGAAGAACCTTTTTGTTTAAATGGTTCCATAAAGAACCTTTGTGGGGAAAGAAGGTTGTTCAGATACTTAACGGTAATTTGTATAACTAAAAATGCTTCTTCTATGCCACTGCTATAAAGAAGCTTTTAAAGCACCTTTATTTTTAAGAGTGTAGGATCGATTAGGACAGGACCTAAAGGAAACTAAGAGAAAGCCTGACTGTGAGCAGATGAGTAAAGGAGGTGAACACATGTTAAGAATCAACAGGAGGAGGTTCTCGTCCAGGATTCGTGCCATCACCACAGGTTGCAAAATAAACTCAAATTCCCAGCTAAGCGGCCTACTGCAGGAAAAGTAAACATGAAGCTACAGCGTAAGCTCTGATTTCACCTGATGTTTACAAGATGTAATTGTCTAACTGCAAGAAATTTATGTTGAAATTCTTTGGAAAATGGAAGTCTAGCTATGGTTTTATGCTAAGTAATTACAATACATGTTTTTTTTTGTTTTTTTGTTTTTTAAATGTTTGCTTTCAAATCACCTGCAATATTATCTGTACACATAATTTTATATCTCGTGCATGTGGCAGGTATTTGGATGCTAGAAAAGGAGCCACAGAAGGAGAGGTGAGAGGAATTTGTGCTTTATTGTCCAAACTTCTTTCTGGCTTGCATCCTAGACACTCTTAACCAGACTGCCCCAGCAACGTACTCGGACTTTTCCATGCCCTGCGTAAACAGAAGCATGGCAGCTCTGCCTGACCTACAGTGGCAGGATGCTGTTCCTCACGGTTTATTTCACTTTCTCAGACATTGCTTGTTTTACAGTTGCTCGTGTCCGCTGACACCTGGCCCTCTGCTAATAAAACCAGCTCTATCCAGTCATTTATTTATGACAGACACTCCCCCACCAGGCTCATTCTCTCTTGGGGAGAACACGCCACCTGAGCGCCTAATGATGTGGGCTACGTTCATGGAAAAGGTTGACAAGGTGGCGGCACCATGTGAGACAGAGATTGGCGCCATGACAGAGGAATGAGAAAGCAGTGTAGGATGAATGAGGATGAGTGGAACAGCCTTTCGGATGAGATTTACCTTTCTGGAAGAGAGAGTGGATGGACAGCAGTCTCCCCCATCATACTGGCAGTACGCTCGGTTGTTAATGGTGTCACACCAACCATCTCCTGCGAATGGCTGCAGTATAAAAAAGATGAAAAATTTATATTTACAGTACATTAAAGAAAAAAAAAATTGTGCTTGTACTATTAAAAATGGTTTGGTAACACTTTATAGGTTTCATTTCTTCCTAGTAGTTATAACTTGTGCTTTCAAACGAGTAATCATGATTAATCAAACTCAAAATAAGTAAATAAATACAAAAATGAAGTAGTAAATGAATAAATAAATATGTTTTCGTTTGCATAATACATGTGTGCTGTATATTTATACACACATATATATATATATATATATATATATATATATATATATATATAAATGTTATTTTTATTACGATTAATCAAGATTAATTTTTTGATAGCACTAGTTATAAACAAAATTAGTTATGAACTAACATTTATTATTCTCTGTTAATGTTATTTCTAACTTTAATACAGTATTAACATCAAAACTTGCATCTGTTGATATTATTTAATAGACCTCAACTAAGGTGAATAAGCAATGAACATCTGAATTTTAATTATTAACCTCAGCAAAGATTAATAAATGCTGCAACATTTTTTTGCTAATTGTTAGTTAATATTAGTTAATGCATTAATGTTAGTCAAAAATTAATGGGATTCTATTGTAAAGTGTAAACATAATTTAATGGCACTTAATAAAATTAATATACAGTACATTTTTCATTATGGCATGAATTCAATAGGTCTAAATTGTCTCTCTTTCAAAATAGACAAAATAGAATACAATTTTAATATCAGTCATCTTTGGTTGTCAGACATATCATAACAAAAAAAAAGTATAAAAACAAATAATATTTTTTTTTTAATATAATAAATCAATTTCATACATTATTCTGATATTATTGATAGTTAATATACTATACAGGCAAGCAATAGCTCTCCATATACAGAAACAGTTTATTACACATCAAAACAATCTGAACTCTTTGAACTAGTAAATCCTTTAAACGTCCTTTAAACGTTAATTTTATTACTCTATGTCCAATTAACAATTTTCTCTAAACATCAGACCGATTCTGGGAGGAACGAATCTCAAAAGAAAGAAATGCATGAATCACGACAAAAGGCATTCCTGTTATACCTACAGTAGGTGGCATTTCTCATTTATTCCTTTCGAATAAAAAAGTCGCATCTGTTATTCCAGACCAAACTTCCTCGTAACTGTTTTGCAATGCCCGAGAGAATGAAATCCAGCCTTCTTGAGTGGAATACAATTATCAAATTTAATATGCATAAACATTGTAAATGTGTCATAATGCCTTCCTAAAGGATTTTACCTAACCTAAAGGATCTAAAGCCAATAACAGGAAAACGAGAACGGTCTGCCAAAGATACTTTTGGCTGTCTTGCGCATGTGGAGTCCTTTCAAAGAGTCCAGATTCTACCTGATTCCACATCCATGTGCAAGAGCAGTTGGCAAGAAGATTTCTGTAGAATTTATCCCCGCTAAACCTACACCTAGTCCAAAATGTTTTTCCTGCCGTGCTCTCATTCTCTAAGTCATAAGCGATATCAATTTTCAATATTCAGTTTCAAAACTTGTGTATTTCGTTTATTTCTTAATTCGCACTCTCCATCCATTTTATCACCTTGCAAATTTATTGGCAATAACAGTTTAAAACCAAACGTACCACTTTGTTTTTAAATTAACGTGTTACATGCTGCAAGTTAAATATCTGAATCTAAAACACATGCATTAATAAAGTTGTTTTTAGAAAAGGCTGGAAAAAGAAAAATGACCTAATGCCTTAACTAAAGAGTCGTGTAACAGTAAATGGGAAGGATGTGTGGAATGCTTCTGCTCTGGCCAGCAGAGGAAAACTGCCAGTGAATGTTAAACAACGCTGTAGTTAACTATCTGAAGCACTACCCAAAATAATCTGACCCGGACCTCACATATATAATGCTCAAAACAAAACAACAGTTGAGAAATGTTCAATTCTGACCAAAACAATGTAAATCCAGTCTGCTAAAATATTTAAACCTTTAAATCGCTATTCTTCACAGTTAATCATCCATTATTTTAAGTGCTGTCAAATGATTAATCACGATTAATCACATCCAATTTACAGATGTGTCTATTTATATATTCATAAATAATATGTTATGTAAACCAATACTTTTATTTAAAATGTGATTGATCGTGAATAATCATTTGACAGCACTAATTGTACATAAAATTGAGACTTGCTAATTTTGACTGTTTTGGGTCAATAGATTTATTTTAAGCATACGAAGCTACAATTACATTTGTTAGGTGTGTGTCATAGATTGTTTTTTGATTCAAAGACACCAGCATACATATAAATATGCACACACACACACACACACACACACACACACACACACACACACACACACACATATATAAAGTATACTGAATCATAGGTTCAATAAAATTAATACTAACAGCCAAACTGTTACAATGGAGCCTCGTCACACAAACTATATCCTTCCATATGCAGAACATTAAAAAATATATGTGACCAGGGGCCTGTTTCAGAAAGGAGGTTAAGGGAAAACTCAGAGTTTGGTAACCCTGAGATAAGGGAAACGCTGAGATTTCCGTTTCAAAAAGGCAGGTTTGTCGAACTTGGGAAAGCAGGGTAACTCACGCCTGTTCCTGAAAAGAGGTAACTATTACTCTGAGTCAGTTACCGTGGTAACTTACTCTGTGAACCTAACCTGGTCGGGAGCAGGTTTTATTCTCTAAGTTTCTGTTAGGAGAATGGCTTGTCCTTTTTTGGAGGATCCCATAGATAAAGTGGCTGTATTAATGCGAAGAGAATTACATTTACGTCGGGCAAGGATTTTGAGACCCAGAGTGGATCTTTTTTTGTTTCTTTCCTTGTAACGGTGGCATTGTGTGGTTGAGCTATCCGGGATAGTTGTCAAAAATTTGTGACAAGTAGATACTTGTCTAGTGCCCGAAGATTAGTAACCAATTGTGTTTTTTCCAGTTTTAAGTCAAGTAAAGTTTGAGAGCCAACATTAACATTGAAATGTGGTCTAGCGATTCGGATACAGCATCAGCACATGGGACGACCCGGGTTCCCTTCACGTATATAATGTAATTTTTTTCTTTCTTTTTTTTTTTTTGCTTAAATAACCAGTAAAAGAATTGTTTTGCGCAACCACCGTTACACCCCATAACATTTTTGTTTGAGAGTTACAGTTTTTCGTTGCTATCAATTAAGTTACATATATCTATAATCTAATCCGTTCTTACATCACTAACAAAAAAGTCAATAAACGTCACACAATACATTATTTTATTTTTTATTATACTTAAATATGTGCTCATATTTGCTGTAATTTTGCATGATCATATCAAGTTCAGCTGGAGAAAAAAACTTTTTTTCTGATGTTGCCATAGTGACTCGTAATATCTGGGCTCCATTGATAAAGGCTTTTTGTAGTCACGGTGTACACGCTTAACTCTGAATTAGTCTACTCCGAGTTGATTGACCTTCCTCTGATCACTTGTTCTGAAACCGGGGTTGGTCAACTCAGAGTTCAAGTTTAAACTCTGAGTTGTTTGAACCTCTGAACTGGCAGAACTAGTTTTCTTTTGTTTGTTTATTTGTTAGTTTGATTTTCTCCAGCTTCAGTGAAATTTGTTGTTTCCATCAATGTTTCAATTAAAAAATTATTAATGTCCAGCATGATTCATGTTTTTTTTACATTTATGTTTAGCTTATTTAGACTATATAATTTCAATATCTACACTTTTTTTTTTAGTTGTCAGTAATAAAATGAATATATAAAAGATAAAATCTAACAAATTTCATGAATCATGGTATTAAAATAAACCAACAACAACAAAAAATAATACAATTAATTATTAAATAAAATAAATTAATATAAATAATAAAATATAATTTAACAGCCAAACTAATATATACACACACGCTGTGTTTTCATCAATGTTTCAAAGACACCATGACCTTACTTTAATCTGAAAATAAATATAAATGCTTCAGACTGACTACTGCTCAGTGTCAGTTCAGGCTTTCCACTTTGAGGTATCCATCCTAAAATTCATTTTCCTGGCCTGCTCACAAAGAGGGGTTTTAGTAGGCAACACTGCTATGTTTTTGGGCAGTATCCAAAGCTTGATTTAGATTACATGAATTTATTGAAAAAGAAACCCTCTATGAGTCAGTTCAAAAAGATGTATTTTTTAAAAACACAATTAACCCCTAGCAACCGTTCCTGCAATGTGAGTTTGCTATCTGAGATACCAGAGAACAATAAACTGAAATCTAATCCGAAGCAAAAAAATGAAGATGTCTTTTACCTTATACAGTACATGACGACAGGAGAAATGAATCCCTAAACATGAACGTGAGGGAGGACACACTCCACAGGTTGCCTGACCGACCACATCTAATGCTAAGGGAAAGATAGAAAAAACAAAACCTCCATGGCAACAACATGATTTCATGGACAACATTGTTTTGAGGCCCCATGTTAGTGCTGGCATCTCACTTCACTGAAGTATGCGCCCCTTGATTGGCTCTCTCCAGAGTTCCCAAAAGACTACTAATTATGTTCCCCTCCATTTCATTTCTAATGTAAACTTTTCCTTTTTGTCTTTAAATAAAAGCTGAACATGCTGAAAAACAAATTTTAAGTAACACTTCACAACAGTAAAAAAGACCGAATGAAGTGCTTCCAGTTTTTTTGTGTGTGTTTTTGTCTTGTCAACTCTTTCCATAATGTTAAGATGAAGAAACCCAGTGCATGCCCAGAGAGGAATCAGATGACCGTACTTCTAACCATATTTGCAGCAAGGAATGTGAACAGTGGTGCTTCATAAACCTGTAGCATCATCGGTAAGGTTTGCTCAAATAGAGCCACACAAAAAGAAGACAAAGTACTCACAAAAACTGGTATGAAGTTGTCAAGTAAATTGCATTTGATGGTAGTAGAGGACAAACAAAAACAAACAACCCCAATAGTCCAAAGCTCAAAAAATCACAACAGCTTCAGTAGTATAACCAATACATGGAGACCTACTGTATAATACCTGAAGAAAGCTTCTATTAGCTTTTTTTTCCATCTGAAGAAAAATGGAAAGTTGCAAAAGCAGACTTAACGTCTACTAATGTTTGGCCTTGCTGCTTCTAAATAATATATTAATAATGACACATAAACTAAAGCATAACCTGAGCTGACCTTTTCACTTATCATCAGCCTGTAATGGGAAAGACCTTCTGGATGTGCTGCAGAGTACCTGGAACATGTGCTGTGGTATAATTTATACTGACTCTCCAATATGAAAGCAACTGATTTGCTTGGTAACAAATGAGGGCAAGAGGAGATGAGAGGGTCTGGCAGATATGAGGGCTATTTGAATATCATAAAACATCCCTCTAAAGGAATGGTGAGTTCCAAGGTAGAATAGTTCATGTCTGCTTCACTCTGAAATTGAATTAAAAATGATAAAATCGGATATCCGTGAGGAAAATATACTTGGATAAGCAACTGATAATAAAACTAGATAAATAGATAAAATGTATTTAATTATAAAAAAAATAGAAGTATTAAAAAAAATAAAAATGTATATATAAATATACATTTGATTTAGAAAAAATAGTTACCCTTTCAGTCGAATCACTTCGACGTTACATATGGGAACTCGCCAGAGAGACCAATTTGCCTTTGAGCTTT
>JAUCMU010000042.1:13506862-13523573 GCA_032275025.1 Enteromius treurensis
CTGGGGGTTTGGGAGACTCCCACACGACACTGGAAGGGACAGCTTCCATGGCGTTTTCCATAGGGATCCCTATTCGTGGGTCACCGACGTGACGTCTCCGTTCCCTTCTTCAGGGAACGAGGGTTACAATACGTAACCGAGACGATATTTAGTAAGATTAGGGATGTATAGAAAATGTGCTTTGGAAATAAACAGGCAATTTGTTAATGCATGCTTATAAGCAACTAGTTACAGTATTACTGAGAATATCTCCCTATACTAAAGTGTTACCATGCTATTCTGTAATATATTATTATTTTAATGTTAATGAAACATTTTTTCAGCATTTATTTATCTAAAGTAATGTTAAGTATATAACTAATTAATTTAATTCATATGAGTTTATTATTTTAGTACTTTTATAATGCATTTATATTTTAGAAAATTTATAAATATTTAGAATGTATAAATATACTCATGTTGGTAGTTCATGCTCATTTCAATTGCATATATTTGTACAGAAAAATTAACATGAATAGTTAAATGAATAGTTACAAATGTACTAAAAATACACTCTCCCTCAGCAGAAAAAGAAGTACATGAATACATTCTAAGTATTAAACGCTGTAAAAAGATACTGCTGTTTATTAAACTTGGAGTTTAGTTAAAGCACTAGAACAGCCAATGATATCAACAATTTGTGGCAAACTGGCACCACCACCTCACCTGAACCTTGCTGGGAAGCATCCAGTGCTCTACTGTATCAGTGTTGGAGCCATTGGCTAACACCACAGGGTCACTTAAGGCCACAATGCATGTTGGGTAACAGACTGCACCTGTCACGACACAAAGCAAGCTTTGCTTTAACCATCATTTGCATCTGTTGAATTTATTCATGTGAGCACATGAGTAGCCAAGCTCCGGGCTAGTCATCCATAGTTGAAAAGTTTGGCAGGTTGGCACTCAAACGTATCCTACTGCATGCAACTGACTATGGTCTTGCATCCCAGGTAGTATGTCTAGACCTCTTATTAGGAAGGATAAAGGCAGTGGCTTTAATATACAACCAAAAAAAACTAAATAATGTTCAGACAATAAATGAGACAATAACCATTACTTTGTTAGAAATCGACTGATCAGTTATTTCAATATTTGAAATGGTTTTAATCCTTAATTTTGTCTTCTTATCTTAAATCCTCACCCACGTCAAAGCCCTCCTCACAGCTGTATTCCACCAGGTTGAGGTCAAGAGGGGGCTGGCACGGTCCCTCTATCTTCTTACACATTACAAGGTCCTCAGTCCATTTGCCATCTTTGGTGCATCGAATGCTGGACTGCAGGGACAAATGGGCATGAGTGATTAATGAACGCAGAGTTTGGGAATACACTGATAGTGCTGTTCTACAGTGCCACAGTACCCTTTCTGCTGGATCGGGACACTGTAGGGTGCAAATGCTATCGAAGTCTAAATTGTTGGTGCAGGTGTACATGCCCTCAAACATTAGTGGAAGAGGAGGACATGTGACAGGTGAACAGCTGCCTTCTTGCCATGTTCCACCCTCCAAACACTCCAACCTCAGAAACCTCCTGAGAAAAACAAGTCATTAACATTAGGAAGGGGTAAAACAGTTTTACGCACATACCTATTAACACCCGTACAAAGTAATTAATTTGGCTGGGTGTTACAAAATTCGGTATACTGACCCTAAGGCCTGCACTACTTGATTTCTAAATGTTGTCAAAACAGTAAAATCTAACTCTAACCTATTTCTAAGTATTACAGCAATTTATAATATATCAAAGTCCCTTTAAGGTATTTTTTAGTCTTTGAATATATATATGTAATGTATGCATGTATGGATTGATGGATGTAAGGATAGATAGATCAATAGATAGATAATATTCACAATAAGGAATATATATATACAAAATATGTATCAAAATTATCTAATTATCTTTTAAGTTTCAATAAAATGTCTCTACATATTTTTGATGTGTTTATTGCATCCTTGCTGACTTAAAACATTAATTAAAAATCAATAACATCACATGTGAAGTGTACATGGCTGTCTGTCTGTCTTTAAATAGCATCTGAACAATATAATGTAATGCTTTTAATTAATGGAATAAAAAGGCATAGATAAACAAAAATGGCCTAATGGAAAAAAAAAAAAATAATAATAATAATAAAATTAAACAATAAAAGCCTTAGAAGGTCATTATTTTGTTGTTTACAATAAGAGAAATTCATTTTAAAAAATATTAATTAGGTTGCTCACTAGATTTTTGAGACAGTTAACATAATTGTTCGATTAAACCAGTGCTGAAATGTAAATGTACAGTAGGTTCACAATCAGCTTCTGGTCTGAACTGTTGCATGTGAACGTTTCTTGAATGACATTCTCCTCCAGCCACAGGGGATTTATTCACAACTAAGCCATGTGACAAACCATCTGGTATGACCAAGTAGCCAATAAATCCTGAAGAAATAAATTGGGGTTTAGTATTCATTGAGAAAGATCATACGGAAGCATGGGCTAAAACTACCTTGATAATAGCATAACACGTCTCTTTAGACCGTCATAAACCATTTGCTGAACCTTCATAATGAAATGCCTTTTAAAACAAACATGCCAATGGTCTTAATAAACAGGATCATTTAAATGACTTTATGAGACATGCTGGCTATCGCTTCTGGTATTAATGTCCAATTAAAAGCAGTTAAAAGACACTGAGGTATTTTACCAGCCATTTTAATAACTCATAAAGACGAGGCAGGTGCAAACGCTAGTCCCCTCAGATGTGCTAAAATATGCTTTAGCCTGATTGGATGGAATAGCAAAACAACACGCCATCAAACCATTCATCAAAGTACACTGCTGACTCCATTGCTGAAAGATATTTGGAAACACATGGAGTAAGATTTTGATCTTATTAGAACCATGTGAGCAACCTAGATACTGGAAACATATATTTTACCTTCAAAATTTGTCAACACAGTAAGCTATGCCTAGAAATCAGTTTAAACCATCCAGACTACAACTCACTTTCTTGGCTTCTTGTTGAGCGTGCCAGTGACGTAATATCCTGGGTTGCATTTGTAGCGACACACAGTGCCCACGTCATGCCCACCTCCTTGACACTGAGGAACTAGGAGTGTGGCATTGGGTAGGGAAGGTGAATCCGGACACTCAATCTTGCAGTAAGCCTCTGGATATGACCATAGTCCATCCTCAAGACAAACCAATGTGTCACTTTCACCTGAAAAACAGATCCTGATGAGAAGGCTGCACACAAATGGAACAAAAATGCTTCATTTATAAGTAGTTAAGGGTTGAGGGCTCTTCAGAAGAAGGCGAGAGGGCAGTCGGTTTTACTATTTCTGAGTAAAACACAATATATTTTAAGGAGTAACCATGTTAACTACCATGTTGATTACACCTACAGTATAATATATTTATATTTAGCAGAAATTTAAATAAAATCAGTAAATTAGTTTTAATAAAATATTTTTCATACATGTTATTACCAAACAAAAAATAATAATTCTTATTTTTAAAAATGAATTTATTCATTATTTTATTTATTATTATCAGTAAGGATGGTTGTTTTGACATTTTCGGACATAAATCTTCTACAGTTATACAAAAAGTCACATATTTAAAAAGATTTCTGTTTAAATTAATTAATAAGAGAAGTAGAATGCTTTTTTTTTCTTTCATAAAATCTCTCTTTATCAAATAAAACACATGGTACAGGGGCACCATGTGATATAGGACACTCTCTCATAGTACTATTATAGTACCATATCTAATTAGGTTTTGTTAAAGTTCTAACGCATTTTTATTGGTCAATAAAATATAATGATTCCTTTAAGCTTTAAGGTGTCTGCCTACTTTGTAGCTGTGCTTAAATTTAGCTATACCAAAAATGGCTGCAAACTGCATTTTTCCAACATGCATGATAAGTTCCAGCTTGTGCCACTTCAAAAAAAAAAAAAAAAGTACATAAATCACTGTATTATTTTTGTGCGTTCCAATTACTGTCAAGTCATGAATAGACTTTAAAAACTCCCAAAAGAACACTGCAGCCCATCACTTTAACACACTACAGTATAAAAACCTTCCCTTCAAGACCAATAAGCATAGCTACTCAGTGATGCAATGTCCTGGACCTTCCAGTGAAGCCACTGACCACAAACTGCATCATTCCCTGCCAAAGGAAAAATTTGGACCAATCCATCAAAAGCCTGTGTGAGGAGCGTGAGGAGTGGCCCCTCAACCCCTGAGCCACCTTTCCTTAGTTATCCAGAGGCAAGAGGGCCAAGTGCCAGTCTTCTTTATGCTGTCCTAAATGAGCATCTCTCTGGGGGCTTCAGTAGTATGGGATGAAACACACTCTTGTTTTCGCCAACTTGCTTGTTTCCTATCGCCACCTGTGTGCTGTTCTCCTACATTTTGGGACTACTTTTCTGTTTACACAGCCAGAAAAGAGGGTTGGGACCACAGCCAGACCGAAGCACGGTTCCTGAATGAGTGCAAGAACACTGACACACAAATGACTATATACTGTATATAAGCACACATACATACAAAAATCCAAATATTTAGCTCTGCACTGTAAAAAAAAACATATTGATTGGAGTTCTGTAAACAACTGCACTATGACTATCATTATGGTTTCTCATTATCTGTGTTATATCTAGGTTACTATTTGCCTCCAAAGCAGAGAACTCTCACCACAAACCATAACAGAAGTGACAGCAAACAAATCAACAAAGTATTTTTTTTACAATATAATAAAATATAACAATGGAATAGTGATGCAGTGTTTTTCTTTGTATGCTTTTTTTTCTACAAGATTGTTTTGGACTGTCCATGATGTAATAATAAGTTAACACATAAGATAATAAAATAATTTCATATTTACAACAAATTAATAATAATAATAATAATAATAATAGTAACGTAGTTAGTGCTTAAGTATTATTGAGATGCTATTATTGTTTTATTCATATTGTGGATTTATTTTTATTTTAAATTTTTCTAATCCTTTCAGTTTTAGTGGATGAAGGTAAACTAAATAGAAGTGGAAACTAGCCGTGAAAATTATATTAAATAAAACTAAATAATTTTCATGGTTTTAGACTATCATTAAATAAAATTACAGTACAATTATTTGATTATTTTATGATAATACATATCATTTGTTTGTAGTAATATTTATTTGTTTGTTAGTGCTGGCATAGCTAGAGTCAAATGACCTCAGGAATGCCAAAAAGCACAATTATTTGTTGGATTTTTTCCAGTGTACATGGGCAAACACACAAGAAGGGCTCATATCACCCACAAATACACAGTTACTGACTTAAAGTCTTATTATTTTAGAAAGGAAGCCCAAAGTCTCACAGAAACAAACACATGCACTAAATGTAAGGAATCCAGAAACCCTCAGGTCTCACACTGTAGCCCAGTTCCCGTCCTCACCTTGCAAGATCGCCGGGGCGTTACAGGAAAAGGTGCACTGCTTGCCGAATGTGGTGCCCCAGGGACACAAGAAGGAGGCAAAGTAGACGTGAGACAGAGGAGGTAGGCCGCAGTCCACTGGCTGACAGCTCACCACACGGTCCCACACTCCATGCACACAAATCAGCTCTGCTTCTGTCTGAGGAGAAGAAAGGACAAAACAAACAGAAAGACATCCACTTTTAATGCCATTACACAACATGACAGCTGACACAAATTAGATGTTGTTTTACTGAGTTATAAAATCAATTATTTATGCTTAATAAAGTTGATGAGAAATGTTTGAATTCACAGAATTTTGTATTTTGTTAAATCTGAACACAATTTGAGGCATCAGACATGTGAACCCGATTTTAAGCATTTATCTTCTGCACAGTTACTGGAATATTCTGGTATTTTGCACATGTGGGTTCCTGCTCTTGTCTTCTACAATTACTGTAGATGTTTTTGCCCTTACACTGCATTTTAGTAATTCTCCACAATAATTTAATCAACTCTTTCACAATAACAAAAAGGAATGTGATAATTTGGAAAATGTACTGTACGTCACAAGACAAAACTAGTCCTTTTTTATGTTTGTATAATGCTTCTTGTTCCAAAGCAGTTGCGAAAAAGTCAAACTATTGAATAAACACTGAGTGTATCTAATATCACACTAAATTATCTTTGTTTGAACATGCGCACATACAGTACAAATAGGCCTCCAGGTATGATGGACTTTCTGAATAAGCTGTTTACATGACCCATTTACGCCAATATTCCTAGAAATCTGAATAAGATGGCTGGTATTAATCACATGTTTTGGATCAAGTAAACTTGTTTACCTGAAGCACCAGCTGGAAAATGACTAATACATTTATTAACAGAATATGAACAGTCATTGTGGAGATATCTTCTCAGAATTTATTTTTTTTTTTATAAATCTTTAGAAAAAGTAATTTGTTCTCATTTAATCTCACTGCTATTTAGCAGAAACTAGATATCAAGGAGATGTGATTTTTCTTTCGTGAAAGAGTTATTGTAGAGAGACAAATGCACTGTTAACAATACTTGTACGCACTTGATGAGAAGTAAGGCCCTGGCCGTAGAGAACGGTGAGCGTATAGCCACGATGACAAGAAACAGAGCAGTGTTTGGAGTCTATGACTGGAGTACAGCGGACTGACGCATGTTCAACGTTTACAGGACTGCATGACTCAGTACTGCACAGCCTACGCACACATCTGAGTGAGAAAAACACGTCAACTTAATTATTATTTGACATTGACAGACATCATATCCACCATCAAACATAATGGAATTATTTGTATTTATTTTTGTGTCCCTGTGTAAGTGTACATATTTGTCTATACATAGAATAATTTTTATAAAATATATATATATTTTTTTTTTTATTTAGCTAGAACACTTTAAAGTGATTAAAAGTGACAGTACAGATATTCATAATGTTACAAAAGATACTAAAGATACTAAAATAAATTGCTCTTTTGTACAGAGCCCAGGGATAGCAGTGTCTTGAAAAAATGTGTCTGTACGAATGTTGCAAGTTGGTTTATTTGGTTAACCTCACCTGTATGATTTTGTACAATTTATCTAAACCAGATTGACAGGTAGGTTTATACAAGGAGTCATTTATACAAATACAACAATACAACTTGTACGATTTTCAAAGACCCTATGAATTTGTACGACCTCACTCGTACAAATTCATACGAATTAGCCACCTCATAAAATATGTACAAATTGCCATGAGATCAGGCTGGCCATGCAGAAAAATAAAGTAGGTTAAGTCGTGTGTATGATTTACTAATTAATTCCTTTGATTTACTAAATCAAGTAAACAATTTATAAATCTAGGTAATAAATTAGTAGATTTAGTAGAAGAGACTCCTTCCAAAAACGTTTAGAAATCGTACAGATTCCTAACTTTGAGTGTTTATATTTGTGGGTGTGCTTGTAAGTTGTGGGAGACCCCACCCTCAGCGCACCCGGTCAGGGCAAAGGCGCTGAAGTGACAAGATGTACGCAATGCAACCGCCAACACCGCCACTTGAGAGGAGGAGAAGTTGAGCTGCACTGCTGAAGTCTGGTAGAAGGGCACACTTAGGTTATGGGTCACATTCACCACTAGGGGGTTATGCTGACATGATAGCTCGTACGAACCTGTGGACAAGCACACGCAACGAAGTCACAAAAAATACGAGGTTTACCATATTTCACAAACAAATTAAGGATATTATGTGTTACCAAGATTGTGTTTTTTTCCAGTGGTGTCATACAGTTCAATTGTCACTGTTTTCCTGCAATTGTCGTCATGCCAACTACCATCATAGGCAAGGTATATAATAACAGAGGCTGCTACACCCGGTCGATCAAATCCTACCTGCATAAACAATCAGTATTATTAGTAATCAATATATGGCTCCTTAGCTAACTTAATTATTTTAACTTAATCAATATGCAAATCCCAGCACGGTGGATGGCCCAACATGGCCCAACATAGATTGAATGATCTATCAAATTCAAAATCTTTATACTCAATGTTTATTTACTTAGCAAGTGTGTGTGTACCTTTAGCCAGACAGGCTGATCCTGATAGTAACTATTGACATGGGCAGAACAGGGGCTCCAGGCGTCGTGAGCCACTACTTCATTAGTGTCAAAATACTGCGACTTGCACATCTGATAAGAATATAAAAGGAAATAAGATGATATCTAATATTCAAAACAAATCACTTTTAATTTTTTTTGTGGTTCATTTAAGAGGGAGTGAGTTCATTATTGAGGGAGATAAATGGTTTATAATGGCTAATGAATTGTAAACAGTTTGTGTACCTGAGTGAGCACAGGCTCCCCGGTGACCTTTGAGGCAGGGCACCTCTCATCCTGATGCGAGCCCGAGGCAGTGGATGCCCACTGATCACTGAACCCCTGAGGAGTGAAAAAGCCACAGTCTTGGATGCTGGAATGTCTTTCGAACTCCTCACACGCTCCATCCCCTTCGAAAACATAGCACAGGCTTGGCCGACCTGCGAGAGACGGAAAAAGCAAGAGAGAGCGAGCGCAAACCCATCGTAAGTAACAAATAATGATTTGGCTGCCAAAATCTAATTGTGTTTTCATAGCAAGTCAGTGAGACTCGGCTTCACTAACGTGTGAATTGAAAATAAAAAGGAACGTGATTCCACCGGGACGGTTAAATAAACGATCATACAAATATGTTGATGATGTCATGGCGTATGAATGAGTTATGACAGAAGTGCACATGGGGCTAAAAGGAGAATTAGCATGCCATTAAAGCGAATTCGTTAGAGAGCGACACGTGTGAATGACATCAGAGTCTTGCATGAGCCCTTGTCTGAGAATGCTGAAAGGTAAGAGGAAGATGACTCATCGATGGGAACAGCTTATCAAAGGCGAGGGGCTCAAAAGGGTTCTAACAACAAATGAAAAACACAAGCATTTGATTGGGCGTCTCTGCTGCAGAACAGCTGACCTAACCTGCATGCCAATGCCAAAGGCTTTACTCCTAAGCTTTGTTGATCTTTGCTCCCTAAATACGCTCGTGGAGATAATATATGAGAGCCCCTAATGTGGCATTAGAGTAAATATTGCAAAAAAAGCCATTCCCAAATGCCCTAAAGCCACAAAAATGCGGTTACAAGCTACTATGAAAACATTGGGAAGTTTGAGGCATGTGAGTCAGTCGCTGCTTTCACTACGGTCATGTTTCAATTAGAGGCTTCTCATGCTTTACGCTTACAGAAAATGTAGCGCTTTCAGTCACGAAAACAACATTGACTAAATTGGTGAAGTATTTGCCTTTTTTTCTCCTTAGATTTCCTGTGAGTCTTCCTGTACTGCGTTTATACTCACTCAGGTGCATTATGTAACAATGGTGTACAGTTGGATTGTTAAGAAGATCCATCACAGCTTAGGAAATAAGGTACGTGCAACACTTTGGACCATTTCCAATAGTATGATGACATACACTTTGACAATATTAAAAAAGATGAACTTTTGAAAAACCACTGGTTGTGTTACAGTAAATGACCTAAAATCCACAGTTTGGACTGGATATTTTGCAATCTGGATTGAATCTTTGAATGCATATGTATTGGGCAAAAATTCAAACTGAATTGTCAGATATCACAGACTTTGTTGTCAAGGTAATCAACCATAATTCATAATGAGGATTATTTTTTCTAGTCAGCCAAGTAACAGCAACAGTATGATATAGTGATCAACAAGTCAGCAACAAAATAGTATTTTAATTTAAGTAATTATTTTTTGCTTTTTAGGCCTCATTTACACTAGTGCATTTTCATTTTAAAATGCATAACTTTTGCTGCAGTTATATACTCGAGGTTAAGTAAACATTTCTTATTATTATCTATGTTGAAAACAGTTTTGCTGTTTAATATTTTAGTGAAAAAAAATTAAAAAATTAACTGCATTTCAGTGTAAAAGACACAATAATGTAAAAAAAAAAATACTAATGATAGCAATGAGCATAATATTTTGCAACATAATGAAAATGAAATTTTCTTATTATATACACAACACAACGGTTCCCCTTCAGTCTGGTCACTCAGTCTGGACGTTACATATGGGAACTCGCATGAGAGACCAATCGCCTTCGAGTATTAAGAAAAGGCCAGTGAACATTGGCATGCATTTAATATAAGATAGCATAGATATAATGCACTTGCAGCTTTTCGCTTCGGAGCCTGCAAATTCATGCTCTCTGTTCACCATCAGCAAGGACTGGGCAGCTTTTTGCACTCCGAGCGACCTCACCTCAGTGCACGGCGTGCCACGAGAGGTCCTCCCTGGGCAATCAGGGGAGAGAAAAGAGAGCAATTTTCTAGCGGTTGGTAAGGTGTTCCCCGGAATGTCTATCTGGCTGAGCGCTTCCGGATGTGGTAGTTTCCTCACCTCTCTGCACCTCTGTCACGCTGACCACGCAGGATGTTCTGCCGGGCAAAAAAAAAAAGCCCCACAAATTTCTGCCCCATCACGTAGTTCCATTGGGTTACCAGAGCAGTTTGCTTCCCCGTACTGCGGGCTGAGCATCTCCTTCAATGCACCCCAGAAAGGTGAGATGTCTATTGCAGCATCAGAGGGGAGTCGTTTCGTAAGGTGAATGACTCGCCAGGACAGCGCCCCTTCGTGGTCGTGCCTGTCAGAGCCGGACACCGAACTGTCGGCTATGCTCCTTTCGACCCACCAAGGGGATCGAGTTGGAGGGGCTCCCATCCGATTCCTTGAGACTGGATGATTGGTTTCTCCCTGGCTTCTCCCCCCTTGCCACCCTCGATGGGGTTGGTCAGGTGATGTCCACAGTCATGGTCCGGGAGCGACATCTCAGTTCCCACTCCCAGAGGAGGGCCGGGAGCTTCTGTGCACTCAGCTGTACCCAAATCTTCAAAAACAGAGAGAGCTATTTTCCACACCACTCGGCCCAGTGCCCCTAGATCCCCATCTTACCAAATGTCTTTTTTTTTTGTGTCGCCAGTGCGGGAACCAGGGGAGCAGGTAGGCACTGCACAGAGCAGTCAGGCTTTTCTCTAGGACGTTTATCCTTCTGGGATCAGTCCCTGCCCCCGTTTCCACCTAGGCTGCCCCACTGCTAGCATGGTGGTCAACGTTCCCTTGACTTCCCTAGCGACCCAGCTGGGAGCCTGGATAAAAACAGCTTCCCAGCCCCTTGCGGTGGTTGATACGGATGGTACGCCTCGGCTATGCGATTCAGTTCGCCAGGCACCCGCCCAGGTACAGAGGCAGCAGCTACTCCACTGTCCGCTCGGAAAAGGATGCCACTGTCCTGCATACGGAGGTTGCAGTACTACTGGCGAAGGACGCAATCAAGCCTGCCCCTCCAGCTGAGATGAGGTCAGGATTTTACAATCCTTACTTCATCATGCCCAAAAAGAGCGGTGGGTTGAGACCCATCCTGTATCTACGAGCTTTGAAACAGTCCCTTCTAAAAAGTTAAAAAATGCTCAACGGAGGGTGCCACGGTGAAAATGTGCAGTCGGTCCAGGATTGGTTTGCAGCCATTAACCTGAAGGAAGAGTACTTTCATGTCTCAATTTTACCTCAACACAAACCAGAAAGCGGTTTGCTCACAGGGTCGAGCGTGTCAGTGCGCCCAGTTGGTGGTAAGGACATGGTGCTTCAGCAGGAAGCATCACCAAGGAGGGGATCTCTTTTCTCAGTATGGAGCTGGACTCGGTCAACATACTGGCCACTTCACCAATGAGCTGAACTGAACTGGAGTCAACTTTTCAGAGGCTTCTGGGGCATATGGCAGCCGCAGTAACGCCACTGGGCTTGCTTCATATGAGACCGATTCAGCGGTGGTGACACAATCGAATTCCGTGATGGGCATGGCACCGTGGCACTCTAAGGATTGGCGTTTCCCCGGAGTGTCGCCACCTATTCGGCCTGTGGTCCGACCCTGCCTTTCCTACAGGCCGGAGTGCCCCTAGTCAGGTGTCTAGGCATGTCGTGGGCCTCACGGAGGCCTCTTCCATTGGTTGGGGTGCTGTATGCAATGGGTAAGCAGCCATGGGTCCGTGGACAGGCACTCGACTGCTTTGACATATCAGTTGCCTGGAGTTGTTAGCCGTGCTTCTGGCCCTGTGTCGTTTTTGACCGATGCTGCGCCTTAGGCACGTGCTGGTCCGCAAGGACAACACTGCAGCCGTTGCGTACATCAACCAACAAGGTGGTCTATGCTTCGGCCGCATGTCGCAACTCGCCCGCCATCTGTTCCTGTGGAGTCAGACGCGGCTGAAATCGCTGCACCCTGTTCACATTCCAGGGTCACTCAACCGTGCAGCTGGTTTGCCGACCTAGTGCTCCTCGCGGCAGCCCCTCCCTGGAAAATCCCCTTGAGGAGAGACCTTCTCTCTCAAGGGATGGGCACGATTTGGCACCCGAGTCCCGTTCTCTGGAACCTCGCGGCAGACCTCTCCGGCTTCCAGCAGCCATGATTAACACCATCTCTCTGTCTAGGGCCCCTTAACAAGGCAGGCCTACGCTCTGAGATGGGGTCTGTTCGTCCCCCTATACCGCTTTCGGTGTCCTCTTTGGACCTTGCCATTGCCTTACAGGGCCTGTGGCAAGCTCCGTTTGAGCCCCTAGCATCAGTCGAGATAAAATATCTGTCACTTAAGACAGTGCTCCTGATTGCTTCGGCCTCCATCAAGAGCTTGGCTCGGCTCCTCAGCGAAAACCTGCAAGTGCATTACATCCTTGCCCTCTTATACTAACGTAGTGATAAGGTGCACCTGGCTGTTATTAAATGCACACCAATATTCATTGGCCTTTTCCTAATACTCGAAGGCAATTGGTCCCTCATGCGAGTTCCCATATGTAACGTCTCTGTTCCCTCCTTCAGGGAACATGGGTTACCTACATAACCTAGACATTTTTATATGGCGCCCACTAACAACAACTTAAGTAATATTTATTAAGAATTTACGTATATACTGTATTTTGCTCCCTAACATGCAACAGTTTTATTTTTTTATTCAACCTTTTTTATTTGTATATTTTCCCATCTGGAGATTATAGAGGATTATAGAGGAACTCCAAAAAAGTCTGTATCCGATGACAAGTAAGATGTAGTGTTAAGAGAATGGATTCAGGAAATTGTCACTGTCTGCATAATTTAATTTAATTTATCATTCAATTTTTGGATTTTTGAATACGACAATTTCCACATTTCCTTCAATATCACTATGATAAACTGACTCCCTAATTCAGCATGAAAGAGAAAAACTGTAGCAGAGGAATTTAAATCTACAGGAGACATAGCAATATTTTATTGCTTTGGTTTGCTTTGTTTTGTTTTGAGAGCTGGTTATGATTTTTACCTGGGTTTATTGTCTTGTGTGGAAGTTTTCTGGCGCTTCTGTTGTGGTGTTTATAGTCTGAGGGCCAGAGTTCTCAGTGGACAGCGTGAGCATTTGTTTTTTTGAGTGTGACTCACCATGACACTTGAAACCTGGTTCAACTTGGCATTTTTTTGAGCAGCCGTCTCCATCTAAGAGATTCCCGTCATCACAATCCTCAGTCCTGTGGGGGAGAAAGAGAGCGATGCCAAGGGTTACAGTTATGAAATATGTGGAAGGTCTTTGGCTATGCTTCAAAACACAAAAGACTCAAACAAATACTCAAAAATATGAAACATTCTTTAAAAATGACTAAAGCACATAACACGCAAAGCTTCTGATGGACCCCATAAGTTTATACTGACCCCTGTAGAATGCCATCACCACAGAAATGTTCTCCATGAGTGTAAACCAGGCCTGGGGAAAGTTCACTGAACAAACCGTCCGATTCTACCTGGATCCTGTACAGGTACTGAACGTCCCTCTGTACATCTCTAAGCACACAAACACATTCAGAACAAAAGCTACTTAGTTAACAGTGCAGCAAGAGCATCAAATGATAACTAATTAATTGATTAATTAATTAATAAATTAATAAGTGTGGAGATTTTTTGCTGACTCTTTCTGCAGGTTAGTAATCGAGTCATTCATTCAGCCATTTTATTCAAAAACAAAGATTCATCCAGGAGTGAAATACCACTACTGTGTGGGTTATGATTCCAGTCAGTGTTCCCCTGTCTAGTCATTGGTGGACAGCTTTTCTTCTGGACATTGGCCAGGTATGGACAATGCTAGACTATTACTAGCCTTGAAGCAGGGTGCACGATTGTTGGAGGAGTATGTTCATGAATATCTAGCACTTGCGCTCTGCTCAGATCTTCTGGACTGCAGGCTCATAGACTTTTTTGCGAGGGCATGAATCAGCCGCTCAGATTGCGTCTGATCCGCGAGGGTCCAGATCCTCCCTCGCGGATTGCTTTGCTATATTGTGTGTGGGCTCTCAATTTACTGTGGGTTTCTTGGAAGAATCACTAGCAGTGTCGGCTCAGGCCATGGATCCTCTGGTGGTTCTGCCAGTGGCTGCACTAACCCCAGAGGTGTTGGCTGATGGCGTAGAGCCCCCTGATGTTCTGCTGGTGGCTGCACAACCACCAGAGATACCGGATCCCTTTGTAACAGCGTGTGGCTTGGTGTTGCAATGGTTCTGTTTGGTTTTGTTTAAAGCTAACTTTTAACGCCTAGAAGAAAGTGTACATGCAATAATGTTTTCGAAAATGGTAAAAAAAAATTTCGCAAAACTGTTGATCCACTGAAGTCACATGGACTTTTTTACTGGTGTTTTTACCATGTTTCTGGATCTGGGGTCATTTTAGTTGTTTTGCTGTCTATGGAGGGAAAAATGGCTCTCTGATATCATCCAAAATATCTTAATTTGTGTTACGAAGATGAACGAAGGTGTTATGGGTTTGGAACAACGCAAAGGTGGGTAATTAATGACAGAATTTCCATTTTTGGGTAAACATACATAAGTCAACACTTGAAGTGGATCAAAACCTTTCATCAAGTTGCTCTAAAACATACTGTATAACCAAAATTAGTTTCTTGCCTTAGGACAACTTCGATTAACTTTTTTTGGTCCAAAAAAATGTTGACTACTGTAGCTGAGAAAACAATATTTCAGAAAGAGAAACTAACATTTTAAAGTTAAAAATGTATGGTAAAACTTTATAATACCTGCACACTATGGATCATTAATTAAAGATTAGTAAATAGTCAATTTAAACTTTATAAAGGATTGTTCCAACATTATTAGCTATTAGTAAACAGTTATACATTTTTTATATATTTTTTTTTCTTGAGCATATATATAATGTATAATAATTGTATTTTCATACTTTATTAACAATTATTTTTTAATTCATAAATTCTAAATAAATATTTATGTGTTCTGTAACCCTCTGTATTGTGTCATTGTGGGGTTTTTTTCTGTTACGAAGATAACTGGGCTTTAAATTTCCTTAGTAATAGATATGCTTATACATTTACAGCTGTATTTATAAACTGCTTACTAAAGACAATGCTTTATAAAGGATGCACTGACTATTTACTCATGCTTAAAAAATGCTTCATAGTGTGCAGTTATAATAAAGTGTAATCAAATTTCTTGACTGATTTGACAAACATGCAGTTTTTCACTTCACAGGACTAGATGAGAGTGAGTTACTTATAGATTATTATGATGTTTTTATAAGCTCTTTTTTTATAAACTCTCATCCTTCTATGGCACCCATTCGCTGCAGTGGATCCGTTGTTTGAGCAAATGCTACATTAAAAAAAAAAACATTCTGATAAAGAAACAAACTCAACTGCATTTTGGTATTTATGTAGTTTATCTGGGGATGAGTCAATTTTCAGCAAGTTTTTATTTTGGGGTGAACTATTACTTTAAAAGCGAAGAATCACAGACATGCTGATATTCAGCACAACAGCTCAAATGCACAATATGAACCTGAAATATGCTGCAGAAATACTTGATCTAAGCTATATCCATTCTCAGGGTGATCTCAAATCTAACCTTGTTAAAAATGGAAATGACCTTTTAATGTTGAAGGTATCACTGCATGTCACGCTGTGAAGTACCTCTGGGATATCGATTTAAACTGATTGAATGACCCTATAAAAAGAGTCTAGCCATGATTGCCAAGGCTTGTTTGATTTCAGTCGTTTTCCGGCTGGGGTAAGAGGATGCCTAGCTAACTGAGCTTCATCTTCTTTTTCCACCGGGTCTTATTACTCAACAAATTGCCCTTATTAATTATGGATTACTTCCAGGGACAGGGAAGGGGAGAGAGACTACTTAAAGCTATTGTTCTGAGGTCGCAAAGGGAGAGCCAATGTAGGACTCTGTACAAGTGATAAGATAAAGTCATATTTCTTTCTTCATAGCACGGTCCGTTATAAAGAAATGCTGTGACCTACAGCCCAAGATCTGCTCTAGCGAGGTATAACATATTTTATTTGGTAGCTGTACACTAGAATAGCCATTAGTCCCAAAACCTTCCTCTAGGTAACGCTTCGCGTCGGGTCCTGATCACACTGTCGGGGCTTATTTCTGCGATAACTACCGGCTGCCTGTATATTATCCCGTTTATTACACGGCTACTTGCCACATAAGAAAAAAAAAAACTGAACATTAATATGAAACATTCTATTGACATATTTGTTATAAATTAACATTTTCATCCTTCCGCGAAACGATATAGTACCATGTGACTAACATTCAACCGTAAGACAATTTATAAC
>JAUCMU010000042.1:13526082-13552350 GCA_032275025.1 Enteromius treurensis
AAAGCTCAAAGGCAAATCGGTCTCTCTGGCGAGTTCCCATATGTAACGTCGAAGTGATTCGACTGAAAGGGTAACCACTTTTTCCAGCTGAATGAAAGCTGTGCACCTTTTTTGGCCAAAAGGGTTATCAAATTCAATAAATGTAGCGCCTCAATTTCTCTAAATCCCTAAATTGTCAACGGTATGTGTGTGACAGGACCTAAATGTCAAGGATGGGTGGGTAATTGTGGGCATTAATCTTAACATTATGCCCAGTCGCCACAAATAAAACAATGCATTGGAAAAAGCTTTGGCGTGTTAGTTGCAGTGCACTATGCAACAAGCTATTGTAAACAAGCTAACGTTAACTAGTTAAGTTACATTTTAATCACTAACATAGCAGTAAATAACTGGAAAAAATAACATTGGTAATCAGCATTTTTGCCACATCTAATTTATTAACAAATTAGCATCAACTACATTAAAGAGAATTACTTTATTTTAAAGTGAATAAAATCCCCTACTTACTGGAGTTCAACAACTACTAATGAACAGAGCCACAGCCATATACCTGACTTGTATGTGTGTGGCATAGGGAAAGCAGGCCAAACCTCTGTGAGGAAGGGGAGGGGAAACTCAACTATTTCGAAAAAAAAAAATTTGCGTGCGTTTTTTTTTTTTTTTACTTACACAATTATTTTAGATATAGATACATATAATTTTCTCAATAGACAGTGCGATGTTTTTATGATTTCGGGGGGGGGGGACAAAAAAAAACATGATTGTTATGGGATTTACGTCCATGACAAAGACGCATATTCTTACCTGTCAGTGTATGTGGGTTGTTTGACGATGACAGGAGTCTGGTCCTTTCTGATTGGTGGTTCTCTGAGCACTCTGTAGAGAAGGGGGCGGCAGCCGGAGCAGAGAGGACTTTGGGGTCGCGAGGTCAACAAAGCAGCATCGATCTCCAGCTTCTTATCAAAAGTGGAGATTTTAATGGCCTTGACTTTCTTACTAGTATGTAAATGGATGGTCAGAGGAATGTCACAGAAAGCATGCTGAGGACCTGTGTGAAGCATCTCGCCATTCTCTGTTATGAGCACAATGTTAGCAATTGCCTTCTGATCTGTGAAGAAAAAAAAACTGTAGAATTCACAAAGCATTCATATACCATTGTTCAGAAGTTTTGAGTTGGTATGATTTTTTTTTTTTTTTTTATGTGTTTGGAGTATTTTATGTTCACTAAGGCTGCATTTATTTGATCAACAATACAGAAGAAAATGGTACTGTTTTGAAATATTATCACAGAAATTTATTTTAAAATCCAATTTATTCCTGTCATGGCAAAGCTGAATTGTGAGAAGCCATTACTCCAGTCTTCAGTGCCACATGTTCTATCTGAAATCATTTTAATAGTTTTATGCAAAAGTTTGTGACCCCCCCCCCGGAAGAATCTGTGAAAAAGTGAATAATAACAAAACAAGAGAGATCATTCAAAATGTATGCACCAAGACTCCCCAAACCTTTGAAGGGGATTATTTTAATCATTTCAGCTATTTTTTTTGCTGTGTAAAATATATTACTCGGGACAGTACAAAATAAAATCTTATTTTATTAAAGTTATTCACATTTGCAGAGATTGTGCAAGGGGTTGCCAATCTTTTGCAGAAATGCTCAAGAAACACTCATTACTACAATAACTGTTGAAAACAGTCCAAGTGCTTGATACTTTTGTAGAAACTATTTAAGAAATTTCAAAACAACAGCATTTACCTGAAACATAAATAACATTTATGAGGCTCTTGCCAAATAAAGTCATTAATTTCTTAAAAAAAAAAGAAAAAAAGAAAAACCATACTGTTCCCACACTAGTAGTGTATAATGTCAGGTGTAATTTTTATATTTTATATATATAGGCAGTACTCACTGGCTGAGGTGTAAGTGACCCATACGGTCAAACTGTCAGGGACAACCGGGTGAAGGAAGTGTAATTCTAACACACAACCCTCGATCTGTGGGCACGGCGTAGTCATGTTGGGCTCATACAGGTTAACTTCAGGACTCCAGGCTTGCATGCTGGGCTCACATGGCTGGTACACATCAGGGGCCCCTGCAAAAACACACATAAACCTCATTCAAAGCCAGAAAGAAAACACTGTAACTTGCCATCAAGAGCTAAGAATCTTTTTGGCAAATGGGACATACACCTGGAAGGATGAGATAATTCATTGCAATAAAATTGGCATATAAGCCCTAAAACGGGCATTTCCATAGCAATATGTTCAAAAACTTGACAAAATAATGGGTTGCTTTGCACACTCACTCCCTCTGTGAGCTGCCTTATCACGGAGCATTTTATCTGTATGGTTATAAGCATGTTACCTAACAACAAGGCAGACCAATAAGCATTAACAAAGACAGAATACACAAAAAGTCAGTTAAGTAAAAAAAAAAATATATATATAAAAAAATCAAGTGAATTAAATGCATTCTGAGATTAACTTCTTTGTGAAAGGGTGCACACCATTCTGTTTCATTAAAAAATAATAAAAGCAGCATAATGGATTTGCAAAGATTTTCAAAACAGATTTAGCATTGTGGTCGCACTTTAAAATTCTGCCTCTGCAGGTAATTCACTAGATTTTGGAACTGAGCAATTCTGTATGTTTATTATGAACAACCATTTAATCTCTTGAATCTTTAATCTTGTTATGACAATTTTCAAAAAAATAAATAAATAAACACACAGGATGGGAGGCAAAGAGGGAGAAGCCCAGTGAAAGAGAAAACAGAAAGAGAGAGTGTCTGGGAAAAACCACATGTCTTGGCAATGGATGTGAAGCACATTTCCCCAGACCTCAATCAACCATAAGACCCAGGTGCAACTTGGCAAAGGAGACAGATTGGCACCTTAATTGGGACAGACAGGGCTCACAGAATTATTTATTAAACTAAGAGTTAATGCCCATGGTGGCCTGAAGAACAGGAGTGAGACAGGGAAAGGTAATCCCAAAGGAGCCCTAGAGCAGCACTATGGGGGGCTTTATTAATAATCACCTACATCCACTGATAGCAACATTTAATTGTCCACTTGATCAATGCCTGTGTTGTTAAGATGCAGCAGACTACTACAATCTGTTAGCCTTTGATAGGGCTGTACAGCTTCGCTTTAACACTGTGATCCAGACACCAACAGCTCAGAAGTTTAAGAGTCAATAGAGCTACACTCATTTGATCAATAATACATTTAAAATAATATATTGGTAATGTGATGTATTATTACAATTTAAAAATATGAAACATATATGTATATATATATATATGTATGTTTCATTAAAAAAAAATAATAACAATGCAGTTCATTCCTGTAATAGCAAAGCTGAAAACAGTTGTTATGTTTGTTTGTTTTTTGTTGTTGTTTTTTATTTTAGCTTTTTGTGAAAACTGTAATACCTTTTTTTCAGCATTCTTGAAAATGAAAGTAAAAAAAAAAAAGAATTTCTTTGCCAAAGAAGTCATTTGTAACATTATGGATGTATTTACTGTTACGTTTGACCAATTTGCACCCTTGCTAAATAAAAGTATTATTTTCCTTTTTTTTTTTTTTTTTTTTAAATAGGTCTGATGCCAAACTTTTAAACCGTGTTGTAAAATGGCTCTTTATAAATAAACACATTTATATATAAACACCGATAAAAGTTAGACTTTATGAACAATGGAAAATGTAGTATAAAATGGTCAGTATTTATAATATTTTGATGTAAAAGGATAGAATTCTGTCAGGTTATACTGATTTGCTTGTTTATACTGGATGTATGTACTAAAGAAATGTCAGCCTGTTTTCCTGCTGCCATAAGCAGTGCGTTGTTAGGGAAAAAGTACTCTTTTACCCCTTAAACCTGTAATTATAGATTATCTATAATAATTATCTTTTACATAGCAAATGAATACGGACCAGTATTGAACTGAACTCAAAGGGGTTAATTTGTAAGACCCAAAATAATACATTCTTAAGTGATAAAGGTCTCCTATTGCATATTAATGTAATGTAAATGAGCACAAGTCTAAATTTCAGGCCATGTGAACTCTCTGCCTCCAAAAGGTTTTACAATGATAGATTAAACTGTACTCCAGGTCGAAAGAGACAGATAGACAGACAGCAGCCTTGAGTCACAGAGCACTCCTTTGCACCCAGCGTGGCCTCACATATGTGGATGTGTACAGGGTAAACAGCAGCAGGCCAAGGCAAACCATAAAACTCAATTGGTCAGATAAACAGAGCGAGGGCCTCCACACAGGGTAGAATTAATGACTGTATCAGATGTGGTGTAATGCTCCCGCCGGGAGAAGCAATGCGGCAAGATCTGTGAGCGTGTCATCCTTCCTTCTTTCAGCAACTTTAACCAGGTCTCTGCTCGCCCTGGCTTGAGCCTTATTTCTCAAAAATGCTGCCTTCTAAAACATACGGAGGCTGCGGTACAGGTAAGGCGCTAGAAGACGTGAGATCTGAGATCCAAGTACTGTATGATTTGTTAGTATTGAATTGGCCTGCGCTAGTAGAGTTATCAAATGATTCACCGTGGTATTACCGTGAGCCTTATTTCATACTGCACAAACAGTGTTGTCATATTGCTCCTAAAGTCGTTCTGACATGATTAACTGACCGACAAAATAATTCACATTAGGTAGTCATCATGCACATTATCATGTTTTTAAAAATAAACCAAAAACAATAGGTTACCGTAATTTATTACAGACCTGAACCAATGGTTTTAAATCTCATTCATCATTAATATCGCAAAGATATTGTTTTCTTAGAGATATATATTTTTATTTTCAAATTTAAGAGTTCGTTTCTCATCAATCAGTTTCTTAAAACAAGACTCAGGGCCAAAAATCACTCTCCACTACCACCTAGCTGGATGATTTTACGTTTGACCTCTCTCCTGATGCTGTGCTTTATATAAAGGGAGGACTTCCACATTTTGGGTGGACTTTTCAAAGCACGGTCTTTTCCGTGACATGTCAGTGAGTGGGTAGACCAGATGCTAAGAGATTTCTGATTAGAGTAATCAGCAACATCTGTTACGTGAGGTAGAAAGTTGAAAAGCTGCACAGGATACACATCCCTTTTTATGATGGGCCGCTTCTGGACACCACCCAATATTACCAAAACTTGAAGCGGTGCCAAGGGCCTTTTTTATTCATTGATGGCAAAAAGAGTGTTCTTTATCCAGGCAATTATGATTTAATGATTTATTCCCTAAATTTTTCCAGACTTGCACGCACCTGGCCCGCATGAGACTGAACGATCCACCTGAATGTGAATGCACAAGTTCGGAGAAAGAAGCCAAGGCTAAATTCTCTCTATCCTCATTAATCAAGAGCAGGTATTGTTTTTTTACATTGACGATCATTCATGACATTTTCAGTGGTGTGTTGAGGATCAAGCACACGTCCAACAACATTCATGTCAGAGACGGCATTCAGTTGTGCGCTCACCATCTTACAATTCGTGACATGTGCGTGTGGAGCTTTCTTAGATCATGATACTAAAACTATAATACAGCAGTTAGTCCTGTTCCTCTAATTTGATTGACTGCATAGGATTTCAACAGTGCAGATTTTTTTATGGTTTGTGTCATTCCCCTTGCATAACCATGAAGTAAAGTTGTGTGACTAATGTTATAATACAGAATGACTGAGTACTAACCCACTGCTTCCTCTGGTGTCCAGTATCCGGTGGAATCACAGGCATGAGGAGAAGTGGCTTCATGGGCGTACTGATGGAGTGCTCCGTTCTCATCACAGAGATGGCAGCTCATGTCACCTTCCCTACAGAAGCACCGAAAAAAAAGCTTTTTAACACATGCACAAAGAGAGTGATTTATCAAAAAAGTAGGGGGATATGTCACTTACTATGTTTTTACTGAGCATGAGTTATTTTATTTGAAAAGCAATGGATTCACATAGGATTGTAGAATATGGTATTACTATGTGCTCAATTAGCACTACATAATGGCTACAATTCTAGGTATATGCAGGCTAATAAGAAACGAATAGTTAATAATAAAATAATAGAATACATTTGTGTGGCCAAGTATGGATTTTGTAAACCAAATCAGAAAAACAAATTATAAAAAAAAATGTATTTGTATTAGGAAATTATCATGAAAACTTTGAGAATACAATAAATAGTGAATGCATAAAACTTAAAGTGAGGAAGAATTATTTTCTCTTTGTCTGTTATATGTATGCTCCTTACTTTACCTGTGGGCAAGTGGCCCACTGATTGGGGTCAGCCAATGAATGGTGACGGAATCAGCATCTTGACCAATCAGCACTGGTGCAAGAGGAACAGGGGTGGGCTTTCTGCCATGGACCCAGGTTTTGTAGACCAAATCAATATAGCAGTGCATCCGAGCTACTTGATTGGGTGTAAAATGGTTTGTACAATCACTGTCTGTAATAATAAAGGTACCCTTCTGTTAAAGAATGAAAACCCACAGTGATCACTGAATAACTTAAAACTGACAAAATAATAAATAAAGAAATCACCAAAAATGAATTAATAAAAACCAGACACTGCTTTTGAATTGTGGTTTAACAGAAGCATTAGATAAGAAATTATTAAAACTGGAAAAGCCCCTGAAACCCTAGAAACAAAAAAATGAAAATAATTGGACCATAGGGACATGCTAAACTAATATGTTAGTACTACAAATGTAGTAGTCAACTACATATGTTAATATGTAGTTGATTATATTTATCACAGATTTTTTAGAAATTGCTACTTTTATTTATTAAATTGATAAAAAATGAAATTAAATAAAAGTAGAGATTGGTTTTAAATAAAAGTTTTTCTTATTAAAGGACTGTTCTCTCATTACGGGAATAAATTACATTATAAACATTAAAATCCATAACTTTTTAATGTTTTATATGTTTTTTTGTTTGCTAAAAAATATAAATACAGCTTTGATGAACACAATAATTCTTTAAAAAGCATTAAAAACAATCAGACTAATGCCAGACTGTTGAATGGTAGAGTGTTTACACTACAATCTTAAAAATAAAAGTGCTTCAGGCAATTGAAGAATTTTTGGTTTAAATGGTTTCTTAAAGAACCTTTAACATTTAAAGAACCCTTCTCTTTCACAAAAGATTATTTGTGCCAAATGATGATTGATTTGATTTTGAAAGGTAAGAAAGATGGTTCTTTAAAGAACTTTGTGTAAATAAGCATGTATGAAAAACCTGTACCACTAAGTGGCAATAACATCAATATTTTTAAAGTGAAGCTGGTAGTTCTGCTGAGCAAACAGAAGACATAAACTGATCATGACTACCTGTGTAACTCATGTAGTTGTTGTAGGGTGTGTTTTTGTATTGGGTAAGGCCACACGTGTCATTGATTGGATCAGGGTCGTGACAAACTTTAGACTTTGGTGTCGGTGCTGTATCGGCACACAGATCTCCTGTCTCCATTGATGCAATGCTTTCTTGACAGGGGTCATCACATGACTCCCGTTCACTCACACCCTTAAACACATGGTACAGTCCCAAAATATGACCCATCTCATGGATCATGGTATTGTTGTGTCCTTTGATGCCAAAGTAGGAGGGGTTAAGAATCATTCCGCCTGAAAAATAACACAAATCGACATCTCTACAGTTGATGCAACAGTACAAACGTTAATCTGACAGAACACTGAGGTGTAAATAGTCAAGTTAACTTTAATCTCAAAGCCAGAAGTCTGTGAGTATATGAAACTAATGTATTCGGAAATATTGCTGCATAAAACAGTGTGCACTGTCCTGTAAAAACGGGACCACCGCAGCTAAGATGACCAAAAAGAACAGGACATCTGGTTATTAGTGTTGTCTCATGTTCTACCACCACATTCAAAACATTCAAATGTATTTAAGATCCCTCACCTTCTAAAAAGTAACACATCTGGTTTTATATCCAAATAATGTAATAAAAAGCTTAAAACAATGTGACATTAACAACTGTAAATCCATGCAGATTTTGTTTAAGAACAAATATGGAATGACATTGTGAGGCTAATTTGCATAATTTTGGTTATATTGAGCTTGTAGTTTATAAAAGCTATTAGGTTTTAAAGCAAAAATTGAATTTGTTTACTAAAAACAGTAAAAACAGAAGTTGCTTTATGTGGGCATCTGCGAAAAGCTTTCTCTTCTGGAGATTTGTGCTTCACCCCAGACAGGCCCTTAACAGTGGATATAAGATTTAAGCAAACAACTTTTTTATATAGGAAATATCCATGTTTTATGGGAGTTCAGCCAAATGGACAGAGCTTGGCTAGACACATCTGACAGACACAGATCGTTGACAGTTACACCACAAGACCGCTATGGTCTGATTTCACTTAAAGCATTCAGAGCAGTAGTTTGACCCTTGTTCCTCAGTATAAGACATCAAGGTACTCTCGCAAATAAGCTGGTGATTTATCTGAAATTAAACCATAAACCATACCGGGTCTCCTAATTTATGAGAAACAAATCTTGCTTTTTAACCTCCTTGCAGGTCCAGCGAAACACTTGTGGACAAAAAACGTCTTGCACCAAAGACTGTTATGACATGACGGTAAATCAAAAGCAGAGGTGGATTATGGGCAGAATAAGAATGGAGCCATATCTCTGTGAAAATAAGAAAGGGGCCATATCTCTGTGTGATTCAAAGCAGCACAGCCAGTCATTCATGATTTGCATGTTACCTTTCATGTCTCAGACCACCTCTTAGCTCAGATCATTCATAAGACAATTGAGAGAAAAAGAAAACATAGAAGGTTGATCAAGATATTATTTTGTGATAATAGCTATGTTTCATATAAAGATTCAAATTTAACTTGCACAAAATTGGAATTTCGATTAAAACATTTGCGAATAAAGCACAACGACCCTTCAAAGAGTCAAAGAGAACAAAATTGACATGTCCTCATAAGCTAGGCTGAAGTATCACTAAGAAAATAGGAGCAGCCACTTAATATATTCATTTAAAATATGATTTTCAGAACATTTCAGATTTTGTGCAAGATCGGTCTACTGGTTAGTCAAGTTATCCTGTCCCATCATGCAAAGTCACATGACTTTTTTGATACACATGAGGTGCGTTCGAGATGCACTACACTAGCCTGCTACCGGCTGGCGAGAGCAGCCCCTTGCAGTCGGGGGAGAAGTAAAGAGACGGCCGTCAGGTCGGACACTTATAAGTTTCCGTAGTGTGCTGAATCAACGTCATTATCTCTTATACAATAAGAATAAATATTTACCATATCGCCTAATCTTCATTTTCATAATTAATATATTGTTTCAATTTCAGATATTCTATATAAAGACTGATTACATACAGGAACTTTTTAAAAAAAAATCATGCAGCACACATCGTGCTTGTCGTCACATAATTTGACCAATGAGAATAAAGTGTGTCGTCATCAAGGCTTTCGCAGCCGATTTTTGAGCGACTGCAGCGCCTGACCTGTGCAACTGCTCTTGTTTTGCTCTCACGGTACTTTGATGGCACATGAGATCGAAAGGCGGCTGCAGCGCCGATCAAAGTCGGACAAATGAACTTACTAGAATGCATTGTTTTGTAAGGCGGCAGCCGATTTCTTGCGGCGCTGCATGAAGTCGAATGCACCTATGGTGTGTAACGCCGTAGGTGTGGTTCTCTGTGTGTAGTCTCGTCATGTGTTGTGTTTTCAGTTCATGTCCATGTGCTCTGAGTGTTCGTTTACCTGGTCTATGTGCTTTTCTGTTGTGTCTTCATGCCTGTCCCTCATGTGTCTCATCATCTGTAACCCCGCCCTTTTAATCAGTGTTTAATTCTCCACCAGCTGTCATCTCCAGGTGTCCAGAGTTTAGTCTTGTTTGTCTACGTCTTATTAACCATGCCCCATGTCCTATGTCTTTGTCTGTCATTAACGTTGCATGTTGGTTGTCCTGCTCTGCATAACTCGCTGCACATTCCTCGTTTCTTTGTTTTCTTGTTTCAATAAATGTTCAGTTTGCATCTTAGGTCGTGGCTCTGTCTTCTCTCTGCTCGTGAGGATGCAAGAGCGCGAGTTTGTACAGCATCAGCGTGTCATGGTGGAATTTATTCGGTAAATTTAATTCCATCATAACATTTTTAATCAGATAAAAAGCTCCTACTCATTTGTGCGTATATGTTTTTATGCACACTTTAGAATATCTATGCATCTTGGCATTTCCATTGTTTATACAATATTCCAAAATGTGCATAAAAATAGGTGGAAATATAGTCAATGATACATTATAAGAAAATAGTAAAATTATACAATTTATAATATAATGTTATGATATAATGACGATTAATCTAAAATTAAATTAGATGTATTAATAAATACGTATGGTAAAACTTAGTAATAGGATTGTATTATATTATTGCAACAAAAAAATTGCAAAAGAAAAAAACAACCCTTTTACAGCATTTCTTATTTAGGCTTATGTTTAGGTTACTCCACCCCGAAAGTTAAAATGTTGTCATTAATCACTTACCCTCATGTCATTTCAAACACTTAAAAGCCTGTTTTGTTGGTCTTCTAAAAAAAATGGAAGATATTTAGGATAAAAACCGAGAGGCTTTTCACTTTCCCACTGACGTAATGAACACTGTCAAGGGCCAAAAAGAATAATCAAAATATTCCATCTGCCATTGGTTCAATCTGTACTTTATGAAGTGACAAGAAATTTTTTTTGTACGCAAAGAAAATAAAAGTAACTTTTTTTTTTTTTTCATTTCTTCTGTGTCTCCGAGTCTCTGTTGTGCCATTCTAATGGGCATGTGTCATTTGCCCATTAGAAACAGACTTTATTTTAATTCATGAAAACTCATGAGTAATTTCAAGTTCACAAAAGCAAGTTGGCGCTAATTACTCATGCTAATGCTGGTTTAAAAGTTCACATTCTACGCACAGGCCAAATTTTTCTCATTAGCAGAAACTATAACCCAAAAAGCCAAGACCACAATGTCTGATCATGCATCCTGAACCAAAAGGAGGAGGACTTAAGGAGGGAAACCTTTCTGCTTGAGAGAAATCTCCTTTTTAAAGGAGCTGGACCTAACTTAACCAGCTGGCAGTTGGATTGAGATGGCAACAGCATAATACCCTTCTTTTGTTTTTGTTTGGTTGTTGTTGAGTTCCTTTTCTTCTCTCCCGGTGGACGAGCTTAATGATTAAGGGGGCAATCTACAGGGAAATCTATGCGTCCTGCAAGTGTTTTCTTTTATGCTTGAGATTACGGCCCATTAATCTTGTAAAGGCAAAATACACACAACAAGGAGGAAGAGACGAGAATGTGTTTCTTTAAAGAAAAGATTTAAGGCGATCGGTCATGAACAAGAAGATGTATGGCATTACATACAAAAAAACACATGTGCCATTGGGAATGTAGTGACAGGAAACAACTGAGTTCTTAACTTGACATTGTCCATGGTAGAATAAACCCAGTTGGGTTTGGAGGCCAAGAGGCAGATCTAGCGTAACGGTCTTCTTGTAAAGTCCCTGGTCTTTTATTTTGAAATAGTATGTTGTGTTTTGTTTTAAAGTACTGTTCTCATGCTATCCTGCCTGTTTTTTAGCCCAACTCAAATCCTTTCACAAGTGACAATACTGAGCTGTGACGTCACATGTAGTAGAAACATAAATCTATGCTAAAAGCATGACATTTAGCAAAAGAGCAATAAAACATCTGCTTTAAAATGATGAAATGTTGCAGATTTATGTTACCTAAAAAAAGTTTCCCTGTCTTTTAAAAGGCCATCAATGGACAAAGATGCAGTTTAAAACCAGATGTGTAGTTACAGCATCTACCAGCAGGGGCTAACTGAGCCATGCTAACCAGCCAATCCAAAGTCTTATGCCATGTAGTCAAATCATGTCCTATGCCATCATTAATTTTAATAAAACTTTTTTTATCAACTTCTAATTAAACTTCATGATGTTCATGAGCTCTTGTGATCCATCTTACCTTGATGTGTAAGAGCTTCTTTTGCCCACGGCCAGGTGGCAACCCCAGCAAGCTCCTCACGTGCCGAATTATTAGCGAAGAACACGTTGAGAGTGTCTGAACTACTCAGGTGAAGCAGCTCCTTCAGTTCCTTCACGCTCAGATAAGCCCTGCAGCAGAGATTTTGACAGACAGTCAAGTTAAGGGAAACATCAATGAACAAGGTGCATGTTATTACATTTTTCTTTGATGGATATAGTTTATTCAAGATTTAGAAGGGATTGAAATTTAAAATTTTGAATTATCAGTTTTAAACAACAACAGTTTAGATTTACTGTTTAGTTCACATCCACAGAAGTAAGCAAGCGGAATTTGTAGAGAATCAACATAAAAATTACTGCGATGTACGATGTCATACATATTTTTTAAATTCGCATTTTGACTTTTATTAGAAGATTTAATAATAAAAGTCGTAAAAAAAAATCACTTCATGTCATGATGATTAGGCATTATAATTGCTTGAACTGCTTATGGAGCATGAAACGACTACCCGCTTTTATTCTACTCCCAGCTGTGATAAATCGCCGTAGAGGTGCTTTGATGTGTGATGTTAACTTATTTTTACTTTGGAATATGTCACGTCATTTTTCTCTTTTGCTTTCATAGCTGCTTAAGCCTCTCCACCTCATATCATTGAGCTGTAGGTTTGAAGAGGTTCCGGTTCTTAATGCCCTTGGGATCGTGCCGAAGGGTCGAGCCTATTAACTAAACCACCTACTGTTTCTTGGACCTGTTCCATGTGAGAATAAACCAAGTATCGTACTTCTTATATCGTTTTTTATTAAACAAGCAAAAGCTGTGCCAATCTTCTTGAGTGCTTCTTGAGTGTTGCATAAATTTCTCCTACAGGGTTAATTGAGCAATAGAATTCAAATGATTTTACAATTTCTGTTCGCATGACTTAAACAATGTGCTGTTACAGATCTCTTCTGGAAAATAACATCTTGGAACATTTGTTCTGTTTACACTGTGAATAGTTGTCAATTAAATAAAGCCAATCAGATACAGAATACCATGAAAGTGCTACAACAAATATAGAATACCATGGACACGGGTGAAATATCCAAATCTGCAATATGGCCACAAGGCTAGAAAGTCTTAAAAATCGGATTAATGTGCCTTTGAAACAAATGTCGAAAACAGCAGAAAGTGGTAAATGATTACGAGAGGTAGAGTAGTACAGTATATGGGCTATTGTGTGAAGCAGTCTAAGTCCAAGAGCCATGGTACAATGGGCATAACAAATATACGTAAGTTGTGAACTCATAAGGACATATACAGTATTTAAGTGACACGATTCAATCCTGCCTACTTCATCTGCTGACAAAATTTCATACAATTCAGTTAAAAAAAACTGACATTACATACAGAAAGTGATGTGACGTTCAACTGTGTTGTAAAGGAAACCAAATTCAAAAACAATTCAATGTTGTTGTGCAAAGCTCCTTTTGATTAACTAAATGGGTCAAGTTAAAGGGATAGTTCACTTAAAATACTTTAAAATATATTTTATGTTCAAACACAGGGTGAGTAAATGATGATAGAAATCTTTTTTGAAAGGCATTTGTGAATTTTGGGGTAAACTGGTTTACGTGTTTAAGCATTATCAAAAGATTTAAATCAAGTTAATGTGACTATGTTAAAAACTTTTGTACTTTTAAGCAACAAATCAATAGAAGAGACCAGAATATTTAACATTTCTAGTGGCTTCAGTGATCAGTATACATAAACAAATACTCTCTCCAAAGCTAGCTGTAATAATTGTACGCAGCGAGTGCTGACAGTGTTTACCAGACAGGAAAAACATAATTTTATGCTTACAGATTAATTAAATAAAACTATGGAAAAAAAAAATATATATATAGTAATAATAGGCTAATAAATAAGCAAAAAAAAAAAAAATACAAATTGTATGTTGTCCATTGTTTTCAAAGCTACCATCAAGGAAATCGAATACTAACCACAAACCAACTGATGCCACAAAAATGCTTATTTAGTGAAACAAATACAACATGACAAAACAACAGCAAATGAAAATGTTCAACTGTCAGCACAGTCCTCTAATCAGAGCAATAACGGATGTCGGGGAAACTCGGGATGGTAGGCACCAGGGATTGACTGGCACATGTTTCAATTTTGAGTGGGTTCTGCCAAAAAATCTGCATAGTTGCCCTCTTGACTTGCACTCATTGATTCCACATATCCAGACAAAACATTGTCAAAATGTATAAATTATATATTTTAGATAGATAGATAGCGATAGATAAATAGATCCACAGATCCACTATCTCCTAGCAAAATGAATAAAGAAATAAATATATCATAAATAACTGAAATTGCTAAGCATCTATCAAAGTTAATTACTAAAGAGAAGAGTTATCAGGTAGTTCAGCTCTATTGGCTTAAATGTCTGGACTAAAATGTCTTTGCTTTCTTCTCGTTCCATTTCTGAAGCTTGCCAAAAAGCACCTGGTGGTTCCCCTGTGCTGTTTCTCTCTGCTTCAACAACAAATTTGCGTAGTGACAGCCATTGGCAAGTACTAGAGCTTCACTGCCCAGCAGCAGATACCTGGACTATAACTCACAGAGCAAAACATTAAAATCCCAGACCTCCACATAAAAAGCATGCTATACAATTGCCATCAAAATGTCATCCCTGCATTAATTCTCTGCAAACTCTTGACCTCGGCCTTAGCGGCACACTCTTCCAGCTTGGTAAGGAAAGAACTCTCTGAGGGCTTAGTCTATGAGACCAAGGTTAATCCAGTCACGTTGGCTGTTAGCATTTATACTTATTGACACATCGTATTTAGGGGAAAACAAGTCCGGTAAATGAACCATTGGGTTATTCAGTACCTTTGGATTGTTTTTTGAGTATGGCGTGCCAAGGACAGTATGCTACTCCAGGTCACCACTACTACAAACTGTTGGCCCTGGTAGAAATAAGGAGCTCTGAAATTCCCTGAAGAAGGCTAAATCTTTTAGTATTCCCATTCATCTCAATGGAAGTTGCTCGGTTGGCACAGGACCGAAGGAAACTTGCATCATGATAACGCTGTTTTAAACAAGCCCCAAGCTCTTTGGTGGCTTTCCTGATCTTTGAAAAGGAGAATTATCCATTTCACACTTGTAAGACCCTTTGAAAACAAATAAATAATGACGATATATAAACTGCAGCTTAAAAGTTTATTTTTCTTTTTTTTTTAAGACTAATCTTGTTTACCAAGATTGCATTTATTTGATCAATGATGTAGTATAATACAGTAAAATTGTGAATCAATTTTACAATTTTAAAGAAATAATATTTTTATTTAATATTTAATATATATAATATTTAATATTTTAATGAAATTAATGAATTTTGAAATGTAATTTATTGTAAAGGAAGATAAATTATCTGCAGAGGGTGTAGTTATGTCATCTTCCACCGGGGGCAACAGGGCCATGCTAATCAGTCAAACCTTAACCCCCGATGCAAACAGCATTGAGATGGCTTGAACTGATTTATTATCCACCAGCCATGGACAGAAAAAAATGTTCTGCCTGTGGATTTTGGCTATAAAATTGCTGTTGTCCTCTTTAAAAGGGTCTCAGTGCAAAAAAGTGTTTTTTAGAACACCATCCAATGGTGTATCATTTGGGCCCTATTAATCTCTATAGGAGCCCTTCAGGAACAGATAGGCAGTTCTTAAAGAAAGCTTGTTTTCAATCAGCCATAAAATGTCAACAGCTGGTGGTTGAGACACTTCCTAGACTGCATCTGGAAATTTGACATATAGAAAATTAATCCTGCTGATAAAAAAGTGAATGTCTACTTGCGTATCATACGTAGCATTTAAAAAAAAAAAAAAAAAGACACTGCGGTAAGCTATCAAACAATTTGTATGGGAGCAAAACTGTCCTGCCTTTCACAGTGAATAGTGCCGAGACCTCTGGTTTTGTTGTCTAGCCACATTAAGTGTATACTTTGGCTCAGTTCTGCATCCAAGTTTTGCATGCTTTTTAAAGTTATTCCAGAAGGCCGATTTGTATGCTTTGCATGTTGAGTAATACAGAATGCTCTGACAATCTTAAAAATGAAAAAAAAGTGAACACTATTTCACAATAAGACACTTTGGTTTCCTTTTTCCTGATGCTGCTGTGAGAACATTTAACAAGCACATAACTTTTGTCAATTTCTTGAACTCAATTTTTTTAACTCATTTCACAGTGGTCCTGAGTGAGGGATAGGGAATGCTTTCGATCATTTTGTCAGCCTAGCATTTTAATGCAAGAAGTTTTTGTTGGAATGCATCTGCCAAGGATATAAATGTATATAGCTAATGTAATGATATGGTAGCTGACTATGGTACCTGCATCAATTTTTATAGAAGCATATATAGAAGGGTTTGCTAGAAAGGTTTTGCAATTCTTGAATTAAGACCAAATCATGAACCCTCTTGTACATCCCGTTATGCCTGGGTTCAAGTTAACTGCCAAAGTGGAACCATATTGAAACACAAGCTCACCTCAGAGAAGACTCAGGATCAAAGCAGGTCTTTGCGACATCTGTGACCTCGGGGTCACAGCAATCACCATCATCGTAATCATGGTGAATGCTGTTGCACTCAGGGTTGCAGACTCCATCTCTTCGCTTCCAGTTGTAGCAGGGCCCCATGCTCAAGCAGTCGCCCCCATCGTGGCCCGTAAGAGGATGGTCGCACTCGGGATCGCAGTGGCGGTTCCCCACCTTGGCAATTTGGCAGTTGCTGAGGATGAAGCGGCGTTGGAGAGAAGAGTTGTAGATGGTGTGAATGCTGAGCTCAAGGGTGATGTTGTGCGGTTGGAAGGCGTCCTCCAAGGCCTGGTGTTGCAGATAGATCTGCTGGAGAGAGACTGTAGGGTTGCTACCGTCATCCTTACAGATGTTCACGATGCGGTAGCGCAGGCGCTTCTCAACTCGCAGTTCCCAGTACTGGTTGTAACTGAGGGAGAAGTCGGCATTGTCACACATGGTGACACCACATGGAGGTGGAAGAAATGGAGAAACAAGTTGCCGCTCAGGGACAGGAAGAGCCACAATAACTGGTTTGTGACGGTCTTTGTAGGGCGCCCACTGATTCTCAGCCTCTGAGAAATCTGCCCACTGGGACAATATGGGAGTTTGTTTCTCTCCAAGGGATTGGTGACCTTTAAGAAGTTCTTTGTGAGTGCGCACATAACCCCAAAGCGTGACACCTCCCAAATGTCCACGAAAACTGTGTTCATGATCCGACTGGTCCCCTCCAAGCAGAAACAGGCGACAGGCCTTGATAAAGGGATGGTATAGGTCACCTGACTGTTCTCTGCTCTCGCCAACCTTGGAGTTGTCTACATACAGTGCCATCTTGTGGCCATCATAACTGGCCACCACATGAGTCCAGCTGTTGGGCTGGTAGCGCTGACGTGTGATGATAGTGGTGGATTTGAGCGCCCGATCCGTGCAAAGGGAGAAGAAAAACCGTCCGTCTTTTCTTCCTGTTGGGTCGGCTGCTCGAATCCCAACAGACCAACCTTTTTCGCTCAAGGGATACGAGCAGTTGTCAAACACGCCTAGAAAAAAAAACACAAACGAAGGAGTCAATGAGCTTCATTAAGCACAGAGTAATTGGTGTTTAATTATCTGAAGAGTTTAGGAGTTTAAGTCATTTCCATTCAACAAATCCACTGATATTCCCAGCCGCCTTTCTTAGGAGCAGTCACATCTGGCAACCAGATGTTAGCATCGAAGGACAGAGAGAGGTCAGGGAACCCCTTCAACCCTCCCAACAACACACGCACATGCGAGCACATACACACTCGGGTGCATTATTCTCTGCAAACGGGAGAACGAGAGATGGGCAGCTTTAAACAAAATATCCTGAGGGACGTGGACCACACTGAAATTTCATTCATTGGAAAAGCCTGCCGATGTGTGTGCAAAGCTCCAGCGTGTGACAACATCTGCTAATTTTCTGGGTGTATCAGCCCTGAAGTCATGAGTTTGAAGATAAACCATTCCAGAGTACAATCCAATTGGATGCTACTACATTTTCAAAGACTGTGTTCTTATCTTACTGTTTTTATAGTGTCTGTCTCCCACTGCATGAAAGACTCATAATAGTAGAACCTCAGACTGGCCTGGAGTGCTGAGTTTGGCTGGAGACAAAGTGTGCTGAAGAAACACTTTCTTGGTAACCTTGTATAACTGATAGCTTCGATATGATAAATGTTTATGAAAGACAGAGAAAAAGTGAATGTTTTTGAACAAAATCACTTAATAGTTAGCACTGAAAAGGCCACTTCCAGTAAAGCCTTTGAACACTTATTTGGCAGCGTGAGGGATTTTTTAAAAACTGGCTTTATAACAATAGATTCGTCCACTGATTGTTAAAAGAAATCCATTGACCTCAGAAAGAGCTGGAGTGAACATTCACATGATTTTAGTGATGATGACGAATATGTCAAATGGAAATAATACAATCTTAACAATAGCAAGATGGTAGAAACCCTCATTTATTTAAGAGGTTTGTGAGATTTGACGTCATTGGGGAATACTGATTTTCTCCAAGTGGTGGATGATTTTAAAATGAAATATCTAATGCTCTCTTTGAGGTCTGATAGATGACTCATCAGTGTTAGAAACAGATGAATAATATTTGCACCCCTTTAGCCTAAAAGCATGTATTTTGGCATGCGTAGTAGAGGAAAAGCCTTTGCGCAGGTTACAACCAGAGAACTCTGGGCTTTGTTCTCCTTACTGGGAACTCGTCTCAGAAGCACTTCCAAATATAATCATTTCCACATTGACCCTCCTCAGCAGCTATACAAAAATGCCCATTTACCTGATTATGAAAGCTCCCTTGGGGATCCGGCACCTTCTGTGATGTTCCACGGCTTATTTTGTTTGTTTTCGTTTTTGTAATCATAATGCGTGCTTCAAAAAAAGTGAAGTCAGATGCCTGTCAAAACCATACAGCAAGAACACTCTAACTAACATGCTGGAGGAAAATAAGGGCCTACAAACACACAACCACACACATACATATATATATATATATATATATATATATATACACACACACACACACAGACAACATTTCACATACCAGCTTTACATGTTTCTGCTCTGAAATTGTTTAAAATATATCAAACAATTGTGCTGGATGGCAGCAAGCTGTCAGTGTGAATATGATGTCCAGAATATGCAGCTTATGAATCAAACCTTGGAAACGCAAAGCGCCATATGAACTAAACAAGTGATTAAATAAAGCAGACAGGACACATTGAGCAGGTGGTGGCCACTTGTTCCTCTAATACTCCTCCCTTAGCACTACTCATCGTTTGCACCTCGTAAGCAGCTGATTTCCCCATTCTCCTTTCATCTGCTTGTCAGCTGATATCCTCAAACAAATGCCTCTTAAATGAAACAACAACGTGTCAAAGTCATGACACAACACAGAGTCCGCTGCACACCATTTGATGCACTTGATGAACTGAGGCGAGTTCTAGGAATGAATCTCACTTTCCACAGTTATTTTGGTCTGTTTGGCTGTATGCCTTTAAGCACTATTTATTCTGATTAGACAGTTGCTAATTGTAAATTATGTATCCTTCAAGTTATAACTGCTGCTTTAAGTAATAGCCAAAGACAATTCCAATTCCAAGAAAATCAGTTTTAAGAGGCTGAGAAAAAGCTGTATCCCTGCTTCCAACATTAAAAAAATGATTTTGGACAATGAGAATGAGGTATGAATGCACAGTCACCCACCTGCAATTATGGCTGGATTATCCTGGCCACCCTCTGGCTTGACCCACAGCTCCAAAGTGAACCTGGAGCGGGGTAGGTCTATGCCAAAGGCAGGGTTCATCTTTAGTTGCTCTGCCTGGCCGCCGAAATACACGGCTGTCATCCACTTTGCGGGCACATTGCGTACATCGGTCCTCCACAGCTCCCCAGCAGTGCTCTGCAGCCCCTCTTGCTCCCCGGAATACTCTTCGTTTTCTGTAGAGAAGTCAGTGTGGTGTATATGGGTGTGCTGTGTATCTTTTAGGACTTCTTCTTCTTCTTCTTTGTTGAACTCCGGAAGGCTCCTTGCAACCCTTCTTAGTGATGGCAAGCTGTCTGTCAATTCACCTCCCTGCTCTGTCTGTAAAGGGTGTCCTTTCAATATAGACTTAGTTTCAGAATCAGTGGCCTCCTGTAACTGTTCTTCTTTCTTCCATATGAAAGTCTCTTCTATGGGTTCGTCCAATATCTCTTTCTCATTAATATCCCAGTTAGTTGATTCAATCGCATCTATCCCATTAGAGCCGCACTCACCTGAACACGACCTCAACGTTGTACTTTTCCTTAAGTGCAAGTCTATCAAGCGAGTGTACCGTCCAGCGACGCCCGCTAGAGGGTACTGCTGCGCCGCGAAGCGAGGGGGCCGCTTGCGGCTGATGGAACCGCACTGTTCTCCAGCAAGCGTTCGTTCCGCTCTCTGTGCCAGTGTCCGCTTATACTTCTGAATATGATCTGGTTGAGCCCTGTTTAGCGGCCATGTGTGAAATACTGCAAGAATAATAGCCAGTAGTCTAAAAAACATCATTTTATTGAGGTGAAGCTGTAGCTTTTAACGCGTGGACATGTGTTTACTTGTTTTGTTTTGAATTGCACTTGGGAATGAAGCTAATAGTTAATTTGCTTAAAATGTTTTGGGTGCCTTCAATAATGAAAACAATAAATGTGTTTAATTTGCAATAGGTGGTTTTAATGAGTTTCTATTGTCTTTTAAAATTTTTAATTGTAATGACAAGGGAAGTCGAAATTGTCAGTGCATTAAGGTGGAGAGTCTTTTATTCACTTAATTTACCATTTGTGTAACTTGATGTCGGAATTAAAGATTGAATCACAGCAAACATTCTACTTTAAATCGTTCTTCATTGCTTGTTGAGTGTTCGGGTTCAAACAGAACAGGGATCTCCTCAAAGCTGCCTCTTTAGCGCGCAATGACTGCGTAAAAGTCTAATTGTCATTCACTTGTAGTTCATTTACGCGAGTAATAAAGCATCCTCGTTGTGGTCGAATGAAAGCGACAATACCGCGTTTGGTTGTAGACTTACATAGTTTGTTGATTGTACAGTGTAAGGTTGTTTGGAGAGATGTAACGCTGGATAAAGGTTATTTGAGATTGCCACCTTTCACCGGAGCGCAATGGGTGACGTCCAAATGCTCGCGGTCACGCTTCGTTCGGCGAATAAACCGTCAAAACAGTCAAATAAAAAGTATATCGAGATTTATTCTAACAGTGGAGTGATTCAGATATCAGGGAGCCGTGAAAGTCCGTTTAAAAGAGTTTATTTTCTCAAAATATGGATCAATATCCAAAAATGTGGAGGTACTGAAAGGCTATTTTTCTTTTTGGCATGCTGGTCCAAGTGGAAACGTCTCTTTGGATCACCTGAGATGGTGCGGAGAGTCCTCTTGCGCTCCTTGTGAGTCTATATTCCCAGGTTCAGTCCCGCTGCACGCGCTCTGCACATCTCCATATCAGATCAAACTAACGCGCTAAACGTTTTATCTGTTTCCTCCAGCCTGACATCACAAACCCAGCCCCTTACCCAACCATTAGGAAAGAAAACTTCACCCAGGTCCAACCCAGCCCCTTGTATGCATGCATCTACTCTCGCTTTCTCCCCCAGCGCCATTGACATCTAGCTGCTACACCTACTTCTTTACTGTAAGGCAAGAGACAGCACATCTGCCTGACATGTGAAGCAGGGCTGAAACACTGCACATGTAGGAAAATACAAGTGAGAGATGTGTAAACACACTAAAAAAAAAACTAAAAAAACAAGGATGGACCTATAAGCAATTCCAGAACATTCTCTTAAGGGGAACCAAATGACTAAATGACGCTGAGGGAATGAAAAGCACATAGTCAGGTGGATCAGATTTTTCCAAATTGAACAATTATTGAAGTTTTATTTTATAATATTTTTTTTTTATTGCAGATCCTGTTTCTACTTGTATGTTGGAAATGTTGAATTACACAGTGACCCTTTCAAATATATTTAATGCATGTGCAATGGCCTTAAAATAGGCTACTATAAATGAATAAATAAAAAGCCAGATCTTTGGGATTTGTAAATATTCCCATACAGCAAAGTAGCTACGGATTGATTCTGATACAATAATAAAAATTGAAATTTGTCAAATAGAAATAAAGGAGCTGTTGGATTGCATCTAATTTGACAAAAAAAGGACCTATCTGTGCTTTGCCTCAATTTTCCCAGCGCATCTTTTTGGGGCTTTTTCTGTGCAGTGCATTCTATGACAGTTCACATAATAATAACTTGTCGATGTTCTTGTTGCTCTTTCTTGGTCTGAGTTTTAGTGAATTCACATACTGCAAGTCAACTTAAACTACTAATGTGATTTTTATTGACTATTATTTGATATGAATTGCATAGTTACTGTACTTCAGTCACTGGACTTTGCTCCAGTCATATGAAAACATGCAAAAAGTAAAAAAGCTTCAGTTTATTTCCATCGGGACCTTTTGCCATTCTTGAAAAATCTAACCTGAATGACCCAGAAATGATTAATGAATTTAAATTAGTCATGTTTCTGATTATGCTTGTGAATAAACATATTAGTTTTAAACTCTCTTTTAAACACTATGTCCTGTTCCTTCTCATGTAAATTAATTAAACTAAGAATGACTCTTATAGCCATCTAGTTCTATTCAGAATCATGAAGTGCCATTAGACACACACTTTTATCTAATGCTAATGTGCTGTAATATATATATATATATATATATATATATATATATATATATATATATATAATAGACATATAGAGAGCGAGAGAGAGAGAGAGAGTTCAAACACATCAATGAAGACCATATCAGAGCTTGCCTGCCACATTTTTATATGTCAGAGTATCTTTACTGTTTTGTACAGTGAATGCTAGTCCTGAATGGCTTTCAGCACTGCAGGTGCATATAGAATGATGTGACTTGCAAATGAGTAGATTTGTGACCACAAAACGACTCAGCAACCACACACAACACCTTACACCGCAGTGGTCAAAAAGTTAGACATGCCGCTGTTTAATTTCCTAAACGTACTAGTTTTCGCTTCATCGTATTTGTCAAGCTCAATTTGCAAACGGCCCTGACTTGGGGTAACTGGCAGTTATGGCAGGGGCCCCTTCAGGGGTAAAAAGGGCCCTAACAGTGGGAGGTAAGAATTCCGCAACCAGTCCAAGGATCTGCCCGCAAAACATTCAGCTTTTTTGTATCAAAGTGCTTTGAGATACAGCTGCGACTGTGTAAAAAAAAAGTGAATGGCCGCTCCCGGGCCTCACCCCCCACTGCAAAGGACCTCTAAGAGATTATCCTTCATTTGAGGCTGCCCTACCCCAAACCAATTCTAAATGACCAGAAATGCAATGGGAAAATCCAACCTGATGTGCTGGACAAAAAACAAGCAGCCTTGTCCAAAGTCCAAAAGCAACCCTTCCTCCCTTATCAGAAGAGGCAGAAAATCAAAAATAAACACATATACCACATTTTCAACCAGTGACAAAATCAATTCTTTCTTTGGGAGACACAACTAACTTCCACGACAGAGCAAATAATTCCACAGAATAGATATTTGAAAAGATACAGTGAGAGAAGCAGGTGTGCACTGTGTGAACTATAACGTCATTTCCTAGTTAGTCATTGCTGGCTTGGCTTTAAGACTGCATTATTTGGAGTGAGCATCTGACGGCATTTTTCTTTTTCTTTTTTTTTTCTTTATTTCCCCTCCTTATGTTCTAGATATACCTCAAAAACACATCTCAGTGGTTTGTACTGCAGAGGGAGTTGATACCTTTAAAAAGCCAGGACTACTGATAATCTGAATAAATAGATAAATAAATAAATGCTCAAAACGAATAAATAAATAGCAACTTCACATTTCAATAATGTTAGAATTTTACATTACAATTTAAATGTTGTAAATTAATAAAGTAGCTTCTTTAGTACTGTCTTAATCCTTAAATGCACTATTATGGCTAAATATTTGTAAGTGTATCATATATCTGTTTTGTATGCTTGTATCCATATGACAGTGTGTGTGCATATGTGTGTGTTGGCGGGCAGGAGGTGGACAGCTGGGATTTGTTACTCATTTTCCTGCGCTGCCCATTAATATCAAAGACTGGCATCTGATTTAATTAAAGTGCCTAATGTTTTAAGAGATTTAATTTTGTTATAGTTTTTTAGACTATTGGATTCTCTAATCTAGGCGAACGATCGGTGTGTCTCAACAATTAAATGAAACGTTTTTTAACTACAGTAAGAAATACACTCACATAACAAGCTCATATAAAATAAATCAAGACTATCCTTTTAGCCAGAGATTAACAATAGAACATTCATAATTCTTTTGCTTTATAAGAACAGAGACATGAATTCAGCATGATAATAGTAAAATAATAGTGTTTTTTTTTTCTTCTTCTTTTTTTGGAGTGGAGTAATTTACCACTTTCCTTCCAAAAGACATACTGTACTCAACAATGGCAAATCAGTCAAGGCTCTTCAATATATCTGAAGTATATTATCAGTTAAAAGGGGTTTATTTCTCCCTTTAGGGCCATAACAGAAGCACTGGAGATATATAAATGTTTAAAATGGCAACCACGGTTAGCCCATTTGTAATTGAGACAGAGCGCTGGCCAATGTGAGCAGACACAACTCATCCAGACATTTTGCCTGATTCCCTCCCATGAGGGCTTATCCATTTGGAATTTAAGTTGGCTTTAAATGCTTTCGTTAACTGTGTTAACAACGCCAGCGATTAGAGCTTAATTTCCAATGAGATACAAGTAAAGAACATCTGAATCAACAAAAGTAAGTGTTGGAGGGCTTTGAAGTGTGGTCCATTCTGGAGGTCAGGCAAGGAGAGCAGTGCTGTAATTAACTTATTGCATGTGAAGAAAAGAATTCTTCCCGCCAAAAGAACATATAATGGTGGAGCACAAGGTGAATAGTATAAGCAATTCTCATCTTTGATTTTGTTCCCTGTCAAATATATGAAGATTATTTCTACGTATGTCCTTCAGTCAAATTAATGTGTTCCTCAAGATATCCAGTCAATCTGCAAGCCAGAAATGACATTTTTTCCAGCTTGTGCAGGCTGAATAAGACATGTGATTCCAAAAATCGTGGACAGTGAAAATCCCTTTTACAATGTATGAATAACAATATTTAAATAATAAAAAAAGACACAAAAAAAGTTCAAATAGATGTAAATAAAGTCACATGCTAGGAATAAAAAAATGTGATATAATCTTTCATTTTTAATTTGCCCAAACCAGAACACACTCATACCCAGAACTCTAAAAGGGTTAATTTATTAGTTCAATTATGTTGTAAGTGTCTCTTTAATTGATTTAAATTTATTGCACAACTGAGCATTTTAAAATCATATTTGACTGTCAGATAGATGTGTCCCCATTTGAATCTCTGAATCTGGTGTTTCTAAAGATACAGTACTCACTCCCCCTGCTGTGTAAAATGGAAAATTCAGCCATGAACTTTTACAGACACATAAAACTGATTAAGCATACCTGTTTACACTGCCATTCAGTTGTTATACAATTTTAAAGCAAACTGTATACAAATACAGAACATGCAGGCTGACACTAGTTAATCTCACTAAATGCCTCAAGTTCCTTAGTGAATGCCCACTTAACCTTACTTTGAAAAAGACAAAATAATGCAATTAGCTGAGAAAATAAATATAAAAGAATGAATTAATAAAACATTGTTATTATATATATATATATATATATTTTTTTAAATATATTTTTATTATATTATTTTTCTTATTTTTGGTGTGCCTTCAGATGATTGTATGCCTTCAGAAGACTTGAAAAAGAGTGTAAAATATATATGGGCTACTTTCATAAAGTATGTTATGGAATATCTATTAATGAATTCAGATGGGACACATCCTGTGGTCAACAAAGTCCCGAAGACAGAAAGAAAGTATAGTGCAAGATCACAGAAGATATTTTGGATCGTGAGGGCAGGTGGTCACACGGTGGGTGGTAGCATGCTGGAGCAGCTTCTCCTCTGGCATGGTCTCTAAAAAGGTCTGGATCAGACTGAGTTGTGTAGAACTGTGGGCTACTGATGTTGACCACTTTGTTTTCGAAGTAGAAGGAGGGGGGGGGGGGGGGGGGGGGGG